>BSBK01006071.1:915000-1126427 GCA_027943335.1 Chamaecyparis obtusa
GTAACTCTTGCAATTTACCATCATTGTTACATCAATATTTTCATTTTTTAAAGGAAAAAGAGCCAAAGTAGCACATGTTTTACATATTCCTATTATGAAATTTATTTGGCCAACTGCGTCATCTCTTTTTTTACATAAAATGGATGAGATGAAATCATTTTCTTTAGTAGGAGGATTATTTCAAAACCATAAGTGTCTTCTACAAACTTTTGAAAAAGTTGATAGTGGAGATCAAATTCAATATGATAAGGACAACAACAAGTTTCAAACACTTTGTTTGTCCTTACATAATAAGGGTTCAATATTTCAAGCAATGTTTGCCCAATATTTCTATTAGGATTTGAAATACAAAATGACACATACATTTCATGTTGTGTCCAACCAATGTTTTGTATGATTTTCATATTGATTAGCTGCAATTCTATGTTTGATAACATCTCTACTATTTGATGAAGGCTAAGTATTATCATTCCAAAATAATGTGACCAAATTATTGATTCCCTCATCAATCCTATTAGAATGAGGATCTCTATACATGATTTTCCAATTGCCTTCCAAGGTCCTATCATCCAAAATCATTCTCCTCTTAACATATCATGATAGTGTTTTCCTACTAAAACCAATCCGAGATAATACTGAAGATATAATTTGTCTAGTTTTGGGCATAGTGTTACCTACAATGGATCTCAACATAACTCTTCTTGTAATGGTCTTATATTAGTTTGAGATCATTTCCCTACCTTCTTCAAACCTTTCCTAAGATTTTCAATCATATCAGTTTGCATGTCAACAACTTTTCTCTTATTTGATGTCGTGTCTATACCCAATAATTTTAATTCCTCTTACAAAAAAAATTTATAAGTACAACTGAAAGCAATTGGGTGTATTCAAGTGTTTTAAAATTATCAAATTTACCCAATATTTCTCTTTCTATCTTATTCATTGACCTGTTCTTAGGAAGACTTAAAAGTTAAACATTAGAAAATGATCTCAATTTTTCTGCATCCATTGTAAGTAAAAAATCTAAGTTTCTATAATTAATATTTCTCTTTACAATTTGAGCTAGATCTATAAGTTCATCCACACCCGTAGGAGCACATGATCCTGACTCTTTTCCAACATAAATTTCTTGATCCTCCATAGGGAGTGATCTTGGCCCTTCTTCAATGTGCATTTCTTTAACTTGGCTTGACCCTCCTACAAGAGTTTCTCATTTACCTTGACCATGTTTATTATGAGATACATGCACAAAAATGAATCAAAGTAGAAAAATATAGAGCATAGGTCCATAAAATTTGGGCAAGTAAAATTAGAGGTAGATAGATCCATATCTTCTTTGTTTTTATAATAATATATCAATGTAGATTAATGATTTCTTTATTTGGTACTAGGTGACTTTTTTCTTATAGATTTACTTTGTCTTCCCTTCTTATTCCCCATTTCTTCTCTCCAAAAAAGTGTCTTCAAAAAATTTGGCAATAGTAATTCTCCTCTTCAAAAAAATGTCTTTGATAAAAACACTAATAGCAATTTTCCTCCAAAAAATTGACTTTGATAAAAAACACCAATATTAATTCTCCTCCAAAAAAATGTCTTTCAAAAAATCAGAGCAATAATAAAAAGTGTGAATTAAGTTGATTGCAATTGTGTGAAAAATGAAAAAAAAAAACATTATATTTTATATCATGCCAAAAAACAAATTACCATAATTAGTCGACCCACTTTAAGTAAAGTAGGCTGGGTAAAATTCTAGCAGGGCTTGTTTCTGCTAGATTTCTCAGGGGTCTTCATGTGAAGATGCCTTCACCCGAAGCCCTAGGGATGGCTTCAGGTGAAGGGGGTCTTCGTCCGAAGACCCCAAATTGGAATTTTTTTTAGGATGTAAAAACAAAAACAAAAAAGATGTCTTTCAAGGCCTAAAACAAAGACCAAACAAGATGATGTTCTAAAATAAAAAAAATTATAGGTGATGCTATTTCAAGTAAGCTTTCTAATGACTATAATTTGAATACATATATTATGTTCATTGTTACTTTAAAAATTAACTTTAATTAGACATAGGTTGTTTGGTCATTCAACAACCTGTCTCTTCAACACTTTGGAAAAAATAGTAACGTACAAAATTATGTAGGAAAAGCGTATTTGTGTTACCTTTCTATAAAAAAAAGGAAAAAAATGAATTTCGATATATACAAAGCAAGTTAGACCGATCCAAAATAAGCTATCTCTAAATTACAATTACTCTCACTTTAGAACTTAATAAAGTATGACATATTGAAACAAAAATAATGAGACCAATTACATCCATTAGATATTGAAGTTAAAAATATAACCTTGAAATAATTACATCATTAACAAAATTATGCTAATCCAAGTGACAGACACTCCTTAAAATATCCTATTTTACACACAAATGACTTTTTGAGTTGAAAGCAAAATTGATTCAAATCAATATTAATTTTGAAAAAATATATATTTAGAAACTAGAAAGAAAATTCTAAAAGACTCTAGTTTTCATCATCTTCAAATTCCTAATAGTTTTGTGGCAATAGGCATTCGAGAGTGAAGTTTTATTTTTAGAACGTTGATCTCAGTGTCAAAGTTAGCCAAAAAGTGCAACACACTATTGTGGGACCACCTGTACAACTACACAATAATCCAAACTATATGCCATCTACAAATAGAGGATCTAAAAGACACCTTTGAGATCCAACAAAAGAAACCCAAGCTAGGGTATCAAGTATTGGATCCCATAAATTAGGATCTAGTGTGTACAATAACATTCATGGTGTCATGGATAGAAAATATTTTAATGCTTAGTATTTTCTAATTCGTGAGAAAGGTCATGAAAAACTTGTGATTTTATTGTATCTTATGAGTTGTTATACCTTATAAATTTTGGTTAGATTTGTTTATGTAGGTTCACCAATTTGAAGAGGACACTTCAAAGGAGGACTTAAAATATGCTTTACTACATGGTTCCCAATGTATTCAACAAAACATGATAGATCAAGAGGACAAATTAGTCAATGGTCATCAGTTTGAGGTAAGTTCTTCATAATATTTTATGACCAACAATAATTTAATTATATGTATTATGTTATTTTCATAGGTTAAAGTTTTTTTGTGTATAGGAAGCCAAATAATCAAACTCATAAGGTTTTGAGCATAAAGAGGAGATATAGGAACATTTTATATTTTTTAGTGTACACAATGATTCAACTATCATTCCTGAACCTTAATAGGATACCATCCTTAAATTTGAAAAAGTTCAAAAAAAGAATAATGGGGAGGGCATTGTTCAATGTGATTAAGATTCGACACCCATAATTAGATTAGTTCCTTGTACAAAAAAGGACACAAAGGAAGAGGGTGGATAGAATACAATGTTGAATTTGAAAACTAAACCTTGTATGTAGTAAGAACATTACAGAATATATAGTTTTTTGAAAGATTCGTGACCCCTTGAAATTGAAGAAAATATTTATGTTTATTGTTACAATATTCTTTTGTCACTATTTTTTCCTTGAATCTCTATTGAAGTGTCACGATATGTTGCTTATCATGGCACTTTGACCATAATTTAACTGTCTTTTTAAAAATGCTTGTCCTTCAAAGGACTACTTCCCTTTTCTTTGAAAATATGATCTACATTGTTTTGTAGACCTTATATTCTATTACGACTACAATATCTTTTCCTTTTAAGTCTATCATAGTGTAAAAAGGTATTTCTACAAATATCTAACCCCCATGAAATGCAAGATTGACTATCATCTACAATTCGTGTGCCTTCTAATTGACTAATCTAAAGCCCTTTCTTCTTTGAAACTCTTTTACAATCTCCTTCTTATTAGAACCCCGTGATCTCTCTAATTAGCTTTTATCATGATGATCCCATGTCATATTCCTATTCTTGATGATTTAAAATTACTATTTCCATCTTACAACATCACTATTTTGTGTGCTTCATTGTGATGTAATATGTCACTTTCTTTGTAATAGTAATCTTCACTAATTTTTAAATCCAATTATAGTACTCTTATTGATGATTCTCATGAAATTACATTTCATCATCATTACCATATTCACTATTACACCATTTTTTCTTGGAACTTCTGACTACTACTCATTGTGATTATCTTCTTAATCATTATAGGTACACAATCCATTTTCCCTTGTAATGATAGTCACACTTGTGACTACATTTAGTGTGTTTCTTTTCCTTTTTCAAGTAGTGATTACCATCTATTCCATGAAACATGAAATGAATACCTCATTTATGTTCTTGTTCATGCATTAAACTTCTTCCTTTCTTCTCTTTAATCACTATTTTGTAGCAATTTTATTCATTGTCATGCATGTAATATTCATTGTTTCATATTATATAGATCATGTAATAGAATGTATTAACCCTCTAATTTTCCATTGTAATCAATCTCATTGATACCTCAGCGAACCCTTTTCAAGGGGAGTGGTTTAGATCTCCCTATCTACATTGTTTATATGAATCCACTACTATTATAACTAGGATCTGATCCTATTTAATGTCACCAATTTCAATAAATTATAATTATACCCTTGGAAGATCTTGTTATATTAGAGATCACTACCTTCGATGATAGTCAACTTCTTATGCTCTAAGAGAGCATTCATAATGCTTACATGATACTTTTATATCTCTCTTTTCGTGACAACAATTGTGATCTATTGACTAGGACTCTATTTTTGTGACCTCCATGAATAATCCACACACCTTTTTATTTAAACAATGAAAATGTTTTTGACAAATGAATGTTTCTCTTTCTCTTCTTCAAGCTATTCATATATTTCTTCTTTTGTTTATAAATAGTTCTTTCTATTACAACATGATCTTTGATTACTCTTTATGTATTCTTTATCATTTCTATATATATTCTTCTTACTATTGATAGATCTTGATCACTCTCATTATGATTCTCTATTCCTATTGACACTGATGGTCTGATCATAATCATGATATTTTCATGGTTTCTTTCTTTTTTTATGTGTAATTCAAGGGTATGTCATTAAATTTGCATTGTAGTCATAATTTCTCTTTTTTCTTATAAACAATTATCATTACTTCTTATGAGGATTGCCATGGTTCTTTATAAGAAGTCTTCTTTTCCATTTTTATTGTTGGTTTTTAATGAATGGAGTTTTTATCCTCTCGAATATATTTCTCTTCATTAGCATCCACACTACTATATATACACTTCCTATCATTCTCATCACAAAATTTATTATTTTTCTAATCTATTATTATCTCATCTCTTTTTCAAGTTATAGGAGAAACGTGTGAAGAATATGAGATGCTTCTTGTTCAATTGAACCATTTCTATGTTTTAGACTATAGGATAAACATGAATAATATGAAATGCTTCGTGTTTAGTTGAAAAATATTGTTTTAAAAATGCAATTGCATCTACAACTAGTCGTTCTAGATATGGCACACTAAAAATACTACAACTCCAACATTTTCTAAATGAAACATTTCCTTCTAGTTGTATTAATAAAAATATGTAGTTATATCAAGGAACTATTAAATGGTACACCATTAAACTTTTTGGACATGAATAGTATCATTTCTTTATGTACTTAACTATGAGGTTGTAGTATTTGGGAAATTAGTGTCAATATTAAATAATGTTTATGTTGCATGTATGATATACTTTTTTGGTTGTGGAGGAACTCCAACATTATTTTGTAAGACACAGATCATTGAAAGTAATTATAATTAATATAGTAATTTTTACTAAAGCTATCTTATTATGCTACTTTATTCAGTTATTTGTTAAGAAATAAAATATTGGAAATAATTACAATGAATTTTGTATTATGGCTATTTGGAAATATTGAATGTGAAAACCACACTAAAAAAATATAACAAAAATTGTTTACTATTTTAATACATTTTCTCATATTTCCTCTAGGGAGACACTGTACACTCAAATTGTGCACTTCTCTAAGTCATTACTTCCAAGAGAATCCATGAATGGGAAACCTTGAGAAAGAGACCTAGACCTCCATAGGCATGGAGTCATAAGGATGTTTGATAGTGCTCTCAGCTAGAGCTATTTAGCCTATAACCTTGCTAGTGAACCACACAATGTGAGATTCAAAGAGACAAGGGAAAGACTGCCAGTATCCTCAAGAATCAACAATGGAAATGCAATGCAACTGTGCTAAGAATGAAGATGCAAGTAAGCTATGGAAATGAAAGTATTACGAGCCTCACTAATTAAGTTATGTGAGCTAAGCTAAAGCATAAAGGAAACTAAGATAGATGCCATGAAAGCTTAAGCTAAGAATGCAAGAATGGAAGCTAAATGCATGAAGATCTCCAAAGCTCCAAAGTCTCCAAGAAATCCTACAACATAAGATTAGTATTCAAACTTGGGGATCCTAGAATGAGAAGAGAGCTCTCCTTTTAAATGAATTGAAAAGGAATGGACCATGGAGATTAAGAGGCAAAAGATTTAATCAAGGGTGGAGCTTGAAAGAGGAGCAATCCATGTGCATAAATCTCCTCCTATGAGAAAATAAGAGTTGAATTTTGTGTCCATATAAGACAAAAAGGTTTTTTCTCCTTTTTATAAAATAAGAATAATGCTTTATTTGTGCAACTTAGGATAAGAGGAAAAGTGGGGGCTTTTTATTTAATAAAAGGGGAGGAAATTCCTTTTAAATAAATAAAGACTTAGGATAAAATGGTTAGCCCATAGAAAATAATCGAATAAATGATAGGATTTGATCAAGAAAGTTGATATAATTGAAAATATTGATTCAGGTATTTGATAAATTGCTGAATGGGGGCCCAAAGTCTAGGCAACCATTTTAGGGTACATACATTTTCCCCTCTTTGACCAATGTGAGATTGATTTGGGATCACATGTGGTCAAAGAATGGAATTGAAATGTGATATCAATTTGGGATCACAAAACAACCTAGACGTGTGTTTGATGGATGGGAACACATCAAGACAAAGATAAGCATAAGCTAACAAAGATAAGATGAAAGATAAGACCAACATACCTATAAATAGGAAATTGTCAAGTTTGTTGAATAAGAGATAAGAATCTCAAGAAAGGTTTGATTGATAAAGCTGAATCAAAGATTGAAGCTGATAGGTACTGGCCCCTCGGAATCAAAATCAAAATTAGGTAGAGGAGAAACAATAAATTGATAAAGTTGATCAAATTAGTCTAGAAATCATAATCAAAGATGAAAGATGATAGGATAACCATCAAGCAGTGAAGATATGCCCCAGTTTGACTGAGAAAGATATAGGATAAAAATGAAGTCAAACCTTAGAGAGATGAAGAAAATGAAACATGAATGAAATACTAGAAGGTTGAAAGAGATGGGGATGAAGAAATGAAGATGCCCCAGTGAAGATCGAAGGATCATGCCTCAAATGGTCAGCCAACTGTGCAGAAGAAGGAGATATTTTGAAATGCAATTTTGACTACCAATATGAGCTTGGATTTTAATTTCAATCCTAAAAATGGATCCAGGACGTCGAAATTAGCCAGGGGTGCAATTTTTGTAGAATTATGAGATGTTTTGAAAATTGGTCAAAAAGTCAAAATGCTATAAGAGGGGGTAAAAAGGTCATTTTCAAGTTCATTTGTCTTATTGTGATTTGAGAACTTTGAGAGCTTAGAGAGAGAAAATGGCCTAGCAAGTAGTGATTTTGGCACACAGACATCGATTTGAGTGCACCTGGTTGCACAATCGGCCTCCTCAGTATGGTGCCCCGTTAAGTTTTTAGAAAAACTCACCTTTTTGAGTCATTAATGAACTATTGATTGCATTTTAAAACATGTTTTAATTAATTTTTAATATTTCAAATTTCACTCGTGTGAAAGTTTGTATGATACTTATAAAGTATCACACTATTTTGATACTATTTATCATGCGATAGTTCATGGGTCCACAAAGTATCACACGGGTGTTCAATCCAATATCACACGATACCAGATGAAACATCATGCGATCCTATGTAAACTATCATACTCAAAAATATTATTGCACTGATATTGAGGAAAGTATCACATGATACTTTATCAAAAAATAGTATCGCACTAGTGTAAGAAATATGACATGTTTTAAATTTTGAGCAATATGACATGGGTCTAGATAATGTTTCATTTAAGATTATTTATACTAATTTTAGACATCCATCATGATATGTTCTGACATCTGGTTTGGGGTTATGGCTTGTAGGAGAACTTTCCAGTGCTAGTTATCTGAGCACCGAGAGTACTGGGTTATGCTGTATCCGAGATCTTGATGATCTAGGATGAGAAGACTTGGGGGATATGGGTTTCAAGTACTTGTTACAAATGCCCTATATTCAGGTAGATCATGGGCTACTGATAGGGTTGGCTGAGAGGTGGCATAGTGAGCACAACACCTTTCACTTGCTGACCAGAGAGGCCATGATTACCTTGGAGGATGTCCATTGGATCCTTCTAGTGCCTAGCCATGAAGATCTAGTGAGTATAATAATGTTTATAGATGTTCATAGATGTAAAGTTTCCATATGATAGAAACTAACATGATTTTCTGGTGACATAAGTATACTATGATCAGGGTCTGACCGAGGGATGATAGGCCATCTAGGACATGTTCCAGGATGTCACTATTATTGATAGACAGCTCAGCTAGGATCAGTTGATGGAGGAGTTTGGTTAGGATTTTCTAGTTCCATACATAGTGTGCTCTATAGTAGCACAGAAACTGATCACAGACAAGAGCCAGAGAGGGTTCCCATTGGGTTGGGGTAGATTGGTTGCAGACTTGATAGCATACCCTCAATGGATGGCATGAGGTCTAGCCATCCCAGCAGACATGTACCATGAGCTCCATGAGATCATCTATAGGGAGAGCAAGACATGGGCATGCGATGCAGTCTTAGCACAGGTATGGGTATGGGAGCACACCATCATTGTGTGCCCACATGTACAACCTAGGGAGTGGACACACCCCTATATATAGGTACACATGATTCATTTTACAACCCCATAGTGGTGATGTCACATACTACATGAGGCTTTTGGATGAGCTCACATCATTTTAGTGGAGACCATACAGGGCCTATGAGCTGTGGAGTGATCGAGAGCAGGAGCTGGGATACATGCTATGTAGTTGGCTACTAGTAGGTTGGCACTCTAAGATAGTTGAGCACTTCATGATCAGTCAGTTTTGGAGACAGTTTGGGTGGCAGTAGAGGGTGCCCACAAAGAGCACTACATATGCCTGAGTCAGGGATGAGGAGGAATAGGGATCACTATTGATGCTGGACTACCAACAAGTAGTATAGGACACCGTAGGGATATGTAGGGAGGGATGGGACTATCTCCTAGATATGGTGGATGCAGGTATAGATGTGGCTTATAGGATAGAGTGGCGGAGGTATCCATTCCCACAGTTTATAGTTCTTGATGCACAGTCGATGACACAGGGTGGTGATAGGAGTGACAAAGATGGGGGAGATGGGGGAGATGGAGGGAGGGTGAGGGAGAGAGGATAGGGATCTTGATCCAGTGGCTAGAAATGTTCACGAAGATAGGCTTTTGATGATGAGGGAGATGATGTGGCAAGATTAGTTCACTGACAAGTGGATGCTAGGCAAGATTAGCCTGTAGGGGGAGGAGGGGAGGATCTCGAAGCTAGGATCTAGGCTTTGGAGACTAAGATGTAGTAGCTTAGGATTACCATTACCATGTGAGATTAGCAACTGATAGATCTACGAGCCGAGATAGAGTGACGAGAGAGGGAAGCATAGGCTGATGCAATAGAGATTTGGAGGAAGGTAGCATGAGCTTCTTATTATCATGGTCTCTACATATAGGTTGTACCTAAGGGACAAAGAGCACCATTCTACTTTGAGAGGGCTGGGAGATATAACATGGTACTAGACAGAGCAGTAGCACCACCACTTTATCTAGATTTTGGATCCCACATTGTATTTTGTATCATGACATTCATATATATATGAGATTTATTGGATTTATGATATATCTTGTGTATTTGTCCCACTTGTGATGGATGTTTCAGCTTTATTGTCTTGTTATATTGCTCAAATGTATGATGTATGCTTATATATGCTCATGTATGTATGTTTAGTTCTCATGTTTATGACATAGACTCATGTTTCTGAAAATGATCTCTTTAGGATATAGATATGATGATAAGATTAACCCCTTGTGATGATAGGAAAATGATGTGATGTGAAAGATAAGGAGTGAAAGACATGATTGAGAAAAAGTGAAAGGTGAGCGCAGTTGACCAACAAGTTCATGAAAGATGAAAGGAGAGCTCTCTCCATATGCAAGATGCAAAACTAAACTAACATGAACCTAAAAATGCAAGCTACTATGAAAAAGTGGTTTACTTGCAAGGTCACAAATCCATTAGTCTCTAATATTCATCATCGAGTGTTATTGGCAGCATCGCAAGATCATACAATACACACTAGTATAACTATGTGAATCTGAATACGATCTATATTAGATAGATATGTGGGAATCCCACCTAGGCATCAAAGACATATAGGTCAAGATGACTAGTGCATTGAGATTGCCTAAGTTTAATATGGAAAGATTATACTCGCATCAAAATACAAGGAAAGTCAAGATGGATATAAGTATGCACTTGCAAAAAATAGTCAGGGATAATACCTTGTAGACCCTAATGTCAGGTGGAACAAGCATAAATGCTAGTGACAGTTAGGACCAACAAAATATACCCACAAGTAGAAAAAGCAATAAAACATGTCCTCATGCCCCCAGTCTTCTAGCTTGACATCATCAAAAACTATTAGGGAGGGAACACTCATCAAAGAAATCATCATAGATAGCACATAAAGAAATGAAGTCAAACAAGTCTCAGTGAGCTGAGTGTTTAAGTGCGTGTGTGTAGGTAAGGAATCAAACTTTGAGTATCTCATTTGCTAGTAGAAAATATCATATCATGCTAAACTGCGGGTAGGATATCTAATAAGTGTTGAGAAACACTTGATGCTAGGGTAGTGTTGAAAAGCACAGTTGGGGTGGTGTTGAAAAACACCATTTGCAAGATGTCCTAAAGACCAATGCATCCTAGAGATCAAGGCTAACACAGTTATGCCCCCTAGACAAAGATAAAGACCAATTCCAAACCAAGGCAACAAGGTTAAGGCATGATGGAGAAAGGCTAAGTGTCGAGGACGTATGCTAAGAAACAAGGGTGCAAAGGCCTCAAGTAGCACCTATTTCTAGGTTTTCACTTGGAGACTTTTTTTATTTTTTCAATTTTTTTGTATTTTTTCTACCAAGGTGCCTGTTTCCAGGTTTTCACGCAGACACTTTTTCTATTTTTTTTGAATTTTTTTGCAATTTTTTATTTTATTTTTATTTTTTTAGGACTTTATATGCTTTTTAAAATTTTTTCAGCATCATATATGAATTTTTTTGGAATTTTTTTAGGATCAATAAATATGTACAAAGGATGCCCCCAGACAGAACATGCATCATAGATAGAACTTCTTTAGGTGCAAGACATTGATAAGATCAGGGAGCTGCTCTCCCTCTTTAGTAGACAACAAATAAGCACCTATCTCAAAAGTAGCAGTAATGATGTATGGTCCAAGCCAATTAGGTTTGAATTTTCCCTTTTTTTCTCTATGTTGTTGGTTCTTAGGGTTTTCTCGTAAGACAAGATCTCCCACTTGAAATTCTCTAGGGAGAACCTTCTTGTTGAATGCTTTGGACATACGCTCTTCGTAGACCCTCATGTGATCAAATGATGCTCTATGCTTTTCATTTAGAAGTTCTAGCTCTTGGAGTCTCATGGCATGGTAGTCTTCATCTATCACTAGAACTTTGAGGGAAACTCTAAGGGAAGGGATCTCCACCTCTAAAGGTAACACTGCTTCAACATCATAGGTAAGGGAAAAAGGAGTAGCCCTAGTTGGAGTATGAATACTCATTCTATAAGCCCATAAGGCTTGATTTATCTATAGATGCCAATATCTACCATTCTTGTGAACTGTTCTATGGAGAATTTTGAGAATGGTTTTATTTGAAGCCTCTGCTTGTCCATTTCCTTGTGGGAAGTAAATAGAGGACCAATGTTGTTTTATCTTGAACTTCTTGTAGAGTTGTTTAAGGTCCTTGTTTTTGAACTGACCTCCATTGTCAGTGATTATTTCAAAAGGCACCCCATACCGACAGATGATATGGTTCAAAATAAACAAAGAAACTATCTTGCCTGAGGCAACATAAAGTGGAACAACTTCTACCCATTTGGTAAAGTAGTCAGTAGTAGTGATGATAAATTTGTGTCCACCTGATGAGTTGGGATGAATCTACCCAATAAGGTCAAAGGCCCAACACTGAAATGGCCAATGAGATATAGATGGAATAAGCTCGTTGCCTGGAGCATGTATCAGGTTACCATGTTTCTGACACTTTTCACATGATTTATCAAAAACTATTGCATCTATCTGCATGGTAGGCCAATACTACCCAGCCCTAAGCAACCTTTAGGTCATGGAAAGACCATTGGAATGTCCTCCAAAAATGCCCTCGTGAATGTTAGCTAATGCTTTTAATCGGACTCATCCTTTTCCAAGAACCTAAGAAGTGTCCCATCTAAACCCTTCCTATACAGATCGCTAGAGATAAGGGTGTAGCAAGAGGCATTTTGAGTTAAGTTTCTTCTTTCAGAATGGTTGAAGGTTTCAGGAATAATGCCATCATGGAGATATGAGTAAATGGCACCATAGCGGGATGACTCATGACCAACAAGGGTACAAACAATGTGGCTTTCTTGGGAGTCATAGATAGGATAATGTAGCTCTTCCACCAGGAATTTGAATCTAGACTCATGTTGTTCTAGCTAAAGAAGTGAAGCCAATGTAGCCATAGCATTAGCTACTTTATTCTTTGCTCTAGGGATTTGTTGAAATGTAACAAAGGTGAAATATCGCCACAATGAATCAACCATTTTCTTGTAGGGTACCAGTTTTTCATCCTTTGTTTGATATTCTTCATTAACTTGGTTGATTATTAATTGGGAATCCCCATAAATATGCAGCTCTATGATTCTCCATTCTATAGCCATTTTTAGTCCATTTGTCAAGGCCTCATACTCAACAATGTTATTTGTAGATGAGAACAATAGTTTGTAGGACTTAGGGATTGTGTATCCATGAGGAGAAACAAATAACACTCTAGCTCTTGAACCATTTTGCATGGAAGAACCATCAAAGAACATCTTCCATGTTCTTGTAGTCATGTACATTATGTGCTCATCTAGAAATTTAACTTGAATAGGCATGATGTCTTGAATTGGGAAATCAGCCAATTGATCTGCAATGGCTTGTCCTTTTATAGCTTTACGCTCAACATACTCTATGTCAAATTATGATAAGATCATCATCCACTTAGCAAGTCTACCCATGAGAGAAGCCTTACCAATAAAATATTTGAGAGGATCAATCTTTACAATGAGGTGTATTGTATGTGTAAGCATGTAATGTCACAACTTTTGGGAAGCAAACACCACCCCAAGGCAAGATTTTTCAATACTAGTGTAATTAACCTCATATGACACAAGAGTATGACTGATGTAATATATAGCTCTTTCTTTTCTAGTGTCATCAAGTTGAGCTAGTAATGCCCCTAAGGAAGATTCTGTTGCTAAAACATACAATATGAGTGGTTTTCTTGGGATAGGAGGCATTAAGATTGGAGGATTGGCCAAGTACTATTTGATTTGGTCCATGCTTTGCTGACAATCCTCATTCTAGACACATTTAACCCCTTTTTGCAATGTCTTATTAAAGGGTTGAGCTCTATCGGCTAGTTGTGAGATAAACCTCCTAATTGACTGAAGGCATCCTTGAAGACTCCTCATTTGGTTGATGTTTTTGGGAGGTGGCATATCTAAGATTGCTTGAACTTTCTCTGGGTCCACCTCTATTCCTTTGGCTAAAATGATAAACCCTAGAAGTTTTCCAGAGGTCACTCCAAATACACACTTTTTTGGATTTAATCTTAGTTGAAACTATTCCATATGATCTAGAATGACTTCCAAATCACCTAAGTGTGTATCCCTTTTTTTAGATTTTTCCAAGGTGTCATCCACATAATCTTCCATATTCTTATGCATCATGTCATGGAAGATAGTTGTCATAGCTCTTTGGTATGTAGATCCTACATTTTTCAATCCAAATGGCATAATGTTCTAGCAATAGGTACCCCATGTGCAAGTGAATGCAGTCTTTTCTTGGTCCTCAAGAGCTATCTTGATTTGATTATACCCCAAAAAACCATCCATCAAGGAATAGATCTCATAACCCATGGTCATGTCCACTATCATGTCTATGTTTGGAAGTGGAAAATCATCCTTTGGGCATGCTTTATTAAGATCCCTAAAATCTGTATAGACACGAATGGACTTGTCATGTTTTGAAATTGGTACAATATTGGTTATCCATTCGGCATAATCAATGGCTCTTATAAATCCTTCACTGAGGAGTTTTTCTAATTTAGCTTTGACGAGAAGGGCTATGTGAGGATGCATTTTCCTCAATTTTTGTTTTATTGGTTTTATACCTGGAGCTATGGACAAGTGATGCACAATGAGATTAGTGTCCAACCCTAGCATGTCTGAGTAAGTCCAAGAAAAATTAATTTTCTTACTTTGTAGGAACTTGGTATATGCTTCTTTTTCATGTGTTGATAGAGACTGAGATAAATGCACTATTTGTGGAGCCTCTTGTGTACCCAAATTAACTGGCTGTGTAGGCTCAACAAGCACTGAAGATCTGTCTTGAAAGTAACTTGGGAGATGATCAAGTACCTCATCCTTAGGTGCCTCAGAGAGGTTTTCACCCTTGGATACATCCTTTATTTTTACTTTTTTAGGTTCTGAACTCTTATTATTATTCTTTTTTTCTTTTCTTTTCATTTTGCAACTAAGGTACTTGATATCTGGTTTTGTCATGCTTGTAGTTGGTTCACTGGTGGAGGAGACTATGGGCTCAAGGGAATTTAGGTAACATGTTATCTCATAGTCATTCTGGAAATTTAAGAGCTGAGGCTCTTGATAGCACTAAGACCAATCAATTAGGTGAGGATTAGGAAGGGGTAGATCAATGATGGGTTAAATATTGTGGATATGAATGGTATCATCTCTAGTGATTATAGAGTTAGGGTCTGTCAAGTATCCCTCTAAGACCTTACCCAAATTAGGAGTTATCCTACCAAGCAAACCATCATCCACTAAAGTGACTTGTGGATTCAAATCCTTTAATCCTACACTAGACTCGTTAGCTACCTCAGGTTGGGATCCATATTTATGGACAACATCAACATCCATGTCAACTATAGAAGAATCAAAGAGAGATTCCCATTCATATTCATGTGACTTTGTATCTGAATCCCGACTAGGATGTTTACACCAAGCATATTTTTAGGGCCTTGAGGTAGAGGCTTTAATATCACTAAGAGTAACTCCTCGAGCACTAGTCATGCATTGATGTTCTTGGATAGGATCTCCAACAGTGGATTCTTCTTGTTCTAGGCTTGAAACTGTTGTATGGTCAACTAAAGTATCTGAATCTCCCCAAAGGATATTGGTGGAAGGGACCCAATCTTCACACATGTCCTGCTGATTTGTCAAATTGGGTATGTAGTTTGATTCATCATCACTATCCATCACAGAAAAGATAGGAGTAGTTCTCTTGTCATGACTTTCAAACCCTAGGCTAACCATCTTCTTAGACTTGCATCCAAAAAGAGAATGATCAAGTGGTTCAACCTTAGCGTCTAATCTGTGACTGAGAGGACCATGTCCTAAGTAGCCCATATTTTTGACCAAGGTGTATCCTCTCCCATAAGCCTTAGGAGATGGAGAGAAATTTTCATTGTGCTTTTATTTTTCCTCTTTATAAATCCAATTTCTAACAACCACCTCTTCTTTTTCATCTTGTATAGGAACTGAGGACTCCACAAATGTACCAAACAAGGTCATGGATGAAGAGGAGGGTTGCATCTCTTGTGAAGGTTTTCCGTAAGACCTAGGTGAGATTGGTAGTTTAGTAAAGGAGTCAAGTTGATACCCCCCCATACCAAGGTCTATGGACTTGAACTTATTCTTGCATTGTGCTAGAGTTGCATCAAAATCCTCTGCTTCGCTGTTGAGAGGAACATGAGTCCCATCTGAAATTGCATTTACAGATAATGTGCTATCCCCTGGTATACAGACTTCTACTCCATTATAGGGGAACTTAACACATTGGTGGTTCATGGATGGCACCACTTGCATGTCATGGATCCATGGTCTACCAAGTAGGATATTATATGCTAGAGGACCAACATCAATAATTTGGAACAAAATGTCCTTTTCAATAGGGCCAACCCTTTAGAACTTCTCTCTACCTCATCATAGGCTTTAATGGTAATTTTCTTTTGGGTATCAATAGCTTTCTTAGAATAACCCAGTATTTTCAACAGACTCAAAGAATAAATGTTGAGCCTAGAACCCGCATCAATCAACACATGCCTAACATGGGTCTTGTGAATCATGACTTCAATATGAAGGGAAAGATTATGTGGATGGCTCAAAGCTTTGTCATCTTCTTCTAAGAATGTTAGGTAATGAGGTTGGAAAGGTGGTTAACCATGTTCTGGAATTGGTCAACATCTATGTTGTTAGGAACATTTGCTGCACACAAAGCATCCTCAAGGATTCGTTTATATCTTGGAGACAATTCTAAAATCTCAAAGATTGAAATCTGAGCTGGTGTTCTTTGTAGCTGATTAACAAGGTTATAATTCACCTGAGGAATCACAACTAATTTGGTGGTGACATTCTTGGATGTCACTTGCTTGGGTTTGTTGGACTAGTTGAAACTAGGACCTCTAATAACCACAAGACCTTGGCTTTGACTTCTTGTAACAATGTTAAGAGCTTGGGATGACCTTTGAGAGTGAGGACCTCTAAGCACAATCATAGGTTCTTCATCAAATATAGGAGGAGAGCCCACATCATAACCATAAGGATCTTTGTCCCTCATCATGTTGACATTTTCCTTCACCACTTCAAGCATATTGACCATATTTTCTACACCTGTGTAGGTATAGTTGATTTTAGCCTTGCCATTTTTAGCTTTAGAGGTTTCCCCCTTTTCATATTTAGGAAAAGGCTCTGTTATACACTAAGTTTGCACCTTGGTCTCAAGCTCTCGTAGTCTTGATAACCTAGTATAACATGGGAATCATCTCCAAGTTGTGGGACCTATGCTAACTGAGATGAGACCTCCAGGTTCTAGGCTGGTTCCTCTTAGATAATCACCTTAATTTGCTTCTAGACATGAAAAGTAAATCTTCTAAGGGAAAGGGATAGAAGGAGTGCTTGAAAGAGAAATGACTTGAAAGCAAACTACCTACTAGGTGATACACCGAAATTAGGGTTGGGATCTCAGTATAGAGGAATGTAACCAATGAAAGGCTTATGTCTAGTAGATCACAACTTACTGAATAGGCTTGCATAAGTGTTTCATAGAAGGGTCTAAACATAATACAAAATTTATGACCTACAAGTAGACATTCACTTCTGCAACTCTATGTAGGGATGAGACAAGACTGTTAAGGGGCTGAAGTATGCCCACAAAAGCATCTAAATCAGATCAGACACAATAACACACAAAATCACAGAAAGTAAGAGGGATCAAGAACCCTAAGTTGTCATTGAAAATCATACATATACTTTGATCCAATAAGAGATGACTCAAACAAGGAAGCATAGGGACATGAAGGATTGTCACAAAATACCTCTGCAATATCTAAATAATCAATGGGAGAAATACAACTATATAAGCCAGAGGGTAGAGATGATACCACATATGACCCTTAAGAAAATGAAATTCTTTTTACAATTGTCCAACTCTCTCCTTCTAAAAGCTCCAAAAATACAATATATACATACTCAACTGCATGTAGATAAGAGTCAAAACTAATGTAACTAGGGTTACAAGATTTACAATACAATAATCAAACCCTAAAGGTACACTGATGACCCATCATGAAATTTTGAGAATGTCTGGCAATCAGATCAAATCTTTTTTGCATGTTGATCTTGTACTGAGCCCACCTGCAATCATAGAAACCTTGATCCATCTAACTCCACTAAGCCATGAAGGCTCACAAATTTGATCCTGAAGATATTTTGGGTTTAAAAAGATTAACCCTGCAAAAGGTGGTGCCAAGCTCATTAAAGCTTCAACAAGACATGGTACTTTGTAAAGTCTACGGTGCCAACTATCAGATCGTCCATCATCATCTCTCCAACAATCCTTGTCCTGAAGAATTAAATTCTAGCTACCCATCTTGTCACGCATGGCCGCAAGAACAAAACCCTAGCAAAACCTTCGCAAAGAGATTCAAATTCAAATATTAACGGCTAGTAGATATATTTTAAAATGTAACTGTCAATGTGAAATGTTCCTGGCAAATGAACGGTTGTGATGCATTGAAAAAACAACTCAAAATCCCCTTGATAAGTCAAATGCCACCATGGAAGTCAGCGGCCAATGAGAAGTGAGAAAATTATCATGTCAGCATATTTGGACCCACCTCGAGCCCTTCCTCCTTTAAGTCATTTAGTGACTACGTGACTGAAGAATTCTAAGTCATGAGATCCTTTGGCTTACCCTGGTCTGGTCAAGCGATTCAGTGAACAAGGCATTTTGCTAAATCACTGGGTCTTTTAACTTACCCTGGTTATACTCTGTGAATGAGAAAACTTCATTCACATGTTTGCAAGATAACCCTTTAACCACTCATGAGAATCTGGTGAACCAGCGATCGAAGACATTTCCTAAGTCGCAAAACACTTTCTACCTTTGCCAGTTTATTTAGAGATTTAGCGAACAAAGCATTTGCTGAATTGCTAAGTCATTTGGAGTACCACTAAATCATTATGTGAATGAGAAAACAAATGAAACCCTTATAAGAACCACCAAACATAGAGGACACTAAATTCCCTCAGTCACCAAATCACCAAATCACCCAGCTGACAACCCTCTGATCGGACGGTTGGTGCAAGATTTTATACCTTTGACACAACCCTTTAGATTATACACTAACCGTTGATCCTTTGAGATGTCAAAAGTCATGATTGCTGAAGAACTTGGTCCCACTAACAAATAAGCTGACTCAGCACATGTCGACCAATCAGAATACGCCAACTATCACACCTAGTACTAGACCCACTATAAACTCAGCATCTAATCAGACGATTATCTTAAGATTGCATGGCTCTGACAGATTCTTTTAGATCATAAGACAGTCGTCGATCCTCTTTTAAGACAGGCCCCATTGATGAACCTCCATATCATCAACCGCTAACGAATCAGAAGCTACCAAATCAAAAAATGTGGAAGCGGACCCACTCAACCTTTGAAATGCTACATGGGAAGGAAATCAATGGTCATCACAAGATCTTATAGTTTTGATAGATTCCTTGAAAACTTACTATTGTCACTAGGGATTGCACCCGTGATGGCTAAGTATAAAACCCAGCAATCTCGTGAAACATGGGAGTACTCTCAAGATGTGGGACTACTTCTTGAGAATTGACCTCTGAATTAAGGGCCGACTTCCCCATTTGTATCACCTAAACTGCACTAACTTTGAAGGGAAAGGGATAGAGGGATTGCATAAAACTGAAACTAAATCTAACTTAGGTGATTCACCAAACTAGATAGATCCACAAACTGAAAACAAACTCACAATGTAACCCCAACACATAATAAGAACTCCACAACTCTTCCAAGTTTGACTTTTCTTCTTAGTAAACAATCAGGTGCTGAATGTGAATGAGAAGGAAAGATAATTTTCACAACTCAACATAGTTAGATGCACACAGATTTGAAAACCTCCAAGTAAATCAATTCTCGAAAAACAATCAAATGAACATACTATCATGTAAAGGATCAAAATCAATCACAATACATAACACTTAGCTCATCAACTGACTCACAAACTATAGGAAAGAAGGGAACAATTTTATTATTAGCTGGAATAAAAGGAGCTACAATATCAGATTGCTTCACAAGAGCTACAAAATTCACCTCCTGAGAATGAGGGAATGAAGAACCCACCTACTATCACCTAAGTGAGAGGCATATATAGGAAAACTGGAGAATCTACAATGAAGACCACTCCTCGCCAAGAATAGAAAAACCTCAGCCATTAGGACCATGATCCCATCACTCTGAAATTCGGATACCCAATTCCCAAGAATATAGGGGGATGGAAAAAGTGGGGATCCTAGAATGGATAGTCAAAGGAAAGCCCATCACCCATTAAGTCATGCATAATAATGATATTCTGATGAGGCTTATAAAATGCCATGTCAGAATTTACAATAAGGCCCTTGCTATGACTTTACATTAAAAATATTCCCCCTTTTTACTAAAAATCAAGCCAAAGTGGATCCTAAATATATTAAAGGTAACCTCAACTCAAAAAGAGGAGAAAACCTATAATATTTACATTTTAAACATATCCATATGGCATAAATATTCTAAAGAAAAATAATATCCCCCCACTATACATGAATACATAATCGTAATAACACTCATCCCCTAAGTCAAGAATGACTTCTCTAAGGAAACCTAGGGCATCAAAATAAATTAATATATTATCTCAAAATAAAGATAACATATTAATTGAAATAAAAATAGCCCTCTTTAGCAAAGGGGAGACAAAAAGATACTATTATTGAAACTCTTCTTCAGAAATGGGAACCTCTGCAATCGTGGCTTTCATAGCTCGGCAACTGACAACATGCTAAACTCACTGCAGTCTTGAATGGCAACTTCTATTCTGATTTGGGAAATAGCAACATATGAAATCAACAATATGATTGAGGTAGGTGTCGATTTTTGAGAACTCCTATTTTTTGACATTTTCTTCTACCTCTGTATCTATGAGGGCACATGCTATTACATTTCTTTACATGTTTGAAAATCACTGAGCTTGATTGAACTCTCTATTTGTGAATTTGATGGCATTAGGGCATGACACTGTGTTATTTACTGGTTATTTCTTGAATGCGGTCTGAGAACTATGAGGCATGCTGTTCATTTTTTCATCTAATTAGGGCATCAAGTTTTCATTACTCGAGTGCATCATTTACATTATTTTTTACCGGTTATTGTTTTCTCTGCATTGGTTGTTTCCTTTGAGGACACCAGTCTGCTATAACATTTGATAGCTTTGCATTATATGAGAAACATGGCATACGCATTTGAAGTGCTTGCTCACCATTTTTTATTTAGCCTCTGAACAACCATTGATAGAGGAACCTATTGGCTTATAAACCTTTATCAAAGCTGGTGCCTCTTTGTATTGTAGACTAGGGCATATATTATTCCTTCATCTTTTTCATAGCTTGTGAAACTTAGGGTTTTGCAATATAATTCTTTAAAAGTACTAATTTCCTCTGCATCTAGTCAACAAGACTATGGCACAGTTGTATTATGTTTTCTTTGTTATTGTATATACTAGCCACTCATGGATTCTTGAAGGCACGACATGCTTAGCACATTGCCCAAGACAATATTGTCTTTGTTATCTGTTTAGCAAATAGGGTTCTCGGTATTCATTGCTATTTGGTGATTATGAAATGTGGGCTAGGGCATAGACCCTTTTGTATTTGCTGGAGCCCTCAATTATATTGCTCATGTTGTGAGGGTATCAAACCCCTTTTGTATCTATTTGTATTAATGTTGGGCACCAAACTTGATTGATCCCTCTATTATTGCATTGGTATCCTAAAAGATAAGCATTGAGGCCTTACTGTTATGGCACTGGGCATCAATACATAATCGTTGTTGTTTCATGTGTGCTATGGCTCCATGTCTCTGTTCTGGCACTTGACACCATTTTATTATCCTTTTCTGTTATCAATTTCAAAAGACTAGGGCACGACACTATCACTATTATTCAATGCATATTGCACTGTGTTCTCTACATTTTAATTTGTTGTTCCTTCCTTATTGTTTTCTTATTTTTAATAGCCTAAGAGCACTAAAGCTAGGGCACAACATGGTATTGATTGCTTGCATATATTTAATTATTTTTTTTAATACCTTAAAGCAATGGCATTGTGGCACGGTCTCACTCCTATTTTATGGCAGCATACCATATAGCTCGTGAACTTCATTAAGATCTCCTCTATTTTTGAGGGCACGACACTATGTCCTTGTTTGAATAGGGGAAACCATATTGAATACATTATGCCTCCTGTACTATTATGAAAACTTGGGTATCACTGCTAGTATTGGTATTATTTGAATACACTCTACTCTCATATAGATAGAGCATTGCCATTGGCCTTCACCAATTCTATTTTGCTGGCCACTTGCAACTGAAGCATTTTCCCATTGTCATGAACCTGGAGGCTTGTGAGGCATGGCATGTATTTTTATTGTTCCATAAGTCAAAATGGTATGTTACTGGTGTTGTAACCTACTATTGTACACATTTGCCATTGATTGATATCACCACCACCATAGTAGTGATGATATTATGTGAAGTCTAGTGCACTATCATCTCACATGTTATCACCTATTTCATTAGGGCATGGGAAGTCCCTTTTATATTGCAAATTTATCACAATCATGCCATAGCATCATGTATATGTAGATTTGAAACACATGTGTGCCCTAAATGCAATGTATTGAGTTCATCTTTAAATATCATATATTGTACTTCTTTCTGAATATGTGGATTGTGTGCCCTTAATAATTGTGCCATCTGAACATCTATGCAATAGAGTTCCCTATCTAATCCATAGATTTGTCTACTCTGCCATTAGCTCTATTCTATCCTTGATGCCATGAAGCCCTCTATTTCTTTCTTATGCTCTTGATGATGGTTCATCTGAATGTTCCCTATATGTACACACTGTGTGTGCTCTTGGCCCTTGATGGAATCACCTGATAGGAAACTTGGATTTTTTCCTATCATGATCTACATCAAGGGCCCAGGTCATTCATAGAATCATTATAGATCAGCTCCCCTATCTCTGCACATGAAACAAACACGTCAGTGAAAACATGGTGCCTCTTTTGGTTCTTTGGATTGCTCTCATGCACATTCCCTGAGAACAGCGATTGTTAGAGGTGCAAGGTTGAGTGTGTATATGCATTACTGTATTGTGATACCAGGCATTGTTTAGATCCATTGGATCTAACCCAAACCCACTTCTTCTTCTTTTGCAAGTTCTGGATCATAGGAGCACACTAGGCAGATAGAAGAATCAACACCTCATTACCAGGCAATGTCTAGTACCCAAATACCACCTCTTAATTAATGTATATTTACACTTATTCATTTATTTATGGTAAAGGCTATGCTCACGGCCTGTGTGAGCCTAGATAGATGTTCTTTCTTTTCAGCTCTTTTACCTTTTGCTTAGTACAAAATGATACAGATAGATGTATGTGTAGATGTAGATGCCATTCATTTCCTTTTCTTTTCCATGTATTGCAATGAAATGAACACAAATTTAATCCAGATCACCTAATAACACAAACTAGGTTATTTTTGCTCATCTAATAACTAGGCTTTCAAAATGTGTCAAAAATATGACAACACTTATGAGAGCTATCGGATCTACTTGACTGGGACCCCATTCTAACAAATCTCCCTGATACCAAATCCACGGCTAGTCTCATCCCCTTATGACTCAAAAGATTCCATGAGATTATCAGACAACCATCTGATTAGAATCTTCACTGTTGCCTATAGAAATAACCCCACTTTGACTTGGTGATTTAGCAAACAAAGGCATTTCCTATTCGCAAGATACTTTGATGAACTGTGGTTAAGTCAAATGAATACATGAACAAAGAGATTTCGCTAATTCACTAAAACATGCATAAACTTAGGGTTACAATAAGCAAACGCCTGACTAAAGGAAGTTAACCATTTTCTGAGTCACAAACCATTAAGACTTGACCACCAAATATTTCACGATTAAGAGGATGCTGCAGTTGCAAGTTCACCGAAAGGAAAGACAATCGCCAAGAAAAATAAGAGAACTGGCGATTGAGGAAAATATAAAGTGCACATGGATTTTTGAAAATTTAAGTGGCTGTGATAAAGTAACGACCAAATAGAACATGGTCTAGGGTCTCTTAGGATTTTTTGACATAACGACTACTTTATGAATTTTTTGACCTATAGACCAGAGAGTTAAAAGATTGCAGAGGCCAGGAAACAAGAGATAAATTCATGAAAATTTTAGGGATGCCTGGCAAGGTGAAAACAAAGACTTGGGGATAGGTTTTAGAAAAATTTGCATGGAAGGAAAATTAGGGTAACATTTTGGTGATTTATGCTAGATGTCAGCCTGCTAGATAAGGAAAACCAGTTGCCTTGATATATTCATTGGGCATGGAGTCATTCCAGGACACAAAACTTTGATAGAGATAGAGCTGAATAGAGGGACAAAACTTGTGCATAAGCACTTCTTGAAAAGCAGGAGACTAACCTAGAAAATAGTGAAAGAAAGTAGGGAAACTTACAAAAATTTACAGAGAGGGGTTAACCTCAAAATAGGGCTTCAAGTGGAAACCATTTACTGATATTGGCAAGGTAACTCCTTCAAGACCTAATAGCTAGAAAGCATTAGATCCCTTGCACTCTATTATAACAAATGGTCCACCCCAAAATGAGTCAAATTTTGTATGCCTTCCAGGTCTAGATCTGAATTCATCCCATTTGAGAACTACATCTCCAACCTTGAAATTTTTTACCCTAGCTCTTTTGTCAAAACTCCTCTTTGTTTGAATCTGATGAAACTCCATATCCTGCATTGATTTGTCTTTGATTTCCTTTAGCTCCATAAATTGAGCATATTTGATCTACAAGGGATCCTCCTCTTCAAATAGGGCATACTGAGTGGCCAAGTCCAAAGCTGGCAATTCAATTGAGATAGACAACCTGGCCTCTCTACCATATACTAGCATATAAGGAGAATTACCAATTATTTTCTTTGGGGTAATTCTGTCTAACCATAAGGAAGACCTGAGTTTAGTATGCCAATCCCTCTAATTGTCTTGTAGAGTCTTCTTGATTATCCTAATCAAGTTCTTGTTTATTGATTCAGCCAAACCATTGCCTTGGGGGTAGTAATTGGAACTAGTATTCAGATGGATGCCATTGTTGACTGCCCATTCTGAGACCTTTAGGCCTATGAATGCCAATGCATTATATGATATGATGGAATTAGGAGAGCCAAACCTATGAGCTATATCATCATAAAAACTTAATACAACACTCTCATTTGATTTTTTTAAAGCAATTGCTTCTATCCATCTGGTGAAGTAATCTATTGTAGTGATTATCCATTTATGGCCCACACTAGATGGGGTATTGATCATGCCAATGAAGTCTATACCCCACTTCATGAAGGGTTGCTCTGTTCTGACTGGCTATAGGGGCAAGGCTGCAAGCCTTTCTTTTCCTGTAAATGTGGTGCACTTGATGCATTTCCTCACATATTCATGACTATCCTTAAAGATAGATGGCCAATAGTACTCGGCCCTCATGATTTTAAAAGTAGTAGTCCTAGCAGAGAAATGACCTCCAGAAAGTCCATCATGAAATTCAAATAGGACATCTACTATCTTTTTTGAATCTATGCATCTTAAAAGGACACCATTGTGATCTTTTCTAAAAGAACTTCATCTATTAGCACAAAAGGAATAGATTGTAACCTATAATACCTCCTTTTTGCTAAATCCAAACCTGCAGGACATTGTCCTATCTTCAAATAATTGATCATATTAGGCAACCAGCTTTTTGCCTTGTCCTGTTCTTCTATAGAATGCACAACCAAAGATGCATCTATTTGTTCCAATTTCTTTGAACTTTTATCCCCTACCAAATGCTCACAAAGACCTCTTCCTCTAACCAGCTTGGTGGTTTGAATCTCAATGTCATATTCGATCACCTTGGTGATCCAACCAGCTCTTTTCTCATTTAGTTCCTTGGAAAGAAAAACCTCTTTGACACTTGGATGAGTAACCTTTAAATGTACCTTGCTATGGGTCAATAGATATCTAAACTTTTTAAGGCTCTTTACCATAACAAGTACATGTTTCTCTATGAAAGAGTATCTTTGTTCATACTCCTCTAAACCTTTGCTAAAGAAAGCAATGGGTTGCTCCAATCCATCTGAATTTTCTTGGGTCAACATTGCAGATATAGCATCATGACCTTCATAAGCATAAAGGATAAAATTGTTACTAAAATTTGGGTTTAGGAGGGTAGGGGCTTCTATTAGGGCCTCTTTGATAGCTTGGAAATTAACTCTCCCTTCTTTGGTCCAGCTGAAAACTAAACTCTTCTTTAACATGGTTGTCAAAGGCTTTAGTAAATCTACAATGTTAGGCAAGAACCTCCTAACAAAATTAATCTTTCCTATGAAAGATTGGAGACTTTTCTTGTTATGTGGTAGGGGTAGCTCTAGGATAGCTGCAATTCTCTGAGGATCCACTATAATTCCTTCTTTGGATACTACATATCCCAACAATTTTCCTTCATGAACTGCAAACACACATTTCTTGGGATTAAGAGATATCCAAAACTCTCTACACCTTTCAAAAATCTTCCTCAAATGTTTGATGTGATCTACTACATGCTTTGAATAGATAGTTATGTCATCCAAGTAGACCAACACAAACTTGTACATAAGGCTTTTAAAGGCCATATCCATTGCCTTTTGAAATGTAGCACTTGCATTTGACAAACCAAAGGGCATCTTTTGATAAGCCATGGTTCCCCACTTGGTTGTAAATGCAGTCTTATATTGATCCTCTTCATTAACAAGGATCTAATTGTATCCTGAATAACCATCCAATAATGAAAATCTCTTAGATCCAGAGACACATTGTAAGATTTGTTCCATAGAAGTTAGTGGATGATGGTCTTTTAAAGAGGCGTTGTTAAGATCCCTAAAGTCAACACATAACCTCAGCTCCCCATTCTTCTTCCTGACAAGAAAAAGGTTGGAAACCCAACTAGTATGCTTGATGGGGTAGATGATACCACTTTCTATTAGTTTGAGCACTTCTTTATGCATAAGTGGCTCAAGCTTGGGATTAACAGGCCTTTGCTTCTGCCTCACTAGTTTGGCATTAGGTTCTAACTCAATAGTGTGTTGAGAAAGAGTAGGATCAAAACCTTTGAGGTCCTCATATTTCCATGCAAAAACATCACTAAATTCTTTGAATAATTATGTAAAATCTTTCTTTTCCAAATCACTGTTTACTTTTCCAAATTTTAAGCTCCTACCTGGCTCCAACTCTAGTTCAACACAATGTTCTTGTTGGAATACTAGGCCAACTTTTCTTTTCTTAACTTCATCATCGTTGTTGAAGATAGTCTCTAAGGTAACAAGACCTCTAGGCATCTTATTGGACTTTAGTTATATCACTTGATCACCATAGTTTTGTGATAGCCTATCTTGATTGTGTTCTGAAAAAACATCTTCTTCAAACAAGAACTGCAGAATTTGTTCATCATTGTCAAACACCTACCAATTAACATCATTATCAGGAATAGATGGTCTGACAATCACTTTGATATGTTGTTGATCCCTTTCTTTTGAGATGCTATTTGGAATATCATACTGAGATCCAATAGCATCTAACCTATCTACATTTTGATTTAATTTCCTAGGGATAGCAACAATATTGAAAGCACAAAAATCTTCAATTGCATCCCAAACTCTATGTTTGTATGCTTTCATGGTGTCATTCTTGGTTGCACTCATCCCTCTCACTTGGCTGACAACTAATTCACTATCACCATAAAATTTTAGGGCCTTAAGCCCTCTTTTTCTAGCCCATTCTAGTCCATTGACTAGACTTTCATACTCTACGGTATTGCTAGTGCAGGAGAAACTAAATCTAAAGGTAGTATAATAACTTTCTCCTTCTGGGGACACTAGCATAGCACCACCACCATAACCATGCCTACTTCTAGCTCCATCAAAAAATAGTTCCCAAACCTGATTGCTCTGATCCTCTGAATCAGTATCCTATTTGAGAAGGCTTGGCTCTATGGATCCACTTTCTTGTATTAAATAACTTCCCAAACCAAAATCCCAAATAAGATTTTCTTGGGCCTCTGAAGCTCTTTCATCTAGAAGAATATCAAGGATACTCTCTATCTTTGTGCTTGCTTCACTAATGGTTTGGAAGTCACTGTCATCAAATATAGGGCAATTTACATTGATGGTATTGGACACATATGGCTCTATATGGTGTGCTGCTAATGGTTCTAACTTAATGGTGACCTTGGTCCCATACCTTGTATGAAATAACATGTGAGACCAGTCAGAAGATAGGTAGCCTCCTATCTTAGTTGTAAACTCCCTTGAAAGACATATAGCAAATAATGCAGGGAGATCTATGATATATATGTCAAGGAGGATGGAGAAATTAGGACTAGCATGTAGGATTAGACTGGTATCCTTATCCACACCTATAGTATTAACTGAGGACCCATCAAGTTGTGTAACCTTCTTTTGGAAGGGCTCATATTTTAGTCCTAATTGGTCAGCTACTTTCTTAGGCATCATAGTGCTAGTAGCTCCACTATCTACCATACAATTATTTACTAAAGATTTTCCAATAATTAGAGATACATAAAAGGGAGGTGGCTTTGAGTTCCTACCTTGTGTGGCATTGGCCTTGGATTTTCTACTTGGAGCCTCCTTTTCTTGATCGGTGTTAACCAACATTGGCTTTGTAGCTTCTTTTGCAGGTTGAGGAGTTATCACTTCTATCATGGCTTTCTTCAAAATTTCAGGTTGTCTTGGAAGAGCCAAAGAGTCCCACATGGACATGGTGACATTCACCTTCTTCATGTTATCTATGATATTAAAAGGTGTTACAGTGTGTACTCTTTGTTGTGTTTTCACCATGATGGGCTCCACCTCTTTTGGAATTTGGCCTTCTTTGCTTGTAATTACAGGAGCTTCCTTAGGTGTGATGTGAGTAGATTTTTGTACTGGCTCTATAGATGTGGTGGCTTTGGCATTGGAATCTCCTCTCTCCATGTCTTGAGCTCTTCTTTTTGCTCTTGTATAGGCAACAAAAGTAGCTTCATCATTGACTCCATTGAAGTCCAATTGCTCCCAATTAAAGAGAGCAGTCTCATTTTCTTGTGATTCTTGTTGAGGAACTGACCCACTAGATGAAGCATTTGATTGAGCTTGTGAGGCATTTTGAGCCATTAGAGCTTGGTTCATCCATCCATTTGAACATGTAGCCTGAGTGTGAGGCTGATTACAAGGAAAGCACCATTCATCCATAGCCATATTATTTTGACTAAGAACCATATCCCTCACTAGATTTGTAGAATTTAGAGGTGTAGGGTTATATGGTTGGAATGGTCTCTGATTGAAGCTTTGTCTTTGTCCTTGATAGCCTCCTTCGTATGGTGGCCTATTTTGTTGATAAGGCTATCCTTGATTTTGATATTGATGATTAGGACCTTGGCCTTGTGATTGAAATGGTGGTCTGATTCCTTGACCTTGCTTCTTCAAATTTGTGACCTCTTTAGTCAAGGTCTGCAACAAATTGGTCATTTCTTGCTTACTGCTTTCTTGGCTATTCTTTATCTCTTGTAGCTCTTGAGAGAAACTAGCTCTCAGCTCTTGACCACTGGTAGTAGCTTGGGGTGCTAATATGGTGGGAATAGGGGTAAATGAGGGTACTTGGGCAGGTGCAATGGGTTGAAGGCTTGGAAAAATGGGCATTGGAGGCCTTCTAGCAATCATGCCTGCTTGAATTAAACAATTTTCAGCCCTGGCAGCTATGTCAAAAGCTTGGGGTAAAGAAGTACCACCCATAGAGTGGATCATGATAGAAATTTGACCATTTAGACTTTGTAAGTAATAAAGGAAAGCATGGTCAACTGATGGTCTTACTGAGACTAGAATTCTATTCCATGTTTTGAGGAATCTACTATTGTAGTCTATCATCTACTCTTGAGGGTCTCTATTAATAGTTGTTAACTCCTCAACTAGAGACAAGTTATCTGATTTATCCTCAAAATGCTTGCTTAATGCATCTTCTAACTCATCCCATGAAGTAATGGAACCAAAAGTTAGAGTTCTAAAGCATTCTAAAGCCTTACCTTTTAGAGAGGCTACTAGTAATTTTGTGGCCACATCTTCTTGAGTAATATTGTGTATGCTGCATATGGTGGTCACATCTCTTATGTGCTCAAAAGTAGTTGTTTGCCCTTCACTTGTGAAATTAGGTATACTCTTTAGTGCCACCAAGGGCACATCATGATTTTGATCAAAGGCTAATGGACTTCCTTGGTTGAAAGGTGCAAAGGCAAATTATCTAGCCATACTAGGAGTTGGAATCTGAAGATTAACAACTATATGAGCTGTATTTGAATCTTCCTCTAGATCTCTAGTTAGAGATCTACCTCTTCTTCTAGAATGAAAGGGAAAGGGTCTCCTTTCCGAAGTATCAAGTGGTGTTGATTGAACTCTCCTTGTAGGGGATGTTATTTGAGTTGACCTGCCTTTGTGACTTCTCTTTGAGGGAAAATCTGAAAATTGAGTGGGCTTTGAGCTCCTAGTCTCAATCTTCCTCATAAACCTTAAACAAGGTTGGCCTGGATCTTTCCACCAACGGATCCACTAGATATACTTGATAAAAAAAATTCTAAAAGTCTATAGTATGCAATCTTTATATCAGAGATAGCATAAAACAACATGAATTTCTTGTGTAGTCCCACCAGGCGTTCCAGAATTGTTATACACTAAGTTTTCACCTTTGTCTCAAGCTCTTGTAGTCTTGATAACCTAGTATAACATGGGAATCATCTCCAGGTTGTGGGACCTATTCTAACTAAGATGAGACCTCTAGGTTCTAGGCTGGTTCCTCTTGGATAATCACCTTAATTTGCTTCTAGACATGAAAATTAAATCTTCTAAGTTAAAGGGATAGAAGGAGTGCTTGAAAGGGAAATGACTTGAAAGCAAACTACCTACTAGGTGATACACTAAAATTAGGGTTTGGATCTCAGTATAGAGGAATGTAACCAATGAAAGGCTTAGGTCTAGTAGATCACAACTTACTGAATAGGCTTGCATAAGTGTTTCATAGAAGGGTCTGAACATAAGACACAATTTATGACCTACAAGAAGACATTCACTTCTACAACTTGGTGTAGGGATGAGACAAGACTGTTAGGGGGCTGAAGTATGCCCACAAAAGCATCTAAATTAGATCAAACATAATAACACACAAAATCATGGAAAGTAAGAGGGATCAAGAACCCTAAGTTGTCATTGAAAATAATACATATACTTTGATCCAATAAGAGATGACCCAAACAAGGAAGCATAGGGACATGAAGGATTGTCACAAAATACCTCTGTAATAGCTAAATAATCAATGGGAGAAATACAACTGTATAAGCTAGAGGGTAGAGATGATACTACAGATGACCCTTAAGAAAATGAAATTATTTTTACAATTTTCCAACTCTCTCCTTCTAAAAGCTCCAAAAATACAATATACACATACTCAACTGGACACAGGAAGGAGTCAAAACTAACCTAACTAGGGTTAAAAGATTTACAATACAATAATCAAACCCTAAAGGTACACTAATGACCCATCATCAAATTCTAAGAATGTCTGGCAATCAGATTAGATCTTTTCTTTGCGTGTTGATATTATACTGAGCTCACCTACAGTCATAGCAACTACAATCCATGTACCCACCTGCAACTCCACTAAGCCATGAAGGCTAACAAATTTGATGCTGAAGATATTTTGGGTTTAAAAAGATTAACCTTGGAAAAGGTGGCACCAAGCTCATTAAAGCTTCAACAGGACATGGTACTCTGTAAAGTCCACAAAGCCAACTATCAGATCATCCATTATCATCTCTCCAACAATCCATGTCCTTAAGAATTAAATTCTAGCTACCCATCTTGTCGCGCATGGCCGCAAGAACAAAACCCTAATAAAACCTTCATAGAGAGATTCAAATTCAAATATTAACGGCTAGCAAATATATTTTAAAATGTAACCGTCGATGTGAAATCTCCCAGGTAGATGAACGACTATGATGCATTAAAAAACAACTCAAAATCCCCCTGACAAGTCAAATGTCACCGTGGAAGTTAGCAGCCAATGAGAAGTGAGAAAAGCATCATGTTAGCATATTTGGACCCACCTCGAGCCCTTCCTCCTTTAAGTCATTCAGCAACTATGAGACTAAAGAATTCTAAGTCGCGAGATCCTTTGGCTTACCCTGGTCTAGTCAAGCGATTCAGTGAACAAGGCATTTCGCTGAATCACTGGGTCTTTTAACTTACCCTCATTATACTTTGTGAATGAGAAAACTTCATTCACATGTTCACAAGATAACCCTTTAACCACTCATGAGAATCCTGACAAACATCTAGCGAACCGGCGAATGAAGACATTCGCTAAGTCATAGAACACTTTCTACCTTTGTCAGTTTATTTAGAGATTTAGTGAACAAAGCATTCACTAAATTGCTAAGTCATTTGGAGTACAGCTAAATCATTATGTGAATGAGTGAACACATGAAACCCTTATCAGAACCGCCAAATGTAGAGGACACTAAATTTCATCAGTGGCCAAATCGCCAAATCACCTAGCTGACAACCCTCTGATCAGACAGTGGGCACAAGATCTTATACCTCTAACATAACCCTTCTGATTATACGCTAACCGTTGATCCTCTAAGATGTCAGAAGCCCTGATCACTGAAGAGCTTGGTCCCACTGACAAATAAACTGACTCAACACATGTGGACCAATCAAAATACACCTACTATCACACCTAGCACTGGACCCACTATAAACTCAGCATTTAATCAGATGGCTATCTTAAGATTGCATGGCTCTGACAGATTCTTTCAAATCATAAGACAGTCGTTGATCCTCTTTTAAGATAGGCCCCACTGATGAACCTCCATATCATCAACCGCTAATGAATTAGAAGCTACCAAATGAAAAAATGTGGAAGTGGACCCACTCAACCTTTGAAATGCTACATGGGAAGGAAATCAACGGTCGTTGCAAGATCTTATAGTTTTGATAGATTCCTTGTGAACTTACGAGAGCCATCAGATCTACTTGACTGGGACCCCATTCTGACAAATCTCCCTAATACCAAATCCATGGCTAGTCTCATCCCCTTATGACTCAGAAGATTCCATGAGATTATCAGACAACCATCAAATTAGAATCTTCACCGCTACCTGTAGAAATAACCTTGCTTTGACCTAGCGATTCAGCGAACAAAGGCATTTCCTATTCGCGAGATACTTTGATGAACTGTGGTTAAGTCAAATGAATACATGAACAAAGAGATTTCATTAATTTGCTGAAACATGCATAAACTCAGGGTTACAATAGGTGAATGCCCAACGGAAGGAATTTAACCATTCACTAAGCTGTAAACTGTTAAGACTTGACTGCCAAATATTTTGCGATTAAGAGGATGATGCAGTCGCCAGTTCACCGAAAGGAAAGACATCCACTAGGAAAAATAAGAGAACTGGAAACTGAGGAAAATATAAAGCGCACATGGATTTTTGAAAACTTAAGTGGCCATGATAAAGTAACAACCAAATAGAACATGGTATAGGGTCTCTTAGGGTTTTTTGACATAACGGCTACTTTATGAATTTTTTGACCTGCAGAGCAGAGAGTTAAAAGATTGGAGAGGCCAGGAAACAAGAGATAAATTCATGAAAACAAAGACTTGGGCATAGGTTTTAGCTAAATTTTCATGGAAGGAAAATTAGGGTAACAGGCTCCTTGAATTCCTTATGGTCTGCATTGGTGTTTAACCCATCAATCTGAAGTTTTCCACTTTCAATAAGATCCTGAATAATGTGCTTAAGTTTCCAACAATGTTCGATGTCATGTCCAATGCCATTGTGGAATTTGTAGAAAGCTTTTTCATTCCACCAATGTGGTTTGACATCAGGAACATGGTGCTTCGCTGGATCTTGAGGTTGTGCAAGGTTATTAGCAATAAGCATTTTGAAAACAACCTCATACAAGTTACCAAGTTTAGAAAATTTTTGCCTCTCCTTTTTAGGCTTACCCTGATACTTTGGCTTATGCTCTTTTTGGTTGGAGGATGTGTTGAGCTTCATAGCTTGGACTACACTAGACAAATGAAGGACACCTTGACCCTTGGGTTGAGAAGAGTCCACAACTCTATCATTGACTACTTGTTTGTTCTTGTTCTAGTGTGAGTTCTTACCTTTGTCCTTATTAGAATTGTGGTTGTTTTGACCATTATTGTTATTGCTATGTTTGGTCAAAATTCCTTGCTCTTTCAAGACATCCTCAATTCAACATGTGGTTTCAACCATAGTGTCAAAGGAATCAAAGACCATCTTCTGAACCTCATACCGCATTTCAGGCACCAAATTACTAACAATGATATCAATCCTTTCATGCTTAGGAATAGTCCTAGAATAGCAAGAGCACAATCATATCCATCTTTGTAAGAAGGAAACAAAGGATTCCCCTTTCTTTTATTTCAAATTGCACAAGTCTAACAAAGTGGCTGATCTTGACAAGTTGTACACAAAATGTTGAACATATCTGTGGACAAGTTATTTAAAATTTTTGATGGGAGGGGTTATGTTTGTAAACCAGTCCATTGCTTGTCCCTCGAGACTTCTTGAAAACAATCTCATGAGATAGGAGTCATCTTGGTGAAACTCAAAACTCATGATGTGGAACTGACGCACATGATCATGTGGATCACCATTGCTGTCATACTTTTCATACCGGGGGATTTCAACTTTTCTAGGAAAATCCTTCATACTCACACTTTTGTCAAAAGGATTGGGACATATAGACTCAAGTGAAAAGGAAATTTTAGGTGCCAACACTTTTTCCATCATACACTTGAGTTCTTTGATCTCCTCTTCTTGGGATGGACCTTGTTTCTTGATTTTCCTATCCACATCAAAGTTGTAAGGGACTCTGGCACCCTTGTTAATCAAGCTCTCTAGGAACATATCCTTGTTTTGATCAAGATACTTCTCCACATATTGTTGGAATAGTGGCTCTTGTTGCATCCTCATAAAGTCTTGATCATCAAAACTTGCACTACTTCCTCCATGTTGAGAGCCATGATGAGCTCGTTGGGAGGGTTGTCTCAAGTTCCTAGGAGGTGTTTTTCTCCTATGTTGTGAAGTCCTTCTTCCTCTAGGACTAGGAGATCTTGAAGGGGTCCTTGACCACCTTCTGCTTCATGGGGTTCTTGAGGGAGTAGATGGTGGAGAGTTGTTTCTATTGTTGGTACCCCTATTATTGAATTGGTCATCGAGTTGTTGGGCTAAAAGCCTATCTTGTTCTTCTTGGAATGATTTTCTTTTCAACTCTAACAAAGCTTGTTGCTCCACCTCTAGGATTCTAAGCCTTTCTTCTTTAGCTGCTTGTTCATCCAAAAAGGATTTCTTTTCACGTTCAATTGTTTTAAGCCTTTCATTCGCATATCTTGAGGTTGTTTTGAGTGGAGAGTTGGGCCTCGAATGTTTGAACAATTCGTTAGTAAATGTTGCATTCATATGAGCATCACAAGATTCATTTTTTTGGTCTTTATGTTTTGACCATTCATCTTGGTGAGCTCATCTTGTATACCTTTCAGCTCTCTGATGAGCATCTAAATATCTTGAGTTGATAGGGGGTGATTCAGTTTGATTGTCATCACCAAATAGCATGTTATACCTATGTCTTTGGAAAATGTCATCAAGATTTTGATCCATCACTTCTCTCTCCTTTCTAGTCATGGTGTAACTCATGTCCATATCTGATTGAGAAGGTGCTAAAGAGGTACTCAACTCACTACGTTTTATCTTTGGGTCAAACCAAACTTCAGACTTGCTCCTAGGGGATTGATCAAAGATGGGCTCCTTTCCCTTTCACTTTTGATGAGTTTGGACTAAGGGTAACTGATCAAAGACAACTTGAGGTCATTTTCCTTGACTAACTTGGTACCTTGTCATAAACGACATGAAATAAAAAGACCCTTGGTGATAAGATGACCCAATGAAATGTCGATACTAAACTAGGATAGTAAAAGTGTTCAATTGTCCAAAAAGAGATGGTAAGATAGAAAATTGCAAAAGGTGTAAACTAACATTGCCATAGAGGTGTATAATAAAAGGATAAGTATCCTAACACATATGGATCAAGAGGATGGATTTAACCAAATATATTTTTGATTGAAATTGAATTTATATGGAAGTGAATTGGACAAAAGACTACAAAGACTCTCCAAGTGTTTTACCAAAGAATCTAAAGGTTTACTTTTTCAACAAGGATGATTCCTAACTTATCAATGACAAGCAAGATTACTTTTTAAAATAAAAGAATACTAACTCAAGGGATCAAGACATAGGAAATCAAGGTACAAATAGGCTTCCAACTACAAGGTAAGAGACCTACTAAAATATGGATCGACCAAAGGAAGGTTGAAAATGGCATAAATCAGACAGACAACAAATTTACTCTGTGCGATAGTTTCCAGGCTAACTAAATGATACAATCTGACTAGGTGATATTTCACATGAAGCAGTGTGACAGTTTCAAGGTAGCCTATGTGATAAAATCTAGGCAAGCTGTGTGACAGTTGTTCAACAACGAAGTATCATACAATAAATCTCAGTACAGTTTGCGATGGTATTTCAGGATCATATGACTTTTGACCAGTGAGTGCTCAAATTTCAATTTTAAAGGCAATTCAATCAAAGTTTTAGTTTGATGGTTGGATTTGCCGATTTCAAACACAATACTAGCAGTAATCAAACAAGTTTGCAAAAATTAGGTGATCAAACATGTCATAAAACACTTGCACAAGGGTGAAAGAAACCTTTCCAAGACAAGTAATTGTGATATCAAAGAAAAAAAATCCTATGAATGCTACCATGAGGTTTGATGTTTGAGAACTTTTACATGGGTAGATCACAACAAGAACACTTCAAGCACTTACTAGCCTAAAAAGACAAAGGCTCAATACTTAACAATTTGGCCCACACTTGATGTCCCATTGCCTCACACAAAGTGGTTGCCCACAATAGATATTGGCTTTGTCGTGGAAGTTCCAATGACACAACCAAATGAACACAGATGGTGAGTAATCTTGGGGTGATCTGGGTTAGTCCACTAGGATCAATCCTTGCACCAAGAAGCTAAGTGAAAAAATAGGGTGGCTTCTATCTATGGTTCTTAGTAAAGGCTTCCATTCGTAATACCCCTCTTGCTCCCCAAAGGGACTCCTTACCTTATGGCAAGTAATGGACCTCATGGCCACAAGAGTACCTTAAGCATTCTTGCTCAACATTTTCCTCATGGTCACAATCCCACAAGTACTCACATCAAGCAAAGACAAGTACTACATCTATCAAGGTTTTGTGTCCTTGATAGCCTTGTATTTATAGTGGGTCGGAATAGCTGGCAAAAAGCTTGTCCCCACTTGGGTCGTTCCTCTTGATTTCTCAAGAGCAGGCCCGCTAAAGGATTCTAAAACTAAACAAAGAGTGAATCAACCTTTGAGTGTCAAAATTTTTGGTTCACCTCAAGGGTGAAGAGCATACTCTCCTAGCTCAAAAATTTCTCCCAAACACACCAAGCAAAGGTTCAATTACCCTCTTTCTTTCAAATTCCAAAGATGGGTCAAGATTTTTGTTTCACCACAAGGGTGAAGAGCATACTCTCCTACCATAAAAAGATTCCTATAGCAAGATATTAAGTGCCTATGAAAAGAAACAATGAGTATATGCTGCACTTAAAATGAAAGCAATTAAACAAGCACTTGATTGGTTTTTATGCTTTGGGCAGCCCTGCAAAAACCATTAGCAGCCCTTGTGCATTTGGAGCTTTGACATGCATTCTTTTAAGAAAATATTCAAGAAATGAAAGCACCTACAAGAAAAAATTGTTAGCCCTACAAAGGTTAGCACAATAAAATCAAGAATAATCTCCAAATAAAGCTCTGTTCTACCACAACAAACCGGAGATCCGAAGCAAATAAATCAAATCTTGCAAAGAAATGTCCAAAATTACTCACTGCTAGGCCTGTGCAATAGTTCAGTTGCTAGAAGAATTGCATGATACTTTACAGTATACTGGTATGATAATTTCTCTCTGTAAGATACTTCATGCTACCTACATGCGACAAAGTATAAATCACTGGTGCAATAGAGTCTTGTATAACCAAATGATACTTTTACTAAAAAAGTATCACATGGGTATATAATTAAATATCATACGATACTAGAAAACTATCACATGATAATCTGTGAATTAAATAGAGAGCTAAAATAGAAAGCAAAAATGATGATAAAAAATAGATGGAAATGCATAAAAAGGAGGACAAAATAAGAGTGTCCTGCCCCACGGTGGGTGCCAAAAATGTACACTCAAATTGTGCACTTCTCTAAGTCATTACTTCCAAGAGAATCCATGAATGGGAAACCTTGAGAAAGCGACCTAGAGCTCCCTAGGAATGGAATCATAAGGATGTTTGATAGTGCTCTCAGCTAGAGCTATTAAGCCTATAACCTTGTTAGTAAACCACACAATGGGAGATTCAAAGAGACAAGGGCAAGAATGCCAATATCCTCAAGAATCAGCAATGGAAATGCAATGAAACTATGCTAAGAATGAAGATGCAAGTAAGCTATGGAAATGAAAGTATTACAAGCCTCACTAATTAAGCTATGTGAGATAAGCTAAAGCATAAAGGAAACTAAACTAGATGCCATGAAATTTTAAGTTAAGAATGCAAGAATAGAAGCTAAATGCATGAAGATCTCCAAAGCTCCAAAGTCTCCAAGAAATCCTATAGCATAAGATTAGTATTCAAACTTGGGGATCCTAGAATGAGAAGAGAGCTCTCCTTCTAAAGGAATTGAAAAGGAATGGACCATGGAGATTAAGAGGCAAAAGATTTAATCAAGGGTGGAGCATGAAAGAGGACCAATCCATGTGCACAAATCTCCTCCAATGAGAAAATAAGAGTTGATTTTTGTGTCCATATGAGACAAAAAGGCCTTTTCTCCTTTTTATAAAATAAGAATAATGCTTTATTTGTGCAACTTAGGATAAGAGGAAAAGTGGGGGCTTTTTATTTAATAAAAGGGGAGGAAATTTCTTTTAAATAAATAAAGACTTAGGATAAAATGGTTAGCCTATAGAAAATAATCGAATAAATGATAGGATTTGATCAAGAAAGTTGATATAATTGAAAATATTGATTCAGGTATTTGATAAATTGCTAAATGGGGGCCCAAAGTCTAGGTGACCATTTTAGGGTGCATACAGACACTAGTTAGGATTTAAAGACATTGTCTCTCTAGAGATAATAGTTGGGATTTCAAAAAATATTGTCTCTCTAAAGATAATAGTTGTGACTAAATAAATATTGTCTCTAGATAGAACAAATTGAAATTGTGTCCAAAGAGACAAAAATATTTCTATTAGATATTATCTTTATAGAGATATTTTTTTAATACAATATGTTAAGACACTTAGTTAAAGATAGTAGTCGATACAATACACAACTCTTTTGGTCTCATATTAAGATAATTTATTAAAAATGTTGTCTCAAAAGTTGTCTTTAACCCCCCCTTGCTCTATGTAGTAGTGACCCAATCCCTCCTCCAAGTATCTTTTCCATTGTCTTTATGCTTCTTTTTACCTACATTATCCTTATGTCACTAGGAGTGAAGTTTTAAGTAAAAAAAGGTATATTATCCCCCTTTCTTATTTTTTGTCTCTTTAATCACTACAATTCTTCTTTCTATTCCGTACTTACCCCTTCTTCTTCTATGTCTCATCCATACACAAATTAGGAGCTCTTCATAAATTTCTCTATCAATCTCTCATTGGTTTTCACTCTCCACATAGACACCTTACTTCCACATTTTAAAAATCATTCCAAATATTCTAAACTAATTAAATTTACCACTTACAACCAACCAATGTGATTAGTTTCCAACTACCACAACTTATTTCTAAAAATTTCCTTTTAACTAGCAACAAGGGGTTATTCTATATAGTAGGAGGAGAGACAAGTTGAATGGAGGGCTAAAACCTCAATAAAAGATAGGCCAAATTAATTTTGAGAATCAAATAAGATCTATGACCATTATGCTCCAATATCACATACCCTATTACAATAAAGAAAACATGTGCTCCTTTACATGGGAGTAATAACCAAAGATACTTCACTTCATTCCTTTCTTTCTCTTTTTCCAACATCTTCCCACCTTCATTTCCATATTTCTCCAACTTCATCCATCACCCTTTCCATCTTCTCTTCTACAATAACAAACATTAAGTTACCTCCCACTTCTTCATCTATATTAGGTTGCACAAATCATCACCCAAATCTTCATACATGACTCCATATTTCATATGTCCTACCACAACTTATTTATCCTCAACTAAACTCATCATATTTATATTTATCGTTGTCTCTTTTATTGTCATCTCTACTAGTTTTTAATTCCATTCTTTTTCTATTGCTTTTAATTGTGCTTGTAGATCTTCCTCTTTATTATTTTTCACTATACGCCCAATTCTTCCACTACAATTGATTCTTTATGTTTTTATAGGCCTCTATCTTCTTCAATTTTTGTTGCTCCAACATCTACTTCTACATCTTTTTTTTTTGTTTTTTCTTATTTTTTATTCTTCACTCTAACACTATAACATATTGTGGATTTCCAAAATTATTTTTCATCACTATCAATCATTTTCCTCTTTATATCCATTCTACACTCATAATTACCTTTTCTATAATTTTCAATTTTCTTATGTTTATTGTTTGTCTTCATTTTATATTTTCTCCTTCTTTTTCTTTGTCATCTACAAACCTCCATAATTGAATCTCCCACCCACCCATGTCATAATCAATTTTAATTTATTTACCTTTGACCTTGCACATGTCATCTTCAAGTGTATGTCAATACGAGGCTACAACTATCTCACTCTTTTCCTTTGGTATTTCATTTTCCAATGCTTTGGTTTCTCCATTTTCATTTATAACTTCATTTTTCAGCCACTATTACCTTGGTCTTTTAATCTTTATTTTATTCTTTCATGCCCTCTAAAGGACATGTTTGTGCTACAAATTCTTTCTCTTCTTCACCCACAAAATTAATCTTGTCTTCACATATTCTACTGTATTGTACTTCTTTTCCACCACCATATCCTTCACTCCTACTTTCATCATCTACCTTTACATGCTTACCACCCATAATTGGTATTCCTTACACTTAAGTTGCTTCCTCTTTATTTTTCACTTTTTCTCCACAATGGATTTTCTAACTTCTACCCTAAAACATTTTATTTATACCTCCTTGCTTGGAAAATCACCCAATAGTTTGAGCTTCACATGTTCCTTATCATGTCCTTCATCCTTCGTATGCATTTTTAGCACCATAACTATAAAAAATACCTTATTTGTTATACCTTAATTTCTACCCTTCAATAATCAATTTCCTATGCCCACTTGGCATTCTATAACCTTGATCCTCCAATTGTATTTTCTCATTTTCAATTTGCCCAATCACATTTTTATTTCCATATCACAATAATAACTATCACTTCTATTCAACTTTGTAATAGGTTGTTGTCATGATTTCCATTCCTTCTTATATTCACATCTTGTCAACTTCTCCATTTTTTGAATTTCCTTAACATCTTTTTGAAGAATCATATAACTCTAGGGGGCCTTCAATTTCTTCTTCATCATCTTGAAAAATTTTAACACCATACCATTCCTTACAAAGTACCTTTATGAAATAATTGTTAATATGATTTAGAACAATAGAGAGTGGGGGGGGGGGGGTGAATCAGTTGTTCTCAGGTCCAGATGTATGAAACAAACTTCAAAAACTTTTCTTTAAATCAGATCTAACAACCAAAACCAACTCAGTCATTGTTGATTCTATAATAGAAACATATAACATTGCAGTCCACTACCTAGCTCTATCTAACTTGTAAAACACAGAAATGTTTAAACCAAAACATTCACACAAGCATTGACACTAGGATTTATAGTGGAAACCTAATCTAGGAAAAACCACTTTGTAACATACTACTATTATTTTCACTCTTTTGAAGTGAGCTCAGTTCAAAGCCAACCCTATCAAAGGTTACAATGCACACTGTTAGGTGTGATCCGGTTAAAGGATTTCAATCACTCTGTTAGAAGTGAGCCTTGTTATAGGACTTACATATATTACATTAGAATGCAACCTTGTTCAAAGGATTTAAACATATGACTATTAGGTCAACCTCTGTTAAAAGGATTTTGATTGTTACAATGGTTAGAAAGTAGTAGTAGTATTGATCTAAAAATCATACAACTCACTTTGCAAATATCAAATCCAATTTCGTACACAAATGCTGGTTTACTGACTTTGAAAATTTTCCATCTCCATCTCTGATCTGCTCAAAACTTTTCTTCAAGCAATCACCACACTTCTCCTTCAGCCTTTTCTGCTTATATAGTCAATAACATCTACTGATCTTCCAGCATCCTCTTTTCACCCATGCACACACATACCTAATGCTTTGGTTCCCTTAATACTTCCTCAATTAGGTTAACTCATCTTTTTCCACTCAATCTCCTTTGTAGATCTTAGGGTTAGGTCAGATTCATTGAATCTACCCACTTTATGTTCTTCGACTCCTTTTCTAGAAACATCTCAAATCTCTTAAAGATTTACAATAAAAAAAAATTTAGTGCATTTAATGCTTTCAAACAATAAATAAATAAAGTCGACATGTTTAACATAATCCAAGAATTCAACAATGTCGGCTCCAAATCTGAATTCTCTTCAAATATAAAAATACTGATGCTCAGTCAATATTGTGATCAACTACTCAGTCTCCATGTAGAAAGCTCGGTCATTACTAAAAATGTTTCCTTGGCTTATACTATCTTTCTCAGCAATTAACTGATGTTCAGTCAACACTAGAATTTTGCTCAGCATATACTGACTTAGTCGACACTAACACTACTCAGCTTGAACATGATTTCTCTATTTTTTCTCGGTCAAGCCTACTAGTTTAGTCTTCAATCTTACTAAGATAAATAATACATTATCTCATCATTGTACAACATAGTCAAGTACACTTTGTAGTATCAAGATAACTCAACCTTTCCTTAGGTGCTATTGTTACCATCCTTTCTTTCCCTTCTTCACAACAATACAATAGATATAGTACTTTCCTAAGTGGTAATGGTCTTACCAGTTAGGGTTTGAAATCAATGACAACAGAACAATTGCTTCAATTGCAGTTTCCAACAATGTCCCTCTTTGGCATTGATGGCAACACCATATGATATCACCTGAATAACACATGGATTATGAACCAATCCAAAAACTTATCTTTCCATAAATTAAAAAAATTGTAATATCCTTAGCATCATTCTAATTCAGAATCTATTAGCCTCACTTCTATGACCGTAAAAAATATCTAGATCTCCCTCTATCCCGATCTTTCATTTTAGTTCATCATCTCCTTACTTTTCTTTTCAGTGTCATGTGTTATTATATCATCTCAGTTCATCTCCCTCTTTGACAAAAATACCAAAGCAGTAACTAAAAGATACATCCATCAGATGTAGATATTATCTGTGTAGCTTAGTGTTTCTCCCTCTATCATCTTTCTTATGACTGATTCTTTGTCTTTGCTCTTCTTCACAACTCTAGGCCAGTCCTAAAGTATGACAATCTTCTGCATCAATCTGTCAAATATTCTATTGTAGCATATTTGATGCAGTGCTCCTAGCTTAACTAGGCAACGTCAATTAGGTGAAGGACCCCTAATTGACTTCTCAAATACTCATATGCTTCTTTAGGTAAATCTTTAGTGAATATGTCTACTAATTGTTCCTTTGTATTCACATATTTCATTCAGACTTCTTTATCTTGTACCAATTCTCTCAAGTAGTGATACTTGATTGCTATGTGCTTGGTCTTAGTATGCATCACTAGATTCTTAGAAATGTTGATAGCACTTGTGTTGTCACAGAAAATAACAATAGATTCAATGATTTCTTCTTTCATGCCTGCAAACAATTGTTTTATCCATACCAAATTTGAACAGTTTATTGTAGCAGCAACATACTCGGCTTTAGCAGTGGATTGGAAAATGCAATTTTGTTTCTTTCTCATCCAAGAGACTAATCTCTATCCAAGAAAGAAAGCTCCACCACTAGTACTCTTTCTATCATCTACATTTCCTACCCAATCAGTATCTGTATATACTCTTAGTTCAAATCTTTCATCCTTCTTGTAATATAGCCCATAGTCAGTAGTCCCTTTCAAGTATCTCACAATTCTTTTCACATCCATCATGTGTGTTTCCTTAGGATTGGAAGAGAATCTTGCCACAATCCCAATAGCTAGTATAATATCTGGTCTACTATGTATAACATACTACAATTTTCCAATTATGGATGTGTACATTTAGTCTAGTTCACTTCTGTAGCATCATCATTCTTAGATAACTTTTGTCAAGTAACCATAGGAGTAATCATTGGTTTAGAATCTTCCATCCCAAAAAGTTTTCAGTATTTCATTAACATACTTAGACTGTGTAATGAAAATTCCTTTCTTCATCTGATATACTTGTAAACCAACAAAGAATTTGATCTCACCAAACATGCTCATTTCAAATTCAGTTTGCATTTCATTTGAAAATATTTTACACAAAGCATCTTGTCCACAAAAAATAATACCATCCACAAAAAAATGTGCCAACAGGATACCATTACCTTCTTCATCTTTCATGTATAGATTGCTTGTGTCATTTGTTCTTGAAAATCCAATCTATATCAAGTAGTTATGCAATCTCTCATACCATGCTCTGGGAGCTTGTTTTAATCCATATAGTGCTTTGTTCAGTTTGCATACCATGTGTCTTCTATTTGGATCAATAAAATCTTCTGGTTGTTCTATGTAAACTTCTTCTAGTATACAATTTAAGAATGCAGACTTGACATCCATTTGATATACCTTGAAATATTTATAAGCAACATATGCAAGAAGACTTCTTACTCCTTCCAATCTAGCTACAGGGGCAAATGTCTCCCCATAATCTATTCCTTCTTCTTGTGTGTAGCCTTTGCATACCAGCCTAGCTTTATTCCTAGTTATTTCACCTTTTTCATTCAACTTATTCCAGAACACCCACTTTGTTCCTATAACATTTTTGTTTTCAGGTATCGGCACCAGAGTCCAAGTATCATTCTTCTCTATCTAGTCTATTTATTCATTCATTGCTTGTATCCAGTCTTAATTTTCTAATTCCTCTCTAGTTGTCTTAGGTTCAAATTCACACAATAAACATGTTGGATACCTTGTCTTACTTCTGGTCAGAATTCCAGTATGTTTGTCTCCAATTATCTATTCAGGCTTGTGATGTCTTCTTACATATTCTACCAAAAGAGGTTCAGCTCTTCTCTCCTCTATTTCATCAGGTTCCTCAACAAGATTGTTAGATTCAACTTCTAAATGCTCGGCAACCTCTTCCTGATACTCGACAACATTATCTTATCACTTGGCATGTTCTTGTTCTCTTTCGGCACTATTTTCCTGATGCTCGGCAGCATCTTCCTATCGCTCGACATTGCTTACTTGAGACTCGGCATTAGGTGCAAGTCTATTACTTGCCTCTTCTTCTTCTTCTTCAATATACACAAAAGATCTATAATCTTCTAGTTCTCTTTTTTTGTCAACTTCATTTCTCTCTACATACTCATCAACTTTGGCATTCACACTTTCCATAATTTTGTTAGTGTTAGAGTTCAAACACTTATAAGCTTTACTTTTTGTGGAATACCCTAGGAATATTCCTTCATCACTCTTAGCATTAAACTTTCCATTCCTATTGTCTTTTAATATGTAGCACTTGCTTCCAAAGATTCTAAAGTATTTAACACTCGGTACATGCCCATGCCATAATCCATAGGGTGTCAGATTTGTACCTTTCTTGATCTGTACTCGGTTAAGAGTGTAGAAAGCTGTACTTATAGCTTCTTTTTAGTATTTATGTGCCACATTCTTTTCAATCAACAATGTCCTTGCACAATCCAAGATAGATTTGTTTCTTCTCTCTACTATACCATTCTATGGAGGTGTTCTAGGTGCAGACATCTATCTTTTTATCCCTTTTTCATTGCAAAATAGATTGAATTCATTTGATGTAAATTCTCCACCTCAGTTAGATCTAAGACATTTTAGGTCCCCACCTATGTCCTTCTCAACCTTAGCCAAATACCACTTAAAGAATTGAAAAGCATCAGATTTTTCTTTTAGAAACATTACATGCATCATCCTAGTATGATCATCAACAAACAAGATAAAATATCTAGCACCACGGTAACTTTGTACACCCATAGGTCGACAAAGGTCAGCATGAACCAAATCTAAAATGTTTTCAGAAGTAAAGGATTTTCTCTTAAAACTTGACTTTGTCATTTTTCCTAACTGACATTTCTTACATATCACATTCTCAGGTTTCTTCAATCTAGGTAAACCTCTTACTTTCTTCTTCTTACTTATTTCTACCAGATTATCAGAGTTAACATGACATAGCCTCTTATGCCATAACCAAATGTCATCAAGTTGTGCAAACATACATGCTTCTTCAGATAGGTCAAGATAGAACAAATTACCTCTAGTCTGTTCTCCACTTCCGATCAGTTCACTAGTAGCATCAAATATTTTAGCTTTCTTATGATGAAATTCCACTTGGTAACCAGTGTTGTTGAGCTGTGCAACACTTAGCAGATTATAATTTAGACCTTCAACCCAATATGCATTTTCACAAGAGATCTTATCAGTCAGTTTAGTCAAACCTTTCCCTCTAACAGGACATGGTGCATCATTACCAAATTTTACACTTTTACCTCTATAATGATGTAAGGTCTCAAACTTACTCTTGTCACCAATCATGTGATGTGAAAAACCACTGCCAATAATCCATTTGTCATTCTTGTTCACATAGGAGATCAATGCAGTTTTCTCATCCTCATCAGATTCATCTTTCATTGCAACATAGACTACCTCAATTTCAAAATCATCACTATCAGTGTCAGTTTCTTCTTCAGCAATGTAAAAAGATTTCTTACATTTTCCTTTGTAGTCTTTGTTCCTTCAGTAGCTTCTATGATCTCTTCTGTCTTTGTGTTTTCTTTTTCTTTCTTCATCTTTATCATTCCTATCAGGACATCTAGCAGCTATATGACCAACTTTATTACATGCAAACATATAATAGGGAGTTTACCTTTATATTTTCCTTTTCCCCTTCTCACTCTTCTAGCCATAAGAGCTTCTAGATCTTCAAGTTCTTCATTAGAAGTGTCATTGTCACTTTCTCTTTCACTTTCACTGATGCATATTTCTTTTCTTTCTTTGGCTTGTTCAATACTAATTGTGACTTAAAAGAAGATTCAACATTACCAATACTACCAACAGTGAAGTTATCATAGTTAGAGAGTTCAAAAGTAGTCAGCTTGCCAACCAAACTTTCCAAAGTAAGCACATTTGTAGAGTTACATCTAGATTCCTGAATAGCTGAGATCTTAATAGCATATATAGAATGCAGATTTCTTAGTACTTTTCCAATTATAGTTTCATCATCAATAGTCCCACTTGCTCCTCTAATAGCATTCACAACTTCTTTTATTCTACCACAATATTGTGCAATGTTCTCACCTTCTTGCATTCTCATTTCATCAAAATTACCTCTGAGACTCTTAGCCTTAGCTTTCAGTACATTTATGTCACCACCATAGATCTTTTCAAGAGTGTCCCACATCTCCTTCACACTTGTGCAATCCTTAATGTCTTCAAATTATGGATAACTTAGGGCAGATGCAATTTCTAGAATTGCCTGATTATGTTCTTTCTTAGCTCTCATTTCTTCAGCAGTCAAAGGTGCAATAGGTGAGACATATTCATTCTCAATGTAGTACTTTACAGAATCACCAATATCAGCCAGATCTAGCTTCATCAAGCTTTTCCATGCAGGGAACTTTTCCTTTTTCAGCTTCGGTACCTCCTTATACATCTTGATCATTTTCTTCAAGTCCCTTTAAACTTGATTTCTGTAAACACCAATAATAAGAAACACAACTCTGATACCAATTGTTAATATGATTTAGAGAAACAAAGAGGGGGCGGTGAATCAGTTGTTCTCAGGTCCAGATGTATGAAACAAACTTCAAAAACTTTTCTTTAAATTAGATCTAACAACCAAAGCCAACTTGGTCATCACTGATTCTATAATAGAAACATATAACATTGCAATCCACTACCCAACTGTATCTAACTTGTAAAACACAAAAATGTTTAAACCAAAACATTCACACAAGCATTGACACTAGGATTTATAGTGGAAACCCAATTTGGGAAAAACCACTTTTTAACATGCTACTATTATTTTCACTCTTCTAAAGTGAGCTCGATTAAAAGCCAACCCTGTCAAAGGTTACAATACACACTGTTAGGTGTGACCCAGTTAAAGGATTTGAATCACTCTGTTAGAAGTGAGTCTTGTTATAGGACTTACATACATTCCATTAGAATGAAACCATGTTCAAAGGATTTAAACATATGACTGTTAGGTCAACCTCTATTAAAAGGATTTTTACTCTTACAATGGTTAGAAAGTAGCAGCAGTATTGATCTGAAAAACATACAACTCACTTTGCAAATATCAGATCCAATTCTATACACAAATGATGGTTTAATGACTTTGAAACTTTTCCATCTCCATCTCTGATCTTCTTGGAACTTTTCTTCAAGCAATCACCACACTTCTCCTTCAACCTTTTCTACTTATATAGTCAATAACATCTACTGATCTTCCAGCATCCTCTTTTCACCCATGCACACACATACCTAATGCTTAGGTTCCCTTAATACTTCCTCAATTAGGTTAACTCATCTTTTGCCACTCAATCTCCTTCGTAGATCTTAGGGTTAGGTCAGATTCATTGAATCTACCCGCTTTATGTTCTTTGGCTCCTTTTTTAGAAACATCTCAAATCTCTTAAAGATTTACAATAAAACATTTTTTAGTGTATATAATTCTTTCAAATAATCAATAAATAAAGTCAACACATTTTACATAATCCAAGAATTCAAAAATATTGGCTCCAAATCTAAATTCTCTTCAAATATAAAAATACTGATGCTCGGTCAATACTATGATCAACTACTTGGTCTCCATGTAGAAAGCTCGGTCATTACTAAAAATGTTTCCTCAGCTTATAATGTCTTTCTTAGCAATTAACTGATGTTCATTCGACACTAGAATTTTGCTCGGCCTATATTGACTCAGTCAACACTAACATTACTTGGCTTGACCATGATTTCTCCATTTTTGCTTGGTCAAGCCTAGTAGTTTAGTCTTCAATCTTACTAAGATAAACAATATATTATCTCATTATTGTACAACATAGTCAAGTACACTTTGTAGTATCAAGATAACTCAACCTTTCCTTAGGTGCTATTGTTACCATCCTTTCTTTCCCTTCTTCACAATAATACAATAGATATAGTACTTTCCTAAATAGCAACACTCTTACTCGTTAAGGTTTGACATCAATAACAACACAACAAATGCTTCAATTGTAGTTTCCAACAATAATTCCTTGCATCCTCTTGGAAGATCACTAACCCTAGTCTTCCCTTTTTTTCATCTTCCATACTTTTTTATAATTTCTTTACTTATTGTGTGTCTCATCTCCTTCAAGGTCTTATATTTGTCCTTTCTTTTCATGCTTCACATACCTACAAATACATAATTAAACACAAAATAAGAAATTAAAATAAGAGATGTAATACCCCTCTAACCCTAATATAAGTTTTGTGTTTTTGAAAGAATTAAGATCCTTTGATGTTTTCTTACAGCTTAAGTTGTACATGATACTTGTTTGATCTATTCCTATAGTTGTTTATAATAATTTCATAAGCTAGTACTCAATGATTCTAATATCAGACATACTATCTAAAGGTATCATTTTTGTATGTATTTATCTCCATGTATGTATTGAGTACCTACAAGACCTTTATGAACATAGTTAGGATGTTATATGATATGTACTTGATAGATATATATATATAAGTGGTTATTTATATTTTCTTCTATTAAGGTTACCTTGGATGAATCTTGTATCTCACTTGATGATTTGATTATGTTAATTTATTATTGTGTGTGTGAAAATTATACCTGATCTGTAGACACAACACTCAGTAAAACATTAGAGGTTAGCTATAATCAAAATCGTGCAAAATTGAAAGCTATCTAACCAAGCGATTTATTGCCTTCTAATAGGTGCGAGATTAATGTTCTCAGATTGTAATCAAGATCAGTGACCTAGACGACACCTAAATGAAGGATTTGAATGCAAAAGATGGATATGAAATTGAATGCAATTAATCTATATTTTTGATATTTTCTATGCAATAAGAATGAAAACTTGATATGAATCTATGCTAATATGAAAAACTTGATATGAAATGAATGCTAAATGATCTAACAATGAAGATTCTAACAATGATATGAAAACTATGAATGCAAAAATAAGATTGATCTCACAAAGATGTCGATTCACAAGAGCTTTGATTCTTCAATTCCAATTCTCCAGCGTGATTGTGCAAAATATGAGATGATTTGTGAAGAGCTAAAGCCTTAATTTATAGAAATCCAGGGCTTTGGAGGTGCATGAATAAAAGCCATAAATCACTCAAATTAACTCATCTTGATTTTTGAGTTATCTGATCATAAAAGATAGTTAATTCTCAAAATCATGCAAAAACATGCAAAAACAGCTTTTTAACTCAAATTAGAGTTTAGATCAGCTTTTTGAACTCCAAAAGGATGTTGAGTTCCAAAAAGTCAATAACTTGCATTGATTTTCTGATTTGGAGTTTAACTGTTTCTTTTGAATATGCATAATAATTAAGAATTAAATAAATAAATAAAGTGATTTATCCTCAACTCAACTGATTTTTGAAAATAAATAATTAATTTATGGGTTAATTAACTATTTATTCAAACTTTTATTAAAAATTATATTATTAAATAATGACAACATGCTTTAATTAATTAAATGAGAATTTAATCAATTAAAGATAGGAATTTTGATTTATTGTCAAAATTAAATAATACAATTAATAATAGATAGAATTAAATTTAATTACATAATTAAGTGGCAAATATTAAATCTAATTAATTAAATATGAAAATATTCAATTAATCAAATTTTTAGGATAAATGTGATTTATCGCCAAATAATCATTAAATTAAAGATAATTAAGATAATTAGGAATATTACTAGGAATATTCCCTGATGCAAAATTTAAGATAATCAATTATGATTCGATGATGTTTAGATGTGCCTTAGGTTAGGACTTTGATGTCGATTTTGTTCGAATTGAAGATGTAGGAGATTAATGAACTTATAGCCCATTTTTGGGGTATTACATTTTGCCCCTCTTTCAATTACTGTGCGAAGCGCAGTGGTTCAAAGATAGTCTGTGTTTGATAAAGATATGAAACTGATTCAAAAGATAAACCGATCTCAAGATAGAAACCGATTGAAAGATATTGAGATAGGAGTTGATTGATATTGAATTAAGATGGAGATAATAAGTCTTGAATGACCAAAGATAATGTTCACTGTAGCAGCAAATGAACCTATGATTGCGAAAAAGTGTCAAAATGCCTGATTCTGAACCTTAGGATTGATAAGAAGTGAGTGACCCGTTCTAGACTCGATTGTCTTAGTAGAACTAGCAGGTATCACATTCGAATCCTTCAGTTGCCGAAGAACCAAGGAAAGAACACTATGATCCGATGGTTGCAAAAATTGATACAGTTTACAAGATTAAGAAAATATCAGATTGATATGGATCTTGATGAATCTGATATGCCCCAAGTGATGATAGATTTGCCCTGAGTGATGAGGACTTTTGATGAATCAATAACTAGACGTGATTGTTTGTCTTGATCACTGATGAAAGATATTGATAGACTTGATCGATAGAATTTGATTTATAGACTTTGAATGATGTGCAATAGCATGCCCCCTTCGGGATTAAAATTGAAATCTGACAAGAAAAGTCAGCGTTGATAGTTTAGAAGCATGTTAATTGATCTGAGAAGTGGTTATTTACATCCGAGAACGCATTCTGCATCGTTGGAAGGTCCCAAAAGACCAAGTTTGACTAGGTTTGACCATGAGTTGACCATGGTTGACCAAGTTGAAATTTTGATAGTTTGATGTAAGATAATCAGTTAAGTTGAATACTAGATTTCTGTGATGATTGAAGGTCGAATATGCAAGTAGTTAATAATATGAATGATCTCAGATTTGAATTTTGATCCCGAAAAAGGATTCTACTTGCTATTTCATTGGAGGAACCTTCGTGTGAGATTCAGCTCTTGTTAGACTTGAAGATGCGATTTGAAGAATCATTTAAGCATTGAAGTTCGTTTAATCATTGTGAGATCATGTAAACATGCAAAATGCAATGAGACATGCAAAATGAAATGCAACCTAAGACCTAGGACCTAGTCACTGATCATGTGTCGATTTGTTATCATCATTGAACTTTTAGGTAACCGGATAAATCAATACAATGCCCACTAGCCATGAAACCATAGACATATGAATATTGATTTGTATGTGCAAGAATCAATACAACACCCACTGGTTATACAACCATGGACATATGAATATTGATTTGTTTTCGGAATGTTGGATTAGATATAAGCACCAAGGCACAAACGCCAAGATGACCTGAATATCATGTCCATTTTGATATAGCAATTTGTACAAGCATCAAAACATAAACATTGTGATGACCTGAATACGCCTTGCATTGCAAACACATCAAACAGTCAAGAGATCATTCTAAATCCAATGTAAATTACCCGTAGTGACCCTTTATCGTTCACATCCTTAGGCAAGATTGCGTTCCACAGTAGGAGAAAGAACTTACTCAAAAAGACAATAGTTAGATCAAAATTCCTTGAATTTTTTGGGTATCAATGGTCGAGGTATGCATGGCCATCCAATTCGAGATAGAGGCTCTTACAGTCGGACACCATTTCAATCCAAAATTTCCAAAGCTGTTAGATTTTCACATCCAAGCAGAAGACAAAGAAAAGATTATGCCCCCAGTCATCACTCTCTAGATCCTGTAAAGGACATCATTGAAGAGCTCGAAGGGACACAATATGCAAAAATCTCAATGCGAATCAGTAAGCATACAAGGAGATAAAAGCATGAAAAGCACAGATTGTTTTCAGTTGAGTTTTGATGTTTGATTGTTGTTGATGCAAAATCCTTTCTGGAGACGAGACTGACTGACTGACTCACATGAAGCTTCAAAGGACTCTGGCTTGATATGACATGTTTAAGATACATTGGAGGCCATAGGATATGACATTGATTGCCCCCAAGTGTGAACATTGATAGGATGCAAACGCTTGAGCTGGTTGGTGTACAGGCCGACTTATTGAAAACTGGAAATGCAGGAACAAACCGGGAGATATGTACAAACTAAAGCAAGACTGAAAGCTGGGAAAGACCAAGATTGTGCTGATAGATGGAGCATTTTGGAACAAGTGGTGCCCGTTTGCCGAGTTTTCACCATCTTGGTAGAGATTCTATTTTTGCTACCGAGGTGCCTGTTTCCAGGTTTTCACCAAGGCACTTTTTTTTTTTTTTTTTTTTGTATTTTTCATTTTTTCAATTTTTTTGTACTTTTGATATTTTTTGATTTTTTTTGTGAATCATCAAGGTGCCTATTGCTAGGTTTTCACCAAGATGTTCATTTTTTTAGGACTTTTTCTAATTTTTAAAGATTTTTTTCAGGACATTTACCAAGCACTGAATGCCTTAGGCGTAGAATTTCTTCAGATGGAGAACGTTGATTGGTTCTCGGAGCTATTCTCCTTCAGTCGTTGAGAGTTGATAGGCACCAAAGCCAAAAGTAGCAGTGATTACAAAGGGACCCAGCCAGTTGGGTTCGAACTTCCCCTTGCGTTCTCGATGTGATTGATTTTTAGGATTTTCTCTCAACACTAGATCGCCAACCTGAAATTCTCTATGTCTGACTTTCTTGTTGTAGCCTCTAGACATTCTTTTCTGATACACTCTGAGATGATCATACGCTGCTTGTCTGCGCTCATCTAGTAGTTCAAGTTCTTGTAACCTCGACACTCTGTAGTCTTCATCAGTGACAAGTCCATTCATTTTGATTCTGAGTGATGGGATTTCAACCTCAATAGGCAATACCGCTTCAGACCCATAAACTAAAGCGAAAGGTGTAGCCCCTGTAGGTGTTCTAATACTAGTTCTGTATGCCCAGAGAGCTGGATTGATCATCAGATGCCAGTCTCTTCCTGTTTTATTCACTGTTCTGTGCAAGATCTTCAGGAGATTTTTGTTTGAAGCCTCAGCTTGTCCGTTCCCTTGAGGATAGTAGATAGATGAACAATGTTGAGTAATTTTGAACTTGGCACATAAGTCATCTAGGTCCTTGTTTTTGAATTGTCCCCCGTTATCTGTGATTATAGAGTGAGGGATCCCATATCTGCAAATGATGTAATTCAGGATGAACATAGAGATCTGTTTCCCCGTTGCTTGTGTTAGAGGAACTGCTTCTACCCATTTTGTAAAATAATCTGTAGCTGTGATTATATGGGTATGTCCATTAGAAGAGTGCGAATGGATAGCACCTATGAGATCAAATGCCCATTGTTGAAAAGGCCATTATGTAGTAAAAGGAATCAGATCTCTCCCTGGAGCATGAATCAAGTTGCCATGTACTTGACACTGTTGACAGTTTTTAGCAAATTTAATAGCTTCTTTTTCCATTTCAGGCCAATAATACCCAGCCCTAATAAGTTTTCGAGCTAACGTTAACCCGTTCGAGTGTGACCCACATATACCCTCGTGGACTTCCTCTAATGCACGTTGAGACTCTTCTCGTTCTAAACATCTAAGTAGTGTACCATCTAGACCTCGTTTGTACAGATCATTACCAATGATGACATATCGGGATGCGGATCGGATAAGGTTTCATTTCTCAAAATGGTTAAAGGACTCAGGGATGATTTGGTCATGGAGATAGGAGAACAAATTTTTGTAGCGAGATGAGTCATAACTTACAACAGTGCAGATCATGCGGGTTTCAGGGGAGTCATATGCAGGATAGGATAGGGCTTCCACCAGGAACTCGTAGCGTAGTTCATGTTCAGGCTGTTGTAAAAGAGTAGATAATGTTGCCATTGCATCAGCAGCCTTATTCTCCATTCTGGGTATTTGCTCAAATGTGATAGAGATGAAGTATTTCTTTAGATCATCGACCATTCTCTTGTAAGGAATGAGCTTTTCATCTTTGGTTTGGTACACATCATTGACCTGGTGGATGACTAGTTGTGAGTCTCCATGAATGTGCATCTCTGTAACTCTCCACTGTATTGCCATTTTCATACCATTGAGAAGTGCCTCATATTCAGCAATATTGTTTGTGCAAGGAAACTTTAATCTGAATGGTTTGGGTATCGAGTATCCTTGAGGAGTAATGAACAATATGCCTGCGCCGGATCCATTCTGTGTGTAGGAGCCATCAAAGAATAATCGCCATGCTCTAGAAGAGAGGTGCATGATAGAGGAATCGGGAAATTCCATTTGCATGGGTGTATCATCAAACAGTGGTGCTTCAGCTAATTGATCAGCAATGACCTGTCCTTTGATAGCTTTTCTTTCAACATATTCAATGTCAAATTCGCTCAAGAGCATGACCCATTTAGCTAGTCTACCTGTGAGGGCAGCTTTGCTTAGGAGATATTTCAGTGGATCAATTTTAGCTACCAAATGAGTAGTATGAGCTAACATGTAGTGTCTCAATTTCTGTGATGCAAAGATCACAGCGAGACAGGCCTTCTCTATCATTGAGTAGTTCTTCTCATAGGCCACTAAAGTTCAGCTGATATAGTAGATGGCTCTTTCTTTCTTGTTCTCATCATGCTGTGCTAGCAATGCCCCCAGTGATGTATCTGTTGCGGAGACATATAATATTAATGGCTTCCCATGAATAGGAGGCATCAATATAGGTGGATTTGATAGATACTTCTTGATATGTTTAAAGTTGTTCTCGCATTCTTCATTCCATGCAAAGGTCACACCTTTATGTAATGTTTTTGTAAAAGGCTGTGAGATGTCCGCTAGCTGTGATATGAATCTTCTGATAGATTGAACTCTGCCTTGCAACGTCCTCATTTGACTGATATTTGTGGGAGGTTGCATCTCTATTATAGCCTTGACCTTAGCTGGATCAACTTCAATGCCTTTCTTGGAGACGATGTATCCTAGGAGCTTTCCAGAAGTGACTCCAAAAGCACACTTTTTAGGATTTAGTCGAAGACTAAATTTTTCCATTCTATCGAGGATCATGCTCAAGTCTGTTAGATGTTCAGTTCTAATCATGGATTTTGCCAAGGTATCATCTACGTAATCCTCCATTGTTCTATGCATCATATCATGAAAAATAGATGTCATTGCTCTTTGATATGTAGCTCCAGCATTTTTGAGTCCGAATGGCATAACATTCCAACAGAAAGTTCCCCACGCACATGTGGAAGCTATTTTCTCTTGATCTTCTAGAGCAATTTTGATTTGGTTGTATCCAGAAAAACCATCCATAAGGGAATACATTTCATAGCCCGCAGTCATGTCCACTATCATATCAATGTTAGGCAGTGGAAAATCATCCTTAGGGCATGCTCTGTTCACGTCTCTAAAGTCCGTGCATACTCTGATTGAACCATCTGGTTTGGAAATAGGTACAATGTTGGAAATCCACCTAGCATAGTCTATGACACGGATGAATCCAGCTTTTAGGAGTTTTTCTAGTTCTGCTTTGACTAAGAGTGCAACATGAGGATGCATCTTTCTTAATTTTTGTTTGATTGGTTTTACTCCGGGAGCAATGGATAGATGGTGCATAATGAGATTGGGATCCAATCCTGGCATATCTGAATATTTCCATGCAAAGTTGATCTTTTTCTCTGATAAGAAGGTAGTGAAGTTTTGTTTCTCTTCGTCTGATAGAGATTGTGCTACATGTACCAATTGTGGTTCCTCTGTTGTACCCAAATTGATGGATTGAGTTGGCTCAATCAGAACTGGAGATCTATCCTATAAATGACTTGGAAGGACATCAAATATCTCATCCTTAGGTGCCTCAGAGAGGTTTTCACCTTCAGATACATCTTTTCTTTTTACTTTTGTCGGTTCTGAGACTGCCACAAAGTGGTTTTCACCCTCAGAACTCTTTTTCTTTTTCCTTTTACTCTTGTTTTTCTGACTAAGATATTTGATGTCCGACTCGGTCATGCTGACACTCGGTTCACTGATGGAAGTACTCATAGGCTCAATTGCATTGAGGTAGCAGGCAAGGGCATAGTCATTTGGGAAGGTATACATACCATGGTTTGGGTTGGTGGAAGTTTGGTCGATAAGATTAGGGCGTTGGATAGTCAAAGTGGGAAAGGCTTGGGATATGGTGTTCACGGATGTGGATATGTCATCATTGGTCCTAACCTGACGCTCAAGTTCAAAGGTGATATTACAGCTCAGAATGTTCAATTCGTGAATAGGCTCAACATCATCATAGGAGTCCTCTTCAGCCATAGGTGGATCAGACACGTTAAGTTCATTGTTTCGCTCTAGACCTACGTTGGGTTGAGAGACATATTGGTGAATAACATCAATAGATTTCTCTATTATAAGCTCATCTTCTTCTGGAATGGCACCCCATTCATAATCATTTTACTCATCTTCTGATTCAGAATCTCTAGGAAATCTTAGAAAGTGAGTGAAATCAGGATGAATACCCCAAGAAGGATTACCCTCAGTCTCTGACTTGAATTCATATTCATGGGAATCAGTGTCAGAATAACTACCCCCTGCTTCTCGATCAGTTTGATTGCCTTCGAGATTGGCTGGTTCTTGTGGTACAACCATCTCTTGCACTACAGTAGGTTCTTGTGTTTCTACTACATTAATTCTTCTGATAGGATCATCTGTATCATCAAGAAGATCTTTGATCTCTTTAGACAATTTTTCATAGGGGATAAGCTCAGAGCTATCTGAATCATCATTAGAGGGTTCTATTTCTTCTTTCTTAAGAAGGGGTTCTCCTGGTGCAATTTGTTCTATGACATGAGAACAACCACCTTTGAGATGATAGGGTTTCTTCTTAAACCCTATGCCACCAGTATCTTTTTTGGCTCGACCAATATGTGAAATGGGGGTCACAAGACCCTTTCCCCTAATTCCTAGAGGTCCTTGACCAGAATATCCCATCTTGGCTATCAATTTGTTTCCTGGACCATATGAATTAGAAGGGACTGTAGGTGCTATAGATTCACTAGGTTGAACAATTTTAGATTCAGAATCCTCTTTATATAGCCATGCCAGCACAGCTTCATCCTCTTCAAATTCTTGTTTAGATACTTGCTCCACCACAAAATGTCTTTTGTATGCTTCCATAGGTTCCTTAGGTTCTGATTTAGACTGCTTCAAGGATTGGCCATATGACTTAGGTGAGATTGGGAGAGATGTCAGAGACAAGACTGGCTCTATAGTGTATTCTCCCATCCCATTTTCTTTGATATTGATCTCTTTAGCAATGTCATCCATCTTAGATGTGGAAGCCACATTTTGTTGCTTGATGGAAGATTCTCTGTTATTGGGAACAAGTTTATCGGCACTTTCCTTCAATGTATTGCAAGTTGTACTCAGATCAGCTGGGATAGTAACCTCCACTCCTTCATAGGGAAATTTCAAGCATTGATGGTATGTTGAAGGAATAGCCTGCATTTCATGTATCCAGGGTCTCCCTAGAAGGATATTGTAAGCCAATGGTAGATCGAGCACCTGACATGTGGTATCTTTGATGACTGGACCCACCCGGATGGGCAAGACAATGGTGCCTTTAGAAGCTCTTTCTTGTTCATCATAGGCTTTTATGGTGATCTTCTTTCGAGGATCAATAGCCATCTCTGAGAATCCCAACTGTGTGATTAAGTTGTAAGAACAAATGTTGAGGCCTGCGCCCCCATCTATCAACACACGTTTGACTCGACGGTTCTGGATCAAGACTTCTATGTGCAAGGGCTGATTATGTGGGTGACTTAGGGAGTTGTCATCCTCTTCTAAAAAGGAGATATATTGCGGAGATGTTAGATGACCAACCATAGTTTGGAACCTGTCTAGATCTAGATCATCAGGAACATTAGAGCTGAGCAAAGCTTTGTCTAGGATATCTCGGTGAGCTGGAGAGATTCGAAGTAACTCAAACATAGAGATTTTGGCATTGGTATGCTGGAGTTGTTGTACGATGCTGTAAAATGTAGGTCTGGTATCCTTTGGATTGGAAGATTTCGAGGCAACCTTCTGTTTAGAAGCAGATGTGAGATTGAAAGGTATCTTAGGGACATCAAATGAATTTGGTGTTTGTCCTTTCAGATGCGTCTGAGCTTGTGATCTGGTAACTGCATTAGCTGAGGAATGATTTCTATCTCTTCGTACAATCGTGATGACATTACAGCTCTCAGAGAGGCATGGTTCCACCATATTGATGACAACATCGTTTCCAGGGTAGGCATAGTTGACTTTTGCCCCCATGTTAGGCTGAGAAGTGGAAACTCCCTTGCCATGTTGTGGAAAAGGTTCTGTAAATGCTGTGTGATCATTATTGCTGGTAGGATTATCGATTGTGATGTCCCCTTGATCTATCAAGTCTTGAATGGTATGCTTCAAATGGAAGCATCCATTAGTTCTGTGGCCTTTAGTTCGATGGAAAGCACAAAATTCATTATCTTTCCACCAACATGGTTTTGGATCCGGATCAGGTTTTCGGATTGGTGGTAAAGAGATCATGTTATCAGCTATCAAGGTCCTCAGAGCAGATTCCAAAGATTCTCCCAGGGGAGTAAACTTTCATTTATTATCCCATCGTTTGAATGGCTTCTTTGGAGATGGTTCAGCAGATTTTTGCTCTGAAGCTTCAATGGCTTTGGTGGCAAGGGTGAGACTGTAGGCCGGTGCCTTTGATGGGGTGTGGATAGTGTCAACAACACCATCAGAGATGATACCTTTGTTTCTATTCCAGGTCTTGTTTTTATCTTTTGAGCTAGATCCCGATTCAGACTTGTCCTTTTGAAGTGTGATTTCTCCTTTCTTGACAAGTACTTTCTCAATCTTGATTGCATTATCCACCATTTTATCAAAAGATACATGATCTTGCATTTGCAATGGATAGTTGAGCTCTGGAACAAGGTTATTGATAAAGATTTCAAGTTTCTCCATTTCGGGAATTGGTCTAGCATATAAAGAAAACTTCTTTCGCCACCTCTTGAGAAAAGTTAGGAATGATTCCCCTGGATATTGCTTTAGGTTACAGATATCGATCATGGTAATCGGATGTTGAATATTGTAGGAATATTGTTGATAAAACAATTTAATCAATTCCTCAAAAGTTTTGATCGTAGAAGGTAATCTTGAAAACCACTGAATGGATGCTCCTCCCAAGGATCTAGGAAAAAGATGCATTAGATAAGTCGGTTCATGCATGAATTCCATGGATTGTGTACAGAACTCTCTGACATGATCTTGAGGATCAGAGTGCCCGTCATATTTGTCATACTTTGGTATCTCCACTCTTTTTGGGAATGGAGGCATATACAAGTCTTTGTCAAAAGGGAAAGGACAAAGGGCCTCCATGGAGAATTCCTTGGGTTCCTTCTCTTTCTCAATTTTATTCATTTTGACCTGCATAGCGTGCAGCTGGTTCATTATGGCCATCATCGGAGTTTCTTCCTCATGCGTGATGATATCTTCGACATTGAAGTGAGGAGGAAGTTTAGCTCCTTCTTGGGCTAATTGCAAAAAGTATGCCTCTCTATCCATTTTCAAGAAATGCCTCATCATTCTTTTGAATTCATCGTCATTCTGACACCGATGGATTTCAGAGGGTGTAGGGTCTTGGTCGGCATTATGTTGAGAGTGGTGTCCCTAGGATCCTCCTCCTAGAGAACCATGGTTTGTCCCTGCTTGAGACATGGTAGGAGTTTTTGGGCTCCCTGGAATAGATTGAGGAAGAGTTTGTTGATTACCTCTGTGAGTTGATAGAGGAGGTCTGTAACCAATTTTCAATCGAAAGTTACCGAGACCGTCGTCTTCGTAGATACCTGACTTGATGAGTTGTTCAAGAGTTGGACCCGGGGTATTGGTCAAAAGTAAGTTTTGAGATGTTTCTTCTGATTTCTTGTGTGAAGAAGCTCTGGTCTCCACCATTAACTTTGAATGAAACAGAAGAAAAGGATGAAGACAACTGAAGAACAATTTGATTTGAGAAAATTGGATGACGCAACCTTGTCAAGATTATGATAGTTTTGAAGATCTGATGAGATGTGGGTGAAGGAAACTGTGCCCTGGATGCATGGGATAGATCACCCAAAAGATAGCGGACACGAGTTCTCAACACTTAGTTTGTTTTTGAAGATTGATTGATTGAAGATTGATAGTTATGACAAGGTTTTGACACGAGATAAAAAGGACTCAAATTGATCAAACAGAAGACTAGATCGGATTCAAAAGATCAAACTCAGAAAATGGTAGAATGCTCAATAGCTACTGCTCTGTTCCTGACACAATGATATTTTTGACAGATTCTGGAACTAGGCTGGAAACATTGGATATCTTGCAATTTGACAATTTCTGACAACTTTCTCAAATTTTTCCAAACGACACTCTGCAGACTCGTACGACACTGGGTAGTCTATGAAATGACAGTTGCTAAACTCATACGACAGTTGGGTAATACTGAAATGACACTTGACAAAACTCGTACGACTTTTGACTTCTTGAAATGATTTTTGACTCCAGAAAGAACTTTACGTCAATTTTTGCAAAATTTAAGATTTTCAGTTTTGGATTGTTTGCAAATTGTACTGTCCAGATTTTGAAGGTTATACCAGATTTGATCGTTTTTAATAGCCAAGTAGATAAATAAGCACGCAGAACAGCAAGCAAGTGATTCCAAGCACGTCTGAAAACAATGAACAAGGGCAAAAGCAACCTTGCGCATGAACAATCAAGTGACCAAATTGTGCTAATCCCTGAGAGTACTAATTGTGTATGTTCTGAAAAGTTTTGCAATAACACACATATACCTGAGAATGAAAAATTGGCCTCTCTAAGGTTTTTAGTAATGGTTTGACTCTGCAACTTTTATGATTCAAAGGGGTGAACTCCAATCCCGGCGCACCAGGGTTTTGACACAATCCGAAAACTTAATCTTCAAGAGCTGCTAGGGAGATCTGACAACCCAACAATGAACCATACCCGTGGAGATTTCTTCCACAAGGACATTTATATAGCGGTTGTCACTACCATGGCGAAAATGGCTATTACCGCTTGAGGTTCCATCAATACAGTTTTCCCTGTGAAGGGATTGTCCGCTACGGTTAACCCTCTCTAAAGATGACTCACAATAGTATACCACAAGGGGACTTGGCTCCAGATTCAAGGTTTTGACACCTCTTCACTTTTAACCCAAACAAAGCAAGCAGATTAATCCGACACGCTAAGACAAAGTTTTGTTCCACCAAGGTCTGTGATATCAACTCCACGTGATCTATCAACCTCTCCGGGGAGAGAATGTATCAATCAATAAGAGAAGACGCACTAACCAATTTTGATTCACCAAAGCTTGTGATATCAACCCCACATGACCTATCAACCTCTCCGGAGAGAGAATGTGTCGATCAATAAGAGAAGACTCACTAACTAAGTTGAATGTGAAACGCACTAAGTATCCTCCCTACCTACAAGGATTCTATCGTCAAGAAGGATTTCGCTAGGAATCCAATCTCTCAAGAATCACAAATAGTGTTCATAGGGCCTAATTACTATGTGAGCACAGATGTATGTTCCGAAAGCAAATCTACCAAAAGCATCCAAAAAGTAGAAAGAGGAACACTTAATGTTTAAAGCGAATATGAGATGAGTCCACAAGGTGGAACACTTAACACCTCACACAAGCTAAAAATGAGTCCACAACTTAGAAAACAAGGGAGTTCCTAAAAGCACAAAAGGGTTGCCAAGTGGAACATTTAACGCTTCTGTCCTGTTGACCCCTCCCCTTTATGGCGCTGAGATTGCAACCACGGGGTGAAAATGAGGGGCCGGCGGATTAGCGAGTCCAATAACCCAAGATAGAAATCAAGATCAATCACAAGTATTCTAAGACTACTTAATGAATCCTTAAGGGCTCACAACCTAGTATCAATTATGCAAGTGTGTAGAAATAGATCAAAAGCATGAAAAGATGCACACAAGCTTGACACATAAGAGATTTATTTTAAGTCCCAAATCAAAATATTATTAGATGAAGGAGAATACCTGGGATCCTTGCAACGCGCTTAGTAGATTTTACTTGATTTTTAGCAATTTTTGTTGAGCTTTTCCATGCAAGCAAGTGACGAACTCTCCAACAAGCAAACAAGCAAACAAGATATGCAAAATATATTCAACTTATGAAAACCATAGGGTTAGCTCTAAAAATCAATTATTATCAGTAATAATAACCAGAAATCAACCCAAATGACAACTCATATCATTCATTGAACCATGTAAAAAAAATAAGTGCATACCCATCACAAAACTTTATTTTTTTTGCTGCACTTGACCTAGTCAACAAGATCTAATTTTTTTGATATGATTTTGGCCACAAAAATAGAAATTCAAAATAGAGATCCCTACTAAAAAATAGAGAGCTTTCCAAAAATGCAAAAATTTTAGAAAAACCTCTTCATTTGTGCCCTAGAGACCCATTTTATCAATACAGACCAGTTTTTGTAAATTGACTATTTGAGCTATGATATCATGTCCAAATTTAAAACACAAAGAATGGACCCCCTATATAATTTAAAGAGCTTTCCGAAAATATAAAAATTTTCGAAAAATATGCTGATTTGCGTCAGATATTAATTTTTTCCGGAATTTCAAGAAAAAAATTATTAAAAATACAAAACATCTCAGAAAATTCTAAATTTTTTACTGTAGCTTCCATGACATGTCACCAACTTGAAAAAAAATTTCAGATCAAAATTTCAAACCGTTTGGGAAATAAAATTAAATCTTTGAAACTTTGGGGTTTTAGCTCCCAAAAAAATCAAAACCAGCATGCAAAGGTGGGTTGCCCCACGGTGGGCGCCAGAAATGTGTGTGTGAAAATTATACCTGATCTGTAGACACAACACTCAGTAAAACATTAGAGGTTAGCTATAATCAAAATCGTGCAAAATTGAAAGCTATCTAACCAAGCGATTTACTGCCTTCTAATAGGTGCGAGATTAATGTTCTCAGATTGTAATCGAGATCAGTGACCTAGACGACACCTAAATGAAGGATTTGAATGCAAAAGATGGATATGAAATTGAATGCAATTAATCTATATTTTTGATATTTTCTATGCAATAAGAATGAAAACTTGATATGAATCTATGCTAATATGAAAAACTTGATATGAAATGAATGCTAAATGATCTAACAATGAAGATTCTAACAATGATATGAAAACTATGAATGCAAAAATAAGATTGATCTCACAAAGATGTCGATTCACAAGAGCTTTGATTCTTCAATTCCAATTCTCCAGCGTGATTGTGCAAAATATGAGATGATTTGTGAAGATCTAAAGCCTTAATTTATAGAAATCCAGGGCTTTGGAGGTGCATGAATAAAAGCCATAAATCACTCAAATTAACTCATCTTGATTTTTGAGTTATCTGATCATAAAAGATAGTTAATTCTCAAAATCATGCAAAAACATGTAAAAATAGCTTTTTAACTCAAATTAGAGTTTAGATCAGCTTTTTGAACTCCAAAAGGATGTTGAGTTCCAAAAAGTCAATAACTTGCATTGATTTTCTGATTTGGAGTTTAACTGTTTCTTTTGAATATGCATAATAATTAAGAATTAAATAAATAAATAAAGTGATTTATCCTCAACTCAACTGATTTTTGAAAATAAATAATTAATTTATGGGTTAATTAACTATTTATTCAAACTTTTATTAAAAATTATATTATTAAATAATGACAACATGCTTTAATTAATTAAATAAGAATTTAATCAATTAAAGATAGGAATTTTGATTTATTGTCAAAATTAAATAATACAATTAATAATAGATAGAATTAAATTTAATTACATAATTAAGTGGCAAATATTAAATCTAATTAATTAAATATGAAAATATTCAATTAATCAAATTTTTAGGATAAATGTGATTTATCGCCAAATAATCATTAAATTAAAGATAATTAAGATAATTAGGAATATTACTAGGAATATTCCCTGATGCAAAATTTAAGATAATCAATTATGATTCGATGATGTTTAGATGTGCCTTAGGTTAGGACTTTGATGTCGATTTTGTTCGAATTGAAGATGTAGGAGATTAATGAACTTATAGCCCATTTTTGGGGTATTACAATTATTAGTATTGATAAGAGACTAACACAATGCTTGAGATTCTAACCTTCATTTTGATGATGCTACATGCTTTGAGTGTATATATATACATGATGTGTTTTCATGATTCGGGATGAAGTCGTAGTTACTCACATAGCTGAGGTCCACACGATGTATCGATCTTGGTGATCTGTCTGCAATGTTTTCTTTTATACGTATATCCGTGCATATCTATTTCTTCTTTGTGATGTAGGCTTGCAGGTACCGGGCATCGACTTCACCTAGCTTCACAGGTCTGAGCATGCCCTCAAATCCTCGATGGTTGTTGTTATGGAGATAGTACTAATGCCCCTACATGAGTCTTCCTTTGTCATTATTCCAATTTGGGAATAGTAGGGTTCCTTCTTTGTCAGTCAACCTTTGGGTCAAAAACCTAGATCCAACGCACCCGTTTGGGAATGGTTGTAGTTAGTGCCTTGTGACCACTTGACTTCATTTGGTTGTATGATTTGTTTACTCATTTTATTTATTTCTCCTTCTTGGTATGATTCTTAGTTAATCTTTCTATGTTGTGTTTCAGGAGTTTGGCTTGACTTTCTTTGTTGACTTTGGTTGACCTTGTTTGATCTTATAATTTTCTCAATATGTTTCATAGTTGATTTTTATGGCCTCTTTCGATGATTAGATTTATTTTGAGGCATGTGATTTTATTCTATCTCAGTGTTATATCCTATAGCAATTATAAATAGGTAATAATATTGTGATCTATTACTTCATAATCTTATAGATTATAGTGTTTGGTATTTGGCATATATATATATATATATATATATATATATATATATATATATATATATGGAAATATATATATGGGTGCACACATATATGTATTTATATATATATAATTTATATGTGATTATATGTTAATTATTGTAGATATTGTTGATGGTGTATATTTTGGGATTAATGTAAAGTATAATATTATTAATAATTAAATATTAAATAATGCGAGGTATATTATTCTCAAATGTTAATTATTAATAATGAGGATAGGTTATATATATAGATATTGATGTAATTAATGATGGCATATGCATATATGTTAGGATAATATTACATGTGTGTATGAATGAATACAAATAATCTTTTATTGTATATTTGAGTAATATAGTTGTATGATATTAAGTTATTTTATAATACCCTTTAGTTAAGAGTTAGTTGGGAGTTGGTTACTTTTCCTCTCAACCTTTGTAAATCTATTTATATGCACTACTTTCTCATTTGAAGAGAGGGGATTTTGGGGCTGAAGCATTGAGGAGAGGATGGCCTTACTTTTCATGGAGATTTTGGAGAGAAAACTTGGAGATGTGAAAGAGAGTTTGTAAGCATATGTCTTTAAGAATTTTTGGTTATCCTTGCTTTTGGGAGAGAGACATTTTTGTGAGAATTTCAATAGTTGAGAGAGGGATTCTTTGCTGTGGAATTATTTATTTCTTTCATGGAGATTTCTGAAAGTGGATAGGGTTTGAAGGATGCATCTCAAGTTTGGATTTGTCTTCTCTTTTGTTTCCTTCCTTCTTCGATTCAACCTTCGTAGGACATGAGGTATGGATTGAATATTTTAGTTACTTGATGTATCTGATAGATTATAGATCTATTTATATATTATCATTATTTATTATATCTGTACTTTTCATTTGTATGGTTATTTTAAAGTTTTGAGTTTTTGTTTGTAAGAATTGGCATGTGTTTTCCTAGGATTTTTAGCAATCCAGTTTTGGAGATCTATTATTATAACAATTTAAATTGCATCTATGGTTTTACTAAATTGATTTCCTGGAAGTAAAATTCATAGATCTAAAATGGGTATCTCTCTGATTTTATTTTTAGGGTCGAATTAATGCCTTATTTTTGACATTTTGGCAGACCATGCTTGTCCATTCTTGATTCCAAATTTTCTGTCAAATGTATTCGTATGCTACAGGCTGATATGATTATATAAAAGTATAAATTTGATATAAGATATTATATTAAGTCTTATCTTTCATTTCCAATTATTTTGATGAATTTTAATTATGTTTTGTGAAAATTACAACCGTTTTAGTGAAGACAGGTCTGAACCCTAACCAGAATTTTCTATTTCAAACCAGAAGTCATAACTTTCTTTCCCACCATTGGATCTTCCTAAAAATAAAATTGAGAGTCCATAATTATGTTATCTAAATCTCCACCAAAGCGATTTCCTTTATTTTATGTTTTGTGGAAGATATGGATGACTATTCTATGATGACTATTCTTTGCATTTAATCCTTGCTTGAAATAATTCAATTTAAGAACATCATTAAGTTTTAAGGTTTCGTATGGTTACCAGAGACTATTAGAATTTGTTTTTGGTTAATTGGATCTATGTATACTCTGAATATGTTTATAATATCACTTGGATGTCTTCTGATATGTTTGGAACATTCTAAATGCCATATTGGGTTTAGGGTTGTCAAGTGGACTAGGGACAACATATGTTTTCCTAAACTCAATCAAATGTTATGGAATTGATATGAATTCTTGATGATGAATCTATTATGTTCTTATGATTTTTATATGTATGTTAGGGAACCTAAGTACACTAGGTGAGTGGCTCATAGTGAGGGGCCGGGGCCCTAAGTGGCTAGTACCAGGATAACCTACTATGAGTTATTTAATCAAGTGATAACCTAAATAAATGAATTGGGAATGGGAGATTATTGAAATGGGAAATTACACATTAATCAAGATTAATTGTGCCTCGCCCATGCCTTTAGTGCTAGTAAAGACTAAGGATGGGAGTGGGAGAAGGTACCTATGTGTAGGTACAACTGAATGACCTTGTCTGTACGAGAGGCATTCAGTTCCGCATGTGCCTACTTGGGGGCCGGGGCCAAGAGTGGCTAGTACCAGGACAACCCAAGGGGTGAGGGCTATGCGATGGCACTCACCTAGCTTGTAGCTTAGAGTCTCTATCAAATTTGATCATGCCTCTGGTAGTCCTTGTGGTCTTCTTGTCTTTTCTTTTGTGTTGTGACTTTGGGGAAATTTTATCACCACCTTAGGAATTTCCTAGTTGTTACCTCTTGTATGGGCCTTTGGTTCTATCTCCAAGCTCAGGGGAGTGGGCCTATTGGTTCCACGTGGTTGGGTGGTTAATATTTATATCGAGGTATTGATCGTGATTCTTTGGATGATCCTAGCACATATTCCTTTCCAGATCTGCAGTTGAAGATTTCTTATTGGATATTTTAATATGTTGAGATGTACTTATGTATTTGAATTCATGTAATTTTTAATCTCCTAAAAAGAGTCTTGTAGTATTGATGTAATCTCAATTCAAAGCAATGCATAAGGGAATGGGTAGTTCTAGGTAAAAGAAAGGGAAAATAATGTGGAATATTAGACATGTTACTAGCATTAAAAGAAAGTGTTTATGTTATTTCTCCTATCCTCTTATGTTGTCCATATGTAAAGGAAATAATCTTAAATATAGTTATATATAATGATGTATCACAAAAATAATATATTCTCTCTTGATGAAAGGATCCAAGGAAATTATTGAGAAATGATAGGTTAGTGATTGGAATTATTAACAATGAATGGTTATGAAACAATGCAATAAAATAGTAACTTGATTATAATGTTAATACTTGGTTCATGTTAATGAAATACCTAGGATAATGCCTACCTTAATGAATATTAATCTCTTACCTAAATTATTAGAGAAAAGTGATATAAAGGATAGTAGATGTAGATGAAATCAATATGAATTTATGGAATGAGTTGATAAAAGGAATAATGATGTTGGATGATTAACCTATGTTTAATAAAAGAAATAAGTTAGGGACATTTAACTTGGTGCATTAAAATGAATGTAGATCTTTTAAGCTCATGATTCCGTGAATATCTTATGCATGTAAATGGTTTATATGATGTTGCTTAGGTAGCGACGTTAGGGAACCCAGGAGGACTTAAGTTGTATAAATCTTATATTCAAGTAGTAGAAAATTATTTCTTCTTTTAGAAATATGAAGTGTAATGATGAATATTATTCTGGTTAAAATAAATAAATAAATTAAAAAAAAATTCACTACTTGCATTTTATAGAGGTTTTATGTCTTGTCCTCTTGGGTTGCCTGGCGGGGCGTTACAAGAGACCAACATGTCTCCATGAGTGCCTCCTTCATGGACACCTTTCTTTAATTCTTTCTTTCTCTTTCATGTTATTTTTTCTCTACTTATTTGTATTTTATCTTATCTTCCTTCATGTTCTCCATAACAAGAACCTCTTTCACCTCATCTATTGTACATTCCATTCTTGAAAAATTCATGTTGTTCAGACCCCTCAAGGGTTTCCTCATACTCCCATCTTCTCTTTTCAAGACACCCTTCCTTTTCCTTCTTCTCTCAACAATCATCTTTGTAGACCATCTCACCTTTTTCATCATTGTCCAACACCAAACACATTTGTGGCTTCTTTCCTTGAGCCCCTTCATTAAAAAATCTCAAAATTCCTTCTCACCTCTACTATTTATGTTTCCAAATCTGCTTCTTGCTATCTTTGATTTATCTTTGAATGATCTTTGTCTTCTTAATTCTTTGTTGTTGTATCTCTCTTTCCTTTCCTTTATTCCTTGACACCTTTCCTAGGACTACACTCTTTTCCTCTTGTGTAATGTTTTGGTACTCTATTAATCTATAAAATGCAAGCCTTCCCAAGAGTTTATTACATCAAACTATCATCCTCATACTTCGCTAAGAATCAGCGAATAGACACAATTTACTTTCCTAGATCTTTTGGGCTCTAATACCACTTGATAGACAAAATTTATATCTTCATAAACAAAGACAATTTTTCACTATTCTCAGAGTCATAGGAACCAAAATAGCACATGAGATACCTCTATAGCAACATATTTCAAGGCACAAAGAATTCAAGAAATATCGTAAATAATAGAAAAAATAAATTGCCCTCTCATTATTGAGCCAAATGAATTATAATTTACAAAACAACTAAATACCCTTCATATTATTAATCTAAATTACTTCTAATTAGTATTTCAATGTTACATAACTCAACAAAGCATCCAAAGGCTTGGAAACAAAGAGGAGCTTAACTAATTTGAATGCATAATTACATATAGTGATCAATAACAACCTCGAGCTTCTCTACATAACCTCCCTATAGACATGAACCCATTTCTCATTACAAGTTTCTAGAAGCTAATCTGAACAAATACCTTTTCCTTATTCTCTATGCAGACATACCAAATCCAATCCCTCCTTCAAGCATAGTCCTTTGCAGCTACTTTATCCTTCTATCACTACGAATGAAGTTTTGAGTAAACAAAGAAATGTCTATTTTCCTCTTCCTCCCTCATTTCCTCCTTAATAAAATTCTATTATTCTTTCCCTTTTCTACTCACCCCTTCTTCAACTACATCTCATACATAAATAGACTGGGGGATTTTCATCAATCTCTATCAATCTCGCATTTGTTTTCTCTCTCTAGGAAGAAACTACACTTTCCCCTTCTAAAACTTATGCCCATCCATATGAAGTAATTGGATTTACTATTGACTAAAACAATATAAGTAGATAGAAATAAATAGAAAGAAAAATTAAGAAGAATGCTTCAAAAAAAAGAAAAAATTTATTATTGATTCTTTCAAATACATTAAAATAATCTTCTTATATAGAGAATTGCACATGTTTGAATTCAAAATAAGCTAAAACAACATAACATAACAAACTATAAATGTGGAAGATAGCTTACAAGATGTGGCAGTTTATTTTTTAACTAACTGCATACGATTCTTCATATTTATAGCCAACATGGATAACAAATTTTGACTCTAATTTATTTAATATGACTTTGTATGTGGAAAAGATGTAGTAGGGGAGAAATTAATTTGTTCCGGCACTCCCACTTAATTTCAACCACAAATGTTTCATGATGTATCTAAGTTTGTAGCCTTTTCCAAACCTTTTCTTCTCCTAGATGACTTCAAAGCATCCATCTTTGATTTTCAACTCAAACTTTACTTTCTACAATCTCACTATAACAACAACAACAACAACAACAACAACAACAACAACAACAACAACAACAGTAATAACAAGAACAACAACAACAACAACAACAACAACAACAATAATAATAATAATAATAATAATAATAATAATAATAATAATAATAATAATAATAAGAACAAGAACAAGAACAAGAACAAGAACAAGAACAAGAACAAGAACAAGAACAAGAACAAGAACAAGAACAAGAACAAGAACAATAAGAATAACAATAACAAGAACAAGAACAAGAACAAGAACAAGAACAAGAACAAGAACAAGAACAAGAACAATAACAACTATGACTTCATCCTACTATTTCAAACAATGGACTTTGTTGATAGAAACTTTTGTTGTAGACAATGCCTTCATTACCTTCTATGGCTTTGAATTTTGCACAATTCCATCTTTGACTCACCTTTCATTACAATGATTTTCTTACTTAGAGACCATGTCATATTTTATTTGTTGGTACTACAGTAAATTTTTATTTTGGGGGTAACAACATTATTATGTTCTCCCGTAATTCTTCAATTGTTTGCAAATAATCTCTTCAAGTTTTTCACCTTTAACAATTATGCTCAAACTGAACCGCAACTATAGCTGAAGGTACCTAATAAAATTCCTTCAACAAAAATAATCCTTTAGATCTCTATGATCTTGGTTTGAAACTTTGATGAATTCTTTTATATGAATCTATTTTAATAGTTGCCTCTTGCATTTGAGACAATCAACATCCAAACTTGGAAGGTCAATGGTTTTTTCTTACACTTAATTTTTATAAAATGCTCATCTACAACCACTCTTTGACTTCAACTAATTTTGGGGTAACATTCATTCTTCAAAACTAGTAGCTGTTAGAACATCATATTAGCTACATCTAACCTTTCAATCATCATCCTCTATTTCTACAAAGTTCCTCTAACAAAATTTGCAATTTCATCTTTTCTTTCTTACACTATTTCAATTTCATCCATTGCTGCAACAATTTCATCAAACACCTTGAAAACTTTTAAAAATCATTTCCTTTCAAAGAAGAAACCTTCATGTTCATTAAAAAAACTAAAAAACAACTTTCAAGCTTCTTGTCAAATTGAAAAAAATTTCAATGAAGTCAACAAGCTGAAACATTTCAAATTAGTAACCGATACCTTCAAAAAAAACTCACAACTTTAGAAATTTAAGAGCTACCTTGATAATGCCAAACTTAAATTTAAGAGCTACCTTGACAATGGCAAACTTTAAAAACTTTTAATATAGATATTTCCTTTCTAGTTGGACATAAATTAAAAACTAATGGCCTTCTCCTAAGGCTTCTTACAAGCTACCCCTGTCAATCACCAACACATCTATATAGATAACCCAACCTTCTTTTATTTGATTTTTAATATTCAAATTGCTACAACTTCCTTCTCACTTTCTTCTACTACTGCTATAATTCCTTCCTATAATCACAATCTCCTTTGGAATGGTCTAGGACCGCCTTGTTGTGTATAATTTAGTAGAACTATGAGTTTCTCTAAAGCCTTTGAAAACTGTGTCAGACATGCACACATCTCTTTTTCACAATTTGCTCCCGATCAAAGGAATGACTTGAAACTCATGGGTTCAAAGGAAAGAACTCAATGCACCATATTTTATTTAAGAGAAGCTCTCAAAGGAAATCATTAGGGATTGAACACTATATGAAATAAATAGCTTAAAGTTTTATTCACTTTTAAAAATGCTCAATCCCTGTTCATCTATTCCCTTACACTGCATAGATGAAAGTTTCATATCTTAGAAAAAACATTGAAACCACACAGGTGGCTGTTGATTAAAGGTAGATTCCATAATCAAATAATATCGTACAAGGTAAGGGTAGGGCTACTATGTATGTAGAAAGACGCATGAATACTAGAATACGCATAGCATAACATTGATTTAATCACATTCTAGAGGGATTAAGAACCTGGAAATTGGTGCATTTTTAGTCTCCTAAACTGAGCCTTCTGCTAATCCCCTCTTCATCCATCTTCTTTCTTTCTGCTCACGCTTCTCATTTTCTGATGTCTGTAATTGTTTTTTTTCAAGAATCCAAATTTCCATTTTCCCTGTCCTCTTTCCTGCTCTCCAATGTCTAAGGAAAAGTTATAGTTTTTGGTTTCAATCTCCACTCTTTGGTTACCCCAAAACTAGAAACTAACATTTCAAAATGTCAAACTTTGCGAGTTTAGTTAAGGGAATGGGTTCAACATATAAACCCATTTTAATGATTGTGATGTTAGTTGTTGATTTAATACCTACACTTGTTACTTTGATACACACACTCGTTGATTTAATGTCCAATATTTTCACAACATTGTACCAATAGTTGTAACATTAAAGTTGTTATTGCTGATGATGACTACGTATAATTGAATAAAATATATATTTTATTCTAAAAAGTAACCAATCATGTGATGCCACATCAACTGCTCAAGTATTGATGTCTCTTGTGCACAACCATTGGTCTTATTTTTTGGGTGGCTGTTTTGGACACCTTGGCAAAAAGTATGTTGACTTGGTCCTAAAACCTTAGTTATAAACAAGGCACTTGCAAAATAAGCTGCTAAAAAAAAATGAATATAATTTAAAATTTGGACATAAGATTTTGAAAAGCACAAAATTAGAATGCACAACTAATGAGTTCTCTCCCTATGCTTGTTTTAATAAATCCTCTATTCTTATAATTGCACTTTCATTTAAAATACTATAAATTTTAAGTAAAATAATAATTATTATTATTATTTATAAATCTTCTTCTAGTTATGTATTTATTTTTAAATTTTTAAATAAGACGTTATTTTGATATGATTTTATCAAAAAAAAATGAAAAATTATTAATATTTAAGGTTATGAAGCTTCATCGGTTCGGTCAATTTCATCACCAACGAAATCAACAGGTGCTTTCATTGGCTCAACCAAATCAATGTAAACAACTGAGTCAAAGTAGGTGAAAGTTATATTTCGGCCTCGTTTATGTAAATAATTGCAAGAATTTTGCATGTTAAACATTATTAATATTGATGGCACCTTTGTATACTCTATTTTATTTAATTTCGTCGACTTTGAACTAAATTTCCTTCTCAAACTGACTGCATTCATGGCATTGAACATTACCCCTTAAATCAGTATTGATCAGTTATACAGAACTCTCAAATTTTCTCCAACTCTTTCTCACGCTATTAATCTGTTACATAGAACTCTCAAATTTTCCTTAACTCTTTACCAACCTAAAACAGTCGACTTTTATGTACTGTTATTGTTTCCTATTTTACATCTTGAAGAGCCTTCAGCAAAGAGTGCATGCCCTTACAAAATAACTGAATGAACTTTGAGCCTCCGTAGCTAATACCACAAATTGTATCATTTCACTATAATGCTCCAATGCATCAGACAATATTGAAATTTTAATTAATGATTATAATACTTTCCCATTCTTTATGCTTATCTATATTTTATTGGTAATTGAAAGTTGCATTAAATCACAACAACCGAATGTATCCACCAATTGAAAAGTCTTATGAAAATCAGTTTTTTTTCTCAATCTCTACTATTTTTAACATTAGGCGGGGACTATTTTTGTTCTTGTTTTATTAATGTTTTGTGTCAAATCATACTGTCAGATTTCAAATCATACTGTCAGAAAGAAGATAAGAAGATCAATAGATTATAGACTATTATTAATGATAAACTTATTTATTCAATCACTCCAAAATAATATTGTTAGGTAAAGTCTTATATCTCTAGCTGAATATTATATTTTCCACTGTAAAAATCTGATGTGATTTTTGGACTAACCTATTTTCATAAGTAAATGAAAAGAGTAATCTCGAAGCACTTGTAAAACCAATAGATCAATCTTAGATTAAGGCCACCAAATATTGTTGATTTCATATGCGTGGAGTGGAATTTCATATGAGTCTAATTCAAACAGTTTGAGCAGTTTGCCTTCAATGCTTCTAATAATTCTTCCCTCTACATCGAAAACAACCAATTTTTCTCGCCAGTGCGCGGATAAAGTGGGCACTAAGGTTGTGGTGAGGGCTGGGGGCTTGTCGCATGTTCGCATGAGCCAGTCTTGAGTTATGTGATCATGCGACAAGCCCTTTGTGGAAAATTTACGCGGTGGCGGTTAACGGTGGTAAAGGGCTTCGGTGTGTCGCATGTTCGCATAGCCCTTTTCTTGGCTATGCGATCATGCGACAACTAATGAAAGACGCTATTGCAAAACTAAAGGTGGGTCAGTGTGTTGGGTCTTGCCGACGTGTCCCTTTCTAATTGACCAGCAAGCGCTGAGATAGTTTTGCATCGTGGGTCCCATAGCCAAGGGCAGGTAACGGTGGTGAAGGCTTATGGGGTGCCGCATGTTCGCATAAGCCATTTTCAAACTATGCGATCATGCGACAAACATCAAGGGAATGTCATGTGTATTTTGAATCTCAATAGCTTGTTCTATGCTCTGGTATATTTTACTATTTTAATATAATATTTGGCCTCGGCCCCTTATTGATCAAAAAAAAAAAAAAAAACAACCAATTTTTTTTTTACGCAGGTGCACCAAAACCCACCCATAACTATTAACTATTATACGTGAATGTCCAAAGCTAACATTTGGGTATTTGTTCACTCTACATTCATTTACAAGATTCACTATCTCTTCATATGGGCTCCTCGGAAATGCCTGCGATTTTGACTAGCTGGGCGCATCACACCCTTGTATATTAAGCTCCCACAGGGACATATTTCCTTGGTCCGCCAAAACAACTTTCCCATCGTACCCAGTTAACCTCCAGCAGCACTCGTACTCAAACTCCGGTATATCTGGTCTTGTTTCTGGTCGCCTGATAACATCCCAATGATTCTCTGCAACATTCTAGGCCACAACATCATATCGGAACACGGGCTAGCAGCTCTGATTAAATGGGGTGTAATTAATCCAATAAAAACTTCCTCTAGAATATAAACCTTCTCCTTTGGGAGAAACTGACAGGGGCACAGCCATCTCTAATTTGGTCCATGTAGAACTTTGTGAATCAAAGATATCCATAACCAGCTAGTTTCTGTGACCTTCGGTGTTGTTGTTTGTTCCGATAACCAATGTACATCTCCTTGCGCAAGCGTCAAATGACATGGCAAGAAATTGCAGATGACATTTGATAGGGGGTAGCCTTTTCAATGTCCTGGTAATAGGATTGTAGATGGAGAACACATTAGAGGGGGGAGACTTTCCAATGTCGCCCAATTTACTAAATCCTTGGAGCTGAGGATAGCAGAGGACGCTCTTGCAGGTCATTATTACATTGCCGCGGGGCGGACAAAAATCTAGTGATAGTTTGCGCAGAGAATAAGTTGGTAGCGGCTGAAGTAAGAATAAATGATTATATAAATCAAAGAAATCCACACCTCCTATAAGAAAAGCAGGTGACAAACAAAGAGGGACACTTAATTGACTCTGCTGGAATTATGTTCTCCATTTACAAACAACCATAAACTTTCTCATTATTGGGGTAGGCAGGTGAGATAAAATCCGCATTAGTAATTCTTCTGGTAGCTTACTCCATACTTTAACATCCATCTCTAAGGACTCTTCCACTGCAGGTTTTCTCTCCACTTCTGACTTTAACTCCAATAGTAACTCAAATCTCCTCTCATTTTTTTGATTGGCTTCACGAAATATAAAATCCATGAATGGATGATATGTAAGACTATGATATATTAAATATGTGCAGAAGAGAATAGCTTATATGAATTAAACGCAGACTTATAACTTGAATGTGAAGCTCAGACAGCCTCACATGGATAGCCAAGAATGGATGCTAGGCGAGGAATGTACTTACAATACTGGTTCCTTATATTTAAAGATCTCAAGAATGTGTACTCTGGTCACTCCACCTTTGCTTCAGTATTAACGAAAATATTCTAGAGGCGATATAATTTATGCTGCAATAGTATGTCCATGAGATATTTTGGACATATTCTCTTGTAGTTAGGGAAGAGACAGACTGCGAAGAGGTAATATACCATAGAAGCCATTTCTTGGTGATTATCTCGAAACTTCTGTAGTTTTCTATTTGACAGTGTGTGTCTACATTTTAGTTAATGATCTCTTCGCTCGATGTCCTCTAGGTAGGGAAAACTGGTCTCGGTTTGTATTTTTATTAACAAAAATTGTATTTTATAATTGCAATTGCATCTAGATATTTTTCTTTTGCTTTGACTCGCGAGATAGGAACATTTTGTTTTGACATAATATTTCTTATAAGTAATGGGTACAAGTAAAAAAAGTTGAGAATTATTGGTATAGATTGGCATTTTATTCTTTGGTGAGATATGATTCTTGAGTGAAGCTATTTGTTCTTATCTAAGGATGGTAGAATTTAATCTTAGGAGTAGCTTGATAATTATTGATAGAGCTGGGTGTCATCCTTTGAACCAATCTTGGTACACAAGTGAAACAGTAGATAGGTTTATTACATCTTACTATAATTTGAGAATTGTTCTAAGACCAAAGCTTAACTTTTATATAAATTAGCTTACTAAAATAGGTGCACTATTCCTAGACCAAAGCTTGACATTTTAGTAAGACAACGGTTGCGAATATTTTACATCTCATAATTTGCAGCCAAGTAGTTAATTTCACTAATTTAATGCTTGCTTTAGGGTGATAGAAAGAGGTAGAGAAAAAAAAAACAAAAAAGAAAAGCAAAGGGAAGAAATGAAAAGACAAAAATTTACTGCAAACACTATATTTCATATATTTCTAAATATAAATAGTTGCATGTACATATAGAGAGTCGCTGCTCTTTAATTTGCATTCAAAAATTAACAGTGTCTTGTTCATTGGCTGATTGGAATTACTCTGCCCAATTTTTTTCCCCTAACACAAACAAAATAGCCCTTGTTCTAGTTATTAATCTGTTACCATGGAAAATGTCTTCTAAACTCTTCTTTCCAATTAAAATTGCTCCAACCACTAACTTTCTCTAATCTAGTTTCAATTTAAACATGCATAGAAAAAAGATAGAAGAACTTTAATTTACTAGCTATTAAATTTCCATCTAAAAGTGTCCTTTGTGTATTGAATAAAGGAAACTATGGAATGAAGAGTGCTAGAGAAGAAATATAGAATCACATGCTTCAAAAGGTTGACAAGACTGATGGTAGGAGAGAAGAAAGGATACATGAGAAGCTTAAATGCAGTAGTTAGAGATTAGTTGCAACACCCCCTCCCCTTAATCCCAAATATTACCATCAAAGATGTGCAAGCTCTTTCTCTGATGAACAAAAGTTTCTTTTCCCAATGTTTTGGTAAATATGTTTGCAAATTATTCTTCTAACTAGCAATGTTCCAACTGTTATCATAACAAGCTTGTTAAACTATCTTATGTTCAACTTTAAAAGAAATGACTCATTTATTCTTATCTTCAATTATTTAAATATCTGAGGACTCATCAAATGTTGAAAATATAGATGCAGTAACTAAGAGGGGGGGTGAATTAGTTAACCACAAAAATATTGCCACTGATCCCTTAAATATCTTAACAAATTATTTACTGTGTCACTCGGTAAATATACAGAGAAATGCTAAAAACTTGATCCTTGAAGTGTGTAATAATTAAACTGTTCTTAAGCATTCATCACTAATTAACTTACATGAATAAAGAAAATAACATGAACACAAGAGACACCAGATTTACAGTGGAAACCCAATATGGGAAAAACCACCAATGTAACTAGTTACTATTTTTCACTCTTTTGAAGTGATGCCCGGTTAGAAGCCAACTCGGTAAAAGGTTACAAAACACACTGTTAGGTGTGACCTTGTTAGAGGATTTAATCACCCTGCTAGGAGTGGCCTTGTAAGAGGTCTTGAAACAATTCAATAGAACTGTTACCTTGTTAGAGGATTTACAAAATATTTGTTAAACCAACTCGGTTAAGAGATTTTGATATCACTGCTACAATTGCTAGAGAGTAACAATGAAATGACCTGCAGCTGAATTGTTGAATATAGATCTTTGTTCTGTTTCACTAGATCCTTACTGATCAATTAAGTCTTTGCTACTCCTCAAGGATATCTGACCATCCTTCAAAATTCGCACACACCTTTCTTTAAAATGATTTCTACATGTTGTATTTCTTTTATTCACCACTTGACCTTCTATATATATATGTCATTTCATAATCATTTAGATTGTCAAGTCAGCACTAATAATTATTATAACAGTCAGCTGGGATAGAAAATCTGTAATAACAAAATTCTTTGAAAGGGCGGACCTTGCTCGGTAAACATTAATCCTGAAAAGATTTCCTTCGGTGACTGAGAGAACTCGGTAACCACAGCGAATTCTGCAACATCCTTTGGAGACCGAGAGAGCTCAGTAACCACTAATTTTCCTTCGATAATCGAGGAGGCTCGGTTAACACTGTTACCCTGTCATGTTTCTTTTAGACACCCAAGGGAACTCGGTAGACACTAAAATCCGCCTTGCTGACCGACTAAGCTCGGGAGATACTGAGAACCGCTTAGCTGACTGACTGAACTCAGTAGATACTGAGAGTGATAATTGATATGACATTTGTGTGACATCAAAGACAACACATAGCTAATCAATAATGTCCTTCAGATAATTATATCCAACAATCTATTTCTTTGGCATTGATGGCAACACAACATGTCATAGCATAATGAAATTTCACAGAGAAACCAAGAGGAAGAAACATATCCTTAGCTTCATTCTAATTTCCATCATCTTCAAACTTCTTTCTCTGACTGAGAACTATCCCTCTTAACTTCTCAAATTATTCTTCTTAGAAATTTCTTGAAATGACAGCAAACTCTCCCTCTTTGACAACACATGCCAAAGATAACTTACACAGTTTCAATAAATATCAATGTACCTTATGTACTAATTCATATGCAATGATTCCCTAACTATGCTGCATCAACTGATTGATCTTCAACATGTTCTAGTTGATGCATCACTAAAACTTTATTTAGTGAACCTCGGACAGGGGAGTGACCCCTAACTTGCCTCTTAGATACAAGAATGCATCCTTAGGTAGTGGCTTGGTGAAGATATTTGCAATTTGTTCTTTTGTATGAATATATTCCAATCTGAATTCCTTGTCCTGCACCAATTCTCTGACAAAGTGATATTTAATTGCAATGTGCTTAGTTTTGGAATGCATTACTAGATTCTTTGAAATATTTATTGCACTTGTATTATCACAAAACATAACAACTGGTTCTTTGATCTCAACCTTCATGCCTTCCAAAAGCTATTTAAACCATATAATATTAGAGCAGTTTACTGCTATAGCAACATATTCTACTTCTATTGTGGATTGGGATGTACAGTTTTGCTTTTTACTAGTCCAAGATACTAATCTCTTGCCAAGAAAGAATGCTCCACCACTTGTACTCTTTCTGTCATCAATGTTTCATGCCCAATCAGCATCAGTAAACACTTTTAAATCCAGATTGCCTCCAAATTTATACCACAAGCCATAATCTTCAGTTCCCCTTAAATACCTCAAGATTCTTTTGATTTCCATCATGTGATTTTCTTTGGGTTTAGCTGAGAATCTTGCCACTATTCCAACTGCTAAGGCAATATCAAGCCTTGTGTGTACTACATACTGTAATTTTCCAATCATTAATCTGTATAAGGTCTGATCTACTTCTTTTGAATCATCATCTTTGGTAAGCTTCAGTCTAGTACATATGGGTGTACCAACTGGTTTTGAATCTTCCATACCAAATTTTTTAAGTATTTCCCTGATATTTTTAAATTGAGTAATGTAGATACCATTTTTGTTCTGCTGAATCTAAAGTCCAACAAAGAATTTTATCTGACCAAACATAGACATTTCAAATTCTTTGTTCATAAGCTCTAAAAATTCTTTGCACTGATCATCATTTCCTGTAAACACAGTATCATCCACAAATATTTCTGCTAAAACAATTTTGTTATCTGATCCTTCTTTGATGTATAAATTGCTGTTGTCATTAGCCCTTTTGAAATCAATCTGAGTAAGATAGTTATGTAATCTTTCATACCATGCTCTAGGAGCTTGTTTCAGACCATACAATGCTTTGTGTAATTTGCAGACCATATCCCTTTTATCTGGATCAATAAAACCTTCAGGTTGCTTAATGTAGACTTCTTCCTCAAGAATACCATTGAGAAAAGTAGATTTGATATCCATCTGATATACCTTAAATCCTTTATGTGTTGCATATGCAAGTAAAGTCCTCACACCTTCTAATCTTGCAACAGGAGCAAAAGTCTCTCCATAATCTATTCCTTCTTCTTGAGAATATCCTTTACATACCAATCTTGCTTTGTTTCTTGATACTTGACCATCTTCATTCAACTTATTTTTGAATACCCATTTTGTCCCAATTACATTTTTATCTTTAGGCCTAGGTACAAGAGTCCATGTCTTATTTTTCTCTATTTTCTCTATTTCTTCATTCATAGCCTCAATCCAACTTTAATTTTCTAATGCATCTTTGACATTTTTAGGTTCAAAATTAGAAAATAAACATGTACCTTTTAGTTTACTTCTTGTCATAGTACCATCTGATTTGTTTCCAATAATCTGATCTGGTTTATGATGCTTTCTGACATACTTAGCTAATATAGGTTCCTTGCTTCCTGAATGAGTTACATTGTCATCTTCTTCATCTTCAGGTTCAGATTGCTCGGGCTCGGTAGATACTTGCTGGTAGCTTTAGACTGAGACTCGGTACTTTGTGACTCGGTCTGAACTTCTTCTTGTGACTCGGTTACTGTATTAGGCTCAGTAGATGTAGTCTCCTTACATGTGTCTGGCAATGTATCAAGTTCGATGTAAACAAATTTTCTGTAGTCCTCTGGTTCCTTTTTGCTTTCTTCTTCAATCTTTTCTGCAAACTCATCAATTCTCACATGTGCACTTTCTATGATTTTGTGAGTAGACAAATTTAGACATCTATATGCCTTACTTTTGAAAGAATATCCCAAAAATATTCCTTCATCACTTTTTACATCAAATTTTCCTTTTCTAGATTCTTTTAAGATGTAACATTTGCTACCAAATACTTTTAGGTAACTTACATTTGGTTTGTAGCCATACCATAGCTCATATGGAGTCTTGAATGTGTCTTTTCTCAGCTGTACTTGGTTCAAGGTATGAACTGCAGTGTTGATAGCTTCCTTCCAATATTTCATAGCAATATTATTTTCAATCATTAGAGTCCTTGCATAGTCCATGATAGATCTGTTCCTTCTTTCAGCTATTCCATTTTGCTCAGGAGTTCTTAGGGCTGATACCTGTCTTTTGATTCCTCTTTCAATGCAGAAATTATTGAATTCATGGGAGATGAATTCACCACCTCTATCTGATCTCAAGCATTTTATTCTTTTTCTTGTTTCCTTTTCTACTCTTGCTAAATACCATTTGAACTTCTCAAATGCTTCAGACTTTTCTCTTAAATACATAACAGTCATTATTCTAGAATAGTCATCAACAAAGAGAATAAAGAATTTTTCTCCGGTATAGCTCTCAATTCCAATAGGTCCACATAAATCAGTATGCACAATTTCCAAAATATCTTCAGACTGATAGTTTTTACTTTTGAAACTAGACTTTCCCATTTTATCAATTTGACAGTTCTTTTATAAACCAACATCAGGTTTCTTCAAGGTAGGAATACCTCTTACTTTCTTGAATTTTCTTATTTTCATCATTTTGTCAAAATTTACATGACATAACCTTTTGTGCCATAACCAACTTTCTTCAATTTGAGCAATAAAACATGAGTAATCACCAAGATCAAGATAAAATAGGTTACCTTTAGTTTGTTTGCCTGATCCTATGAGTTTTCCTTTGTCATCCAGCAGTCTTGCTTTGCCATTCATGAATTCAACCTTGAATCCAATGTTGATTAGCTGTGCTACACTTAGAAGATTATGCTTTAGTCCTTCGACCCAATATGCATTATCACATATAAGTTCTTTGGTTAATGAAATTCGTCCCTTTCCTTTTATACAACAGGGTTCATTATTTCCAAACCTTACATTGCCACCATCAAAGTTTTCAAAGTGTTCAAACTTGGTCCTGTCACTAGTCATATGATGTGAACATCCACTGTCTATAATCAATGTATCATTCTTGCTTATATGAGAGATAAGTGCCATCTCATCTTCATCATTATTAGATTCATCTTTTACAGCAATGAAAACAATTTCTTCTTCACTATCATCTAAATCTTTAGCTAAAAAACATGTTTTCTTACCTTTATCCTTGAATGATTTGAAATTTTTCTTGCCATTGTACTTGTAATTTTTCTTCTCATCTTTGCTTTGCTTGTTTGGACACCTAGCTACAATATGACCAATTTTTTCACATGAAAAATAGATTAAGAGAGTTTTACCTTTGTATTTTCCTCTGCTTCTTGAATACTTCTTTGCAAGTAATGCTTCAATAACTTCAAGATCGCTATCAGAACTTTCCTCTGATTCTTCTTCACTTTTTGATTGGATTTTCTTCCCTTTCTTGAGTGAAAGTTTGGCCTCAAAAGCTGATTCAATATTTTTAGAAGTTGGAACATAGTTGTCATAGTTATCCAGTTCAAAGGCTGTCAATCTTCCAACTAAGGCATCCAAAGTTATCTTGTGATTTTCTTCACATCTTCTTTCTTGAATAGCAGAAAATCTTATTGCATAAATAGGGAGTAATGTTCTAAGAACCTTACTTATAACCATTTCATCATGAATTTTTCCTCCAGAAGCTCTGATTGCACTAACACTTGTCTTGATCCTTTCAACATATTTTGTAATGTTTTCTTCTTCTCTCATTTTCATTTGATCAAACTATCCTCTTAGGCTCTCTGCTTTGGCTCTCTTCACATTGTCATCACCGCCATAGATTTTCTTCAGCTTGTTCCACATTTCATGAGAAGTTGTGCAGTCTTTGATTTCATCAAATTCTTCATAGCTAAGAGTTGATGCAATGTCTATCATCATAGTGTTATGGTTCTTTTCTGTAATGTCTTCAAAAGTTAATGTGCCAGTAGGAATTGTATATTCTTGATCAATATATTTGCATCCTAAATCACCAATGGAAGCCAGATGTAGTCTCATGAGACCTTGCCATGCTGAAAAGTTATTTCTGTTAAGCCTTGGAATTTCTCTTTTGTAAGACATCCTGATCTTTAGCTTAGGTCCTTGAAACCCTTCCTGCAAGCACCAAAAGCTCTGATACCAATTGTTGGAAATATAGATGCAGTAACTGAGAGGGGGGCTAAATCAGTTAACCACACAAATATTACCACTGATCCCTTAAATATCTTAACAAATTATTTACTGTGTCACTCGGTAAATATATAGAGAAATGCTGAAAACTTGATCCTTGAAGTGTGTAATAATTAAACTATTCTTAAGCATTCATCACTGATTAACTTACATGAATAAAGAAAATAACATGAACACAAGAGACACCAGATTTACCATGGAAACCCAATATGGGAAAAACCACCAATGTAACTAGTTACTATTTTTCACTCTTCTAAAGTGATGCTTGATTAGAAGCCAACCCGGTAAAAGGTTACAAAACACACTGTTAGGTGTGACCTTGTTAGAGGATTTATCACCCTGCTAGGAGTGGCCTTGTAAGAGTTCTTGAAACAATTCAATAGAACTGTTACCTTGTTAGAGGATTTACAAAATGGTTGTTAAACCAACTCGGTTAAGAGATTTTGATATCACTGCTACAATTGCTAGAGAGTAACAATGAAATGACCTGCAACTGAATTGTTGAATATAGATCTCTGTTCTATTTCACTAGATCCTTACTGATCAATTAAGTCTTTGCTGCTCCTCAAGGATATCTGACCATCCTTCAAAATTCGCACACACCTTTCTTTAAAATGATTTCTACATGTTGTATTTATTTTATTCACCACTTGACCTTCTATATATATATGCTATTTCATAATCATTTAGATTGTCAAGTCGGCACTAATAATTATTATAACAGTCAGTTGGGATAGACAATCTGTAATAACAAATTTTTTTGAAAGGGCCGACCTTGCTCAGTAAACATTAATCCTAAAAAGATTTCCTTCAGTGACCAAGAGAACTCGGTAACCATAGCGAATTCTGCAACATCCTTTGGAGACCGAGAGAGCTTGGTAACCACTAATTTTCCTTCGATAAATGAGGAGGCTCGGTTAACACTGTTACCCTGTCATGTTTCCTTTAGACACCCGAGGGAACTCGGTAGACACTAAAAATTGCCTAGCTGACTGACTGAGCTCGGTAGATACTGAGAACTGCTTAGCTGACTGACTGAACTTGGTAGATACTGAGAGCAATAATTGATATGACATTTGTGTGACATCAAAGACAACACATAGCTAATCCAACAATGTCCTTCAGACAATTGTATCCAATAATCAGATGCATCTTCTATTTGTATAGTCTAGTCTAATCTCTTCACAACATCATTATATTGTGGTGTCCTATGAACTAACAACAATCTTCTAATCCCACGCATCTCATTAAAATTAGTTGAATCCACTAATAAAAAACTTTCCTCCTATATCAGATCTTAAATATCTGATTTTTCTATCAAATTCATTTTCAAATCTAGCTATATCTATCTAGAATGTAACCCAAGTAATTTTAGAGTGATCACTGATTGAGAGCAAGAAATATCTTTTATCTTGTAGACTCCTTATTCTGGTTGGACCACATATGTCTATGTATATGAAATGCAATAGTCTGATAGAAGACACTTCTTCTCCTTTGAGAGTTTCCTTTGTCTAATATTCCTCTTGATGTTCTCTAAAAACATTGTAATGTAGTTTGATTAGTCTTGGTAGATCTCTTACCACCCTTCCCAAATTGATTTTCACAAAATTGTCATAGTTAGTGTGACACATCCTTTGAGACCACAAGAAACTTTCATTTTACTTTAATAACAGGTAATGCCTTGTAGCAACATCCAACTAATATATTTTTCTTCTGGTCCTTTCACCTGAAGAAATAACACTCTCAATTCCCTTCGAGATTGCACAACTATCATCCAAAAATCCAACATTGTATTCATTTTTGCACATCTATCCAACACTTAAAATGTTATGATGCAATCCTTTGACATAGTGCACATTGTGAATATTATGTATCTCATCAAAAGTAATAGAACCTAAATACTAAAAATTTATGCAATCTAATCATCTCCAAATCTAACAGATCTACCATCATATTTTTCAAGTTTTACAATCTTAGTTTTGTAAATCCCTAAAAATGTTGTCTATCACATCCTTATCATCCAAAGTGTTGCCAAGATTTATGATCTCATTCACAACATCATCAATTTTTTAAAAGTAACTTTCCATATCTTATTCTTCAGCCATCCTTAATTTATCATATATGCCTTTAGCAACCTTTCTCTTTTATTTTCTTCAAAGGCATTAATGTCATCTAGAATATTAGGTCTATTTGTTGGGACCATATATTTATTTTCCACAGCTTTCGAAGTCTTCTAACTTAAATACATCACATATCCCCTCATCTTCACTTTCTAGAGGCCATAGTCAGATCTCTCAAAGGTAGGATTAGTTAATTTATGTGCCATTGAATCTCCCTAAGCGGTAAGAATAACTATCTAGGAACCAAAGCTCTTTTGAATGCCCCTGAAAACTGTGAGAGGGGTGAGGTGAGGTTAATTAATTATTTAATTTTTTTTAATCAATTTTATACATCTAGAATCAATATATTAATGGTTTGTCCTTTTAATCAAATTATAATATGTAAACATGAAAGATCATACTCATGAACCATACATAATGAGCATCCCATTTTTACATGGGAAAGAATATGAAGAAGCTAATTCTCATGAACAAAATTATTGATTAAGGTAAATTTTAAAAAGGGTGGCTCACTTCATGGAATGGGTCAATTTCCTAGGAATACAAAGAGAAAAAGGAAATCCACCACTAAAGTACAAGTTTTAGAAGAAATCTTTGGATCACTATCTCTAATGTCTTAACAACAACATACGCATGCTCTACTCACAACTAAACTTTATATTTTCTCAAAAATTCACACTCTATCTCATAGATCTTATTTACTACCACTTACTCATAATTTCATCAGACTCATTCTCTTATTTATATTGATCTAAAATCAACAAGTCATCCATCATAATTTGAAATAAGTCTAGACTAAACATCCCTATAGTCGGTCTTTATTTTGCTCAATTACTGGTCGGTTTCCCCCGGTGTTGTTTTTGGGGGTTTTGTCAATTGCTACTATTTTAAGACTAGCCCTATGTGGCTCTGGTTTGCTTACAATCTGAACACTATTAGCTATAGGTCTATTGTTGTTTTTTTGCTTGCTAGAATCATGATTTTTGTGTTTGATAGGGGAAAGTATGTTTAGAGTCTTGGCTTCATTGTGGAACTTTCTTTCGGCTAGTGCCCTTAACATGTTGTTAATGTGCCTCTATTATCTGTTATGGGCCAGCACCCTCTTGCTGCTTTTATCTATCAAAAACATCCCTGTAGTGGAGAGAAATGAAAAGTTGACCACACAACAGACAATTCCTCAATTAAATAACATGTTACCCAAATGCCACAATAACTAGAGCCTAAGAAGAAATAACACATTAGCAACTATTCCTTTATACCATATCAAGATGACCCAAAACTAAAAATTAATGAAACCAAACTACCAAGTTAACCATATACAAAATTATAGATAATTTCATACCACTATCAAACATGAACATTACAGAATAAAAAATCAAATCATATTTTCTTGAGCACCACCCTTTTGGATAACTGACCTCTAGACCATCAAAACCACATTAGAGAAGTAGCATGTTGTCATCAATGACAACCACACATGAATATCAATAATATCAGTAAGTTTATAATATCATCAGCATTTATTCTACAACATCAACACAAAAAATCATTATAAGATTTGAGGGACTTTGATGATTATAATATATCACATGTTTATCAAGAAGGCAAGCCCCCACAAAGAAGAAACACCAAGGCAAGTACCAAAAAGAAAACAAAATAGAACGTAAGGAATAGGCTCCATAGAGAACCCCAAAAGTAAAACTAGAGACAAGTACAAATAGGGAGAAAAAAAACCAAAAGTAGGCCAAAAATACACCCAGAACCACAAAACAACCACAAAGGTAGAGAGAGAATAGAGGAGACCCCAAGCCTAAAAAATGTAGGCTACATGAGAACCCAATAGAGAGAAAAAATAAACAAACAAACCATAGGGCATAAATAACAATGGAAAAAAACACACATAGAGAAAAGCATGAGGTAGGCCTGACCAAACCCTACACTCACTCCACCAGGCCTAAAAATCTCTATAGCACCTAAGAAAATACCCCAAAAATATAGGAAAACAAAGCACCACTGGCCATGACCAAAGAAAAATCTAGAGAAGAAATTTTTTGTAACAAAAACGTGACAAATCTTATCCATCTAATATGTAGCCCCACACCCTTCTCCTAGAAAGAGCTCGGAAGCCCCTGAAACAAGTGGCTCTAGACAAGCATCAATCCCAGAAATGAGTAACTCCAAACAAATAGCATCCACTTAACAAATAGATCCATCCACATGCTGATAGAGGACCACATGAACCAAAAAAAAAAAGAACCAACGGATCGACCAGAAAAAAAAAAATTCATTTTCTTCTTTTCCTTCATCTACTGAATCTGCCTCTCCTGAACCCTACCCTAAAATACCTTTGTAGTGGCTACAAGCCCTGGAATTCAAACCAACACTCCTTCTCGAACTCCCGCCCATGTTTCTATGAAGGAGAATTTATTTAAATTCTAAGGATTGTAGCTACTACAAGGGTGTTTCAGGAGAGGGTTCGGGAGAGGAAGATTTAGTAGATGAAGGCAAACAAGACAATGGTGATGCTTTTTATCATTAGTTAGTTGGTTCTTTTTTGGTCGAGTCCATTTGGTGCTCTGTTGACATGTGGTTGGATCCTTTTGTTACAATGGATGTCATTTGTTTGGAGCCACTAATTTTTGGGGTTGCCACTTATTTTAGGGGCTATCAAGCTCTTGCTAGGAGAAGGGTGTGGCTATGTGTATTTGATGGATGAGATGAGTCCCATTTCTCTTTTGGTAGCTTCCTTCTCTTGCTTTTTCTTTGATCGTGGTTGGCGGTGCTCTATCTTCCTACATTTTGGGGGTGTTTCCTTGGGTGTTGTAGAGTTTTTTTTGTCTTGGTGGCATGAGTGTGGGGTTTGGTCGGGCCTAGCTCATGCCCTTCTTTGTTTCTACTTTTTTCCTTTGTTGTTTGTTCCCTCTGGTTTGTTTGCTTATTCTCTCTACTCAGTTCGTGTGTGGCCTATGTTGTTTTGGCTTGGGGTCTCCTCTATTCTCTATCTTTCTTTGTGTTTGTTTTAGGGTTTTGGGGGTTCTTACTTACATTTTATGAGTGTTCAAGTTTTATTGAATAATTTTTTGCTCAAAGTAAAGAGAATTTTCCTACCTATTTATATGCATAGACAAATTACTAGAGCTCACCATAATAAGAAATTTACTTCAGATTTATGAGATCCAAGTTACATTCCTTATGTAGTTGCTTTGATTAAAATGGCCTAAATTTCAAAATTGATGTACTATTCAAGTTAGGTTCACTTGGGGTCAACCTTGTCAAAGGTAGTGCCATATCAATATCTATTTGAACAAATTTAATAAAAATACAAATTCAAATTATTAATCTACGCATGTATCAGGTACTTAGTTACTTGTACATTAAGTCAAACCATTTTGGTGCTATTATAAGTCATCATATGGATAACTCCCATATTATATTAATTTGTTTAAAAATATATATTTAAAATGTGCTAATAAATTTAAATAATATTGATATAAATTTAATGTTCATGATAACTAAATTCTCATTTTATTCTATTCACAACATTAGCTTCTTGTGGCCCTAGTTTTTTTATTCTTCAATGGGGTGCTTGATTTTGTTGTTTCTAGGACATTTCAGTTTGAAATAGCTAAATATTTTTTAAACTATTATATAAAGATATTTTATAATTTAATTAATAAAAATATTTTTTTGATGACTTGGCCAAGATCATTCTAGATTGGCCACAACTACCCCAACTTTTCAAATATTTTTGTTCAACCTCTTCCCATGCTATCTCAAATTATTTCTCTTTACCATATTCTAGTAGGCATTATTTGGTTGCAATTAACATTAGGATAGAACTAGTTCATAGAAACTCGGCTATTTGTGTTACATGACTAATGCTTAAACACTTTAGGAGATGGTAAATGAGAGAAAAGCGTTACATTTGTTATAGAGGATAAAATGAATATAGTCACATAATTATGAATGAGAAGCTAATTTTGGCAAAGGTGTTTCATGATCTTTCTAAACCTTAAGGAAAATCTTGAATTGGCTACATTAAGTATCCTTTGCTAAACGTCAAGCTTTGGTCTAAGTAGAGTAATCAAACCGCACCTATTTAAGAAAATCTTAGTATTCTTCTATTTGTGTAAGAAGAAACAAGCCTTACGTTGGTTACATAGGATAAAAGGAAAGTAGTCACTTAATCATGAATGATAATCTAATTTCATCAAGAAGGTTGTATCTTAGATTGAATTGTGAGGTTTTAAAACTCTAAAGATAATCATTTACTAAAATGTCAGGCTTTGGTCTAGGATCAACACTCAACGTATTTCTATTTTAGTAAATTTATATACTCTTTCATTTGTGTCAGCAGAGTAACTCAAACAAGATACCTAATTAGACCAATAGTTATCAAGCTACTTCTACCTTCAAACAAGATTGCAAGTTTCATTTGAAAGTTGAGTATCTAACTATATTTAATTTAAAACTTTACAATCAAAATATATATTGAAAAATATCTTAATAAAGACGAAGAATTTGCATCAAGGAAATCTCAATTTTGATTTGAATGTACTCATTACTTATAAGGAAGTGTTATGCTTTTAATTAACTAACGAACAAACAAATTTCCCTCTACGCAAATCAAATCAAAAGAACAACATCACTTTAACTTGACGTATAAAATATAGCATATTTTAGAATAATACAAACAAAGGTCATCTATAGTTTGAACGCCAGTTATTGCTACCTAGGACCCCGTCGGAGAGAAAAGATCATACCAATGAAAACATGATAAAAAACTAAGATAGAGGCACACCCAGCCAAACAGAAAAACCTTAACTGTATTGCAACGTTTATTAGCTCTTCAATAACAACAATACAATGCCTCCAAAGTCTCTCGTATACAGGCCATCTCCAACATAAGTAATATCGCCTCTATCATACTTCCATAATTCTGAGCGACCGAGGTACGCATACTTCACCGGAGTACATTTCGGAGCTATCTTCCATTCATTGCTATCGAAGTGGGACTGCCTGTCGGTCAAATTCAGGGTTATATGTCTGCGTTAACCTTTTATACGTTGAATGGTAAGATAGAGTAGCCGCAATTCGTTTCTTCTTCATCTTTCATTCATGGCTTCTGCATGTGTTAGATTATATCCAATTCGGCCTGTAAAAGAGGAGTTAGAATTGGAGTTAAAATCAGAATTGGAGAGAAAACCTGTAGTGAAAGAGACCTCGGAGATGGATGTTCAAGTATGGAGTAAACTTCCTGAAGAATTATTAATGCGGGTTTTATCTCACCTGCCTACTTTAATCATGAGAAAGTTCGTGATTGTTTCAAAGTCATGGAGAAGAGTAATCCAGCAGCGTCAAATAAGTGCCCCTCTTTGTTTGTCCCCTGCTTTTCTTATAGGAGGTTTGCATGGCCTTTATCACTATAAGCGTCCTATACATCATCTGTACTTACTTCAGTCGCTGCCAACTTACCCTCTGCGCAAACTATCATTAGATTTTTCGGAGACCTGCGGCCATGTAGTGACTACCACCAACAGCCTCCTCTGTTATCGTCATTGCCCGAATTTTATTAATTCAGATGACATCAAAACCAATTTATTCTCTATCTTCAATCCTATTACCAGGACACGGAAAAGGCTTCCCCCTTCGATCCAGCTCCAATCTTATCCGCAGTTCATTGCCATGTCATTTGACCCTTGTGAAAGGAGATGTTTGTTAGTTATAGGAGTCAACAACAACACCGGAAGACACAGAAACCAGATGGTTATAGAGATCTTTGATTCACAAAGTTCTACATGGATCAAATCGGAGATGGATGTGCCCCTATCAGTTTTGCCCAAAGGAGAAGGTTTATTTTCTAGGGGAATCTTTTACTGGATTAATTACACCCCGTTTGATCAGAGCAGCTGGCCCATGTTCCGATATGATGTTGTAGCATACAATGTTGCAGCGAATCGTTGGGATGTTATCAAGCGACCAGAGAGAGGAACACGTGTACCTGAATTTTTGATGAATAGAGACCTTTCAATTAAAACAAAAGTCAAAGGAAATATGTAAGGTTTTCTGAAGTCATATGAATTTTTTCAAAAGCTGGAGGGTAATTATTAATGAAATTCAGATCATTACATGTAAGGCCAAGAATTGCCAATTGGAAAACAAAGTAACAATGGTATAAGAAAATTAAAACATTGTGATGAAGAACATCTATGAGCTTATAGATTATTATAGGGATTCTTTCCCTTAGCATTCAGGTCCTCCAACAAGAGGCATAACATTAAAAAGAGAATATGAGGATGAGATGTGAAGTTATAGACTATTCACAGTAGCCTCCCTCAAAAATTTTCTGCTCATGCTCATTTATTTTATTGCTAAACTAATTTTTTTCTTAAAAATAAAAGGAATTTCTTATTCTTCCTGAAATGTCAAAGGAAAATTTTATTCTAATTATATTTTTTACAAAATTAATTGATATAACCTATTGTCATTAAAGGCCAAAAAACTCAAAACTACTTTAACTATTTAAATAAAATATAATGAATTAAACTAAATATATATCCTTTTCATGATAATTTTGGTGGTTTTCATGTTAGAATATACAAATAAATGTAATTTTTTTATATTAGATCATTTAAATGTCAAATTAATGATATTTAAAATATAATTTTCAAGTCTTGATACAAAATGATGACAACACAATGTCCTCTACTTTATATGATTTGCTAATAATTTCATCATTTTTTCTTTACAAAATATTGACATTTCATCCTTGGACAAGAGAAAAATGTAACATATAAATGTATCAAGGAAAATTGGGGTTCCCTAAGAAGAATATTTAGGAAATACTTTAAGAGTGCACATGAATGATTAAAGTACTCAATACCAACTAGGTTCTAAGAATAAGCTAATAGCAATAAAATAAAATTATTCATAGATTTTTATAGTAATGCATAAAGATATTCTCATGACCCCAAACCTGCAAGTGCCAATATATATGTTCAATATTATTTTATTAGTCATGCAATGTAAGACCCTCCATTTTGTGGCATGGTTACTACTCCTAGTGCTTCTTTTAGCAAGTGACAATATTGCTAGCAAATCAAGTTGAATTAATAGTTTTTAGAAAATTTCTCTATTGTTTGAACTCCCAATGTATAATGTGTTAGGAATGGGAACACTGAGAGGGAGGAGGGGGGGGGGGGGGGGGGGTGAATCAGTGTTTTATATATTATTACTTTTTCTGATATCTTAAACTTTAACTTTATTGCTTAAGTACTGAAATGAACATCAATGCAAGTAAGATAAACAGTCATAACACATAACACCAAATATGATTACAGGGAAACCCAAATAGGTAAAAAACCCTGTGGGAATTGACACCCACTAAGAACTGCACTAGTGTTTTAAGATCCCTATTAGAAGATCTTACAACCCTATTAGGAGTTGATCTTTACAATGATTTTAGTGTACAATGACCTGGTCAAGGATTGGACCCTATTAGGAGTCTTTTACAATAACCCTGTTAGGGGTGGGGACACACTATCCTAGAGATCACTGCTCAAGTGGTGAAGGCTACAACCTTCTGGATCTTAGATACACACTATATCTACAAGGTGAACTACTATTGTGACACTGCTTGTCTGATCAGTTCCTTTTATGCGCTGATGCTTTAGCCTCTTGTAAAGAACTATAACATTCTAACTTCTTTTTTCATACTTCTACTCTGCTGCAATCAACTCTTTATCTCATACATCCTTAATTAAAAAGGCACATGTCTTATTTATATGTGCTAACAAAACTATTCACTAGGTCGGCCTTCAACCTATTACATACAACATGTCCAAATGAATTCGATCAAGCCTGTTTACAAACAATGATATTAACATGTCTATAACCTAAATACAATAGGCACATAGCCTTTAAAAAACAATATTAAAAGCACTAACCAAAATATCAATAGTCAGCTTCATGTTCTATTATGTTATGCCGCTCACTATTTGTGTCACTTCATCTGACTGCAACTTCTTCATATTAACTCTTATGATCATGCGTTCTTAGAATTAGCATGAATACATACTCAAAAGGTTATCTTCAAGGGTGCATGCCATAACTCAGTCATATGCATGTGCACTAATGCTCTATTCATCTGGTACTCTGCTAACTGTCCAGTCTTCCATACTTAGCCATTTTCCTGATCTTCTAAGTAATGCACTGACTCCAAAACTTCATATGACTTTGTTTCCATTGTGACAACACTAAATCATAATAGTATAGTCAACTTGCCAACATAATGTATGTATAAACTTGTGCAATATGGGAAGAGTGATAATATGCTAAAAAAACATAACCATGTAATTGAATTCAATATATATTTAATTTAATTTTGTTTAAGTATGTATAGTATGTGTTTAATTCATGTTGGTGATAGATAAAGTACATTATTTTCAAAAATAAGTATTATAACCTTTCTTTAGTGTACTTGGATGTTTATTATTTTGTACAAGATGGATATTAACAAACTATTACATGAAATAAAAGATTACTAAATGTGACTTGGGCACTTGCAAACTAATTTTTAGAATAGGTTAGGATGAAGTAAGTGGAACACACTAATAATGCTCCTAATATATAAGAGTGCAAATAATATCGATTATCGATCTAGCTTTGAATAGTTTCTTTGGCTATTATATTATGTTTATCTAGCTAGTGCAAGTGATTTTGCAAGTAAATACAAAAATCAATATGAGGAAATGAGAGAAAACCTTAATATCCTAGTCATCTCACAAGACATGATGTGATGAAAGTAATGTATCTTTTTGTGTTGATGTTCGGAAAAATATTATTTTGAAAGGTATAATGTCAATTTCAAATAATAGCTTCAATATTATAAGTACTTAGGCTAAAGTATTTGATCATAAGAGGGTAAAAGCACAAGTGCCTATCATAGTTGAGGGTAACTCAGAGGATTCGACTGATAAATACTTGTATGAGTATTACTCATCCAAGTAGCACTTGACTGAATCCATGTATGCATCTTATGGTGCCTAATGGTGCATACATGGCTAGGGGTACTCAGTCGAATCCCACTTAGTTGATTCTTAGTTGCTCAATAAAAACCTTGGAATGTAGTTTAAGCCCCTCAATTGCATAGTGAGGGGCTAGCGGAGAAAAGAAGGGGGCTTGATGAAATTCACTCGAGTGTGAAGTAGGGCACCCAGTTTTAAACATTTATTTGATTCTTTTTTTTTTTTAAGTATATAAATTGTAATTATATTGTTAAAAAATGATTTTTTAATGTTATATTAGTACTAAATATTTAATTTTTCATGTATGGTTTAAAAATGTCTTTTTAATATTATATTCTAGTAGAAAATGTTTAATTTTTTATCTTGTATAAAATGGCTAGTTTAATAATATCTTATTCTGAAAACTAAAATTCTAAACCTTAAACCTGAAAACTTAAAACTCAAACCTTCAACTTTAAACCTTAGAACGTAAACCTTCATAATATCAAACCTAGAACAAAACTTAAATCTTCAAATTATTAAACCCAAAACATAACCTAAATTATTAAACTATTAAACCTAAAATGGAGCTAAAATGAACATCTAATTTTATTGATGATAACTTTTTATGACATAACACTCCCTAGCTAATCATGTGACCTAGACATCAATGCTCATCTCACATTATCAAATCCATCAACCTAGGCATTGTGGCCATCTTGTCACATCATACAAGCATAGAACAAAATTTCCAATATTGACATCATATTCAGAAAGACATTCAAATGTAAACAATAAGTTATAGTATATCATTATCTCAAAATACAGCTACTTCATGTAATATTAATTAGATAGAGCATTTACACCATCTCACAAGTATATATGAAATATATCTCACAACATCAACATTACAACAAAATACATATTTGATTACGCGAAGAAATCATTTACATATTTTAATATAAAACATCTTTTGTTAGATCGTGATATTAGTACAAGCTTAAATGTTAGTACATATTCTTTCTTAGATCTACTCCCTTAAACATTCCATCAGTGTTCTCCATGTACACTATAGATGACATCAATACTACATTAGAAAACTAGAAAATAATTCAAACATAAAAATTTAAATAATTTAAACTCAATTAAAAGTACTTATATATAGCCTTAGTGTATTTTAATAATTTTACTAGATGGAAGAATCAATTTTTTCATTTTATCATGCAACATGAACCTTGAAATGTCTATCATTTTTCATTTATCAAATTTAATAATTTCATTCAACCTATCATGCAAGATGAAACATGCAAATATGTTTACAATATCCAATGTCTTTTCATTTCATAGATATGACATGCTAGTTTTTTTTCTAAATAAACAAATTTAAATTTGAAATCATGCTCCTTTCCTAAAATGATAGGTTGTCTAGAAATGTTTTTGACATTCAAACAACCTTTAAAAATCAACATTAATAAGAAATATTTATGGAACCATTAAAAGACTAAAATTTCTCTATAGCGATGTAATATGTAATGATTCAATACATCTTAAGGGGATACACACTATGTAATGATTTGACTACCTTAGGGAAATGAGTTTATTTTTAATTTACAAGGTTTTTAAATTATTATTTTCAATGTACATGTGTTCCAAAATTTAAGTGTACATTTGATGATTTGAATCTATTTTAAAGGGATGTAATGCCCTGCTAGGGAACCCAAGAGAAATTAACCTAAAACATGCTACTAAGTTTATAGAATAATTTTTTTCCTTAAGATTTTATAATCAACAAGTACATTGATGTGGAAGCAATACAATGTAACACAAAACATACTCATCAAAGTAACTCAACACAGATTGTAATTTCGAAGGGTTCCTTAAGGTAGAATTACTCATAAGTTAATTAATTTATTAAGTACAATAACAAAATACAATCTCCAACTAATGTAAATGAATAAAAAGAAAAATATCATATAAATGGAACATAGATACAATTCGTACCATGAGGTATAAAAAATGAACCATCATCCACTCCACAAGTCGTTAGATATGGAATAACCAATCATATAAAAGGTACAAGTATAAACACCATAAGATATATATGAACAAGCCTCAAATGAAGAACAAGAAGAAGGAAACAACAAAAAGCATCTTCCAGAACTGGTAAAGGGATGTCAAAATATCAAATGGTAAAAGAATCACTACCATGTGACCTCATGGAACCAAAGCTCCACTCTCACTATAGATGGGATAACAACATACCCCTTTAAGATAAAAATATTAAAATACAACACAACATAACACGTAAGCAAGGGATCCTAAAAGCTCTATATCTCTGAAGGCACCACCAACTAATGATAAAGAATAGATAATAAATATAAAAATACCAACAAGTACCAAAATACCAAATACCAAAATACAGACAAATACCAATCACCAAATACTAAAACCAAATACGAACCACAAAATACTAAATACCAAAGACACACTACCAAATACCAAATACCAAATAATAAATACCAACTAATACTGACTGCCAAATAATATTGACCACTATAGGAAAATGCATAAACTACAAAGGAGACTTAGGATACACACTATAGGAGTGTTATCACATGGCCAACTACTTGAGTTACCCTGGAGTAGTCTCTGTAGACCCCAAACCCTCAAGTGTTTATCAGGTTGAGTTACCCTGGCTTGGCCACTCTAGACCCCGGCCCCTCAAAATGACCCATGTAGAACTATAATACCCTCTCATGGAGACAATGAATTATAATCATACCTCCTCTCTAGGTATCATCCCATTCCCATCCTTATCCAATACAATCGCACAAGGAATGGGCAAGGCATACAATTATCTTATTAATGTTTGTCTAAAATTATTAAGTTATCACTTATTACACAACTTACGATGGGTTATCCTGGTACTGACCACTTTGGGTCCTAGACCCCTATTGTAAGACACTATTCTAAGATGTGCCTATTTAACCTCCCCTAGGTTCAAAATTCATCAATAGATGTCACAAATTATATAAAGCATGATAATCAATTTCAGTTACATAAAAGATAACTGCACCTCACACTAGTCCTCAAACCGTAATCCCACACTTACAAGTTGGTCATGCAACCATAACATGTGATATAACACACTATCTCAAAAAATTCAAAAAATAATGATCTTAAGAAATCAAGCTGGGTATAAATATCAAAACCATATTTCCCCATGTAGAATATGAAATAAAAATATAGCTATACAAAAACAACCTTCATACTATATAATAACCAAAACAAAATCACAAGGGTATACACATAACTCATAAAAGATGAAATCATAAATAAGATCAAAATAATGATCAATGAACAAATCATGCAACACAAAAATGACTAAAGCCTTCGGTATATACTTATTTCATAATTTCCCCAAGCAGATCATATGACTCAAGAATCATCAAATAGATTTAAGAATAAAAATCAACAAATCAATTTTTTTCAAAAATTTCCAATATGATCTAATTCATAACCAACCTTAATCAAAATCCACATCCTTGTATAGAACGAACATTCATATCTATATAACTTTAGGTATAAAAGTGTATATTTGATAATTCAAACAATAGATAACTGAAGCTCTTAAGATAAAAACTAACATTAATAAAAATTAATATAAAATTTAAAATGAAATTAATATTAAATACTAAAAGAAATTAATATTAATTATTAACTAAATTTTAATTTTAAATATAAAAATATTTATTTTTTAAATCTTTTTTTTTAAAATATAATTGCCTCATAATGGGGGCCTCATGGCTCCAAACCTTGCAGATCCCTTGGTAGTGGTGACTACTATACCACCAGCACCCTAGCTATCGTCAGCAATGGTGACTGTCATGCCGGAAGCACCCTATCATTGACAATGGTGACTACTATGCCGATAGAAGCCTGACATGGCGGTGGTAGCTTCCACTGGGAGTGGTCACTATTGTGCTGACAACAACCTGTCATCGACAATGGTGACTTTCATGTCGACAACACCCTGTTGCGGTAGTGGTGGTTACCGTCGGCAACACCCTACTACCACTAGCGGCAACTTTTTTGCTAGCAACACCCTTCCATGGAAATGGAGGAGGTGGGGGTTTAGGGCCCGAGTTCCTCAAAAAAAATTGATAATATATATATTTTAAAAATCCTTCATTTTTTTTATAACCACTAATGAACACCTATCCTGAAGCATAATGGTCCCTTCCATTGGGTGGGGGGGTGGGGGGATGGGGGGGGGGGATACTATTCTATGGTAATGGTTTCAACCTTCCCATTGATGAAAGCATCAATCAATGCTCACTCGAGGGTAAAAAATGGGTATCACCTCTATGCGGGAAATATTATATATATATATATATATATATATATATATATATATATATATATATATATATATATATATATATATATATATATATATATATATATATATATATATATATATATATATATATATATATATATATATATATATATATATATATATATATATATATATATATATATATATGGGTGGCTGCAAGAAGTTGAGTCCCACTTTTGGGCAAAAAGTGCAAGTGTTTACCCTATTTTTCAAAATTTATGTCAGCTGATGTTGAAATTTGAGGCAATTAAAGATTGAATCTTGAAAAACTTCAGCAATATAAAATTTAGTGCTCGGAGTCTAGTTTTTAAATAAGTAATTTATTTCAATACCCACATGGTATAAATTGAATTTTAATATGCATGTTTAAAAACCACTTTTTCAAAATGCATGTTTCACGACCACACCTCACATGTGTACGACCACCCCTTTTTGAAGTAAATGAATGTATTTTTATCAATCCTTTTAGGAAAAGGTACCTAACACACTGAAGATTGATGAGAATATTTTATCTTATTTTTTATTGAATATTTTTTTAAATTAATTTTTAATTGAATATAAAGTACATTTTTGAAACCTCTCATGTCCGGTCACCTTAATTTGACGATAACTTCAATTTTTTCATATTTTTTTAATTTGAAGGAAATTCTATGTAGATTGATGTCATATAACCCATTTTTCTAAAAATGTAAAATTAAAAAAGTTATTAAAGTTTTAGTTAACCTTACTATTTCAAGTTTAGGTACCACATTGGCTTAATAAATATTATAAAAATATTAAAATTTATCATATCAGTATAAAATTCATCTTTTTATAATCTGCACAATAAGAGCTAAAATGGGTTTTCATTTTATCGAAAAATTCATTCAAGAAGGTGTCGAAAAAATTATGGGAAAGCAAAAAATTTATAGTAAAATGCCTTAGCCATATTTTTGCAGGGCCAAGCATAGGCTTGGTCCCACCAAGCCTATCCTAAACCAAAACCCAAACCATCAGGTAGGGTTCCCACTCATAGTTTTATAAAATGGGCGCCTGTTTTGTGAAATTACAAAATGGGTGCCTATTTTAATTAAATATCAGGCACCTTGTTGGCTCTTTTCCTTGCAAGACCAAGCTTGAATCAAATATTTGGACTTAAAACACTGGTTAGGCACTCAAGCTTAACAAGAAAAACAAACCAATTGATGAGGATAAAGAGAAATCCTCCTTCTTCGAGCTCCACATTCACTCAGGTGGGTATTGCCTTATCTACACATTCAAGACACCTCATGACAAACCAAAAGCCTGCAGACAGATTAATGTGGAATAACAATCAATCTCCTATAGGTATCCTGTACCCCAATGATAGAAAGTCTCATGCAATAGCCCTACTTGCATGGAATGAGATTGAAAGCTAGAGACCTATACTAATAGCAAGAAAGGGAAAGGGTGGAACTAGATGGAAATGATTTTAAAATGGATTTGAAGGGACCCCTGAGATATCCTAAGTCCCTGATAGACCAATGCCTTATCCAAAGGGCCACAGAGTCAAATACCCTACTGCAAGAGACAGTTATGAAACAAGAACACAACACACTCACCTTGACCAGATCATACATTACCAAACCACCTGTGCACCCAAATATGTTATCACTTATCCAAAGGAAGACCTAGGAACAAGTAATACATTAACTAGCATCCATTGGGAGACAAGCATGAGACATCTTTGATACCCTCAGCCCATACATATCTGAACACCAGTCCTAGACTTAGTTGCTTCTGTGAAAACAACTTTATTGCAGATACTCACTGAAAATGCAAGTAGAAAGAGTACACACCCTTGATGCTGTAATCTATAAGTCTAAAACCCAAATGGAGACAATCTCATATAAGAACAAGTATGTTGCAATCTCATACATAAGACATCTGTTACAATATGCACTGTATTCTCTAAACCAACAAGGAGAGAAGAACACTCTATATGCAGAGAGAAGGAGAAATCTATAGGAAAATGATCCTTCACTTGGAACCAATTCTCTTCAAAAATTTGTAGAAGAAGGAACCCTTACAAAAACAAACAACCTGCCATTTATACCACTAGCAGCCTTGGAATTCTCAGAGAGAATGAAACAAGCCATGGACAACTAGGGCTAGGGTTTCAACCACCCAACCTGCTAGAAACGGTCTAAAAGTTATTACAGGGGCAGGAAACACAAGTAGCCTAGAGAAAACAAATCTCTAGCAGATCAACAATCATGAAAATCTACGAGCTCAACATAGTACACCAAGAATACCATTAAAATTAGTCTAATCACTACCTACAAATAGTTCCTCAAGCTCAAAACCACACGGCACAAATCCCTGCAATCACTCAAAGCACCCTGGACCACACTGGAACGACAATTTCACCAACTCAGGCCCTTCCTGTCATCAATTTTGGTCCTTACTGGTCGCTGAAAATGTCTCTAAGATTCAAATTCAAACTCTAATGGCTAAGTCTTGGCACCAGCAGCACATCAGTGGTCCTGATTCAATCGAAGATCAACAATTTAGTCCCGACCGTAGATCTTTCATCTTCCTGGGCTTCAGATCCTCTAACTCATCAAGCAACACAGGTCAACATTTCGCAAACTGGCCATAAGGCAAAATTCCAGTCATGGAATGAAAAGCTTAACCATAGTTGAACTCCACGAACACATGACTGCACGTGTTAAAATAGCCCACTAAATCATTTGGCGAATTGGTGACAAAGGAACTTTCACCAATTCATGGAAAGAATAACGCTACCACCAAATCATCCTGTGAACCCATGACAAGAAGGAAATTTGTCAGGCCGCTAAACTTTATCCACTTTGCCAACCACTAGATCTCACCTTTAACTCCACAACTATGATGCCTGATGCCACTTGTCACAACACCATTTGCTGAATACTACCCCGTCACCAACACCAGACCCACACTAGACAAGCCTTCAAAATTGAATGATAGGCGCATGATCGCAAGGGGTCTGACACCTCCCATGAGATCATGCGCTAACCACTAGATCTACCACGCCACCCCCGTAGATGCCACACTACCACCTCTACCAGTGGGAACAAGGACACGCATTGACTGGTCGCATGATCACATAGCCAAGGAATGGGCTATGCGATCATGCGACAGCCAACCAAAAGCTGCCACATCACCACCTCGCACGACCACCAAACTGCAACCACCCTGCCGATGGGCACCAGGGACACATGGCAAGTGGTCACATGATCACATGTCAAAAAAGTCTGACATGCAGCCATGCGACAACCAACCCCCAGCTGCCACATCATCACCCTTTAAAAGCTTGAAGACCCGAGTTCACCATTCGGTGATCACGCGACTATGGGAAATAAACCACCAGCCAAGTCACCAGATGCTAACTGATAACCACCAGGAATGAAATGATCACATGACTACATAGTCGCTAGGTCGCAAGATGCCAGCTGCTAGACTGCCAGAATCAGGAGATCAATAGATCACTGCTAGTCGCCAGGTCACCGAATGAGAAGTAACCGCCAGATAGTCAAACAAAGTAACGAGTTGGGACCACGTAGACAGGTGGCAGGCGGTCGCATGATCACATGTCAAAAAAGTCTGACATGCGGCTATGCGACAGCCAATTAGGAAGAGCTTTTAAAAATTTGCACCCACCACTCATCACACTTGCCCAGTTAAGGGAACGTCAGCAAATAGGGAACTAGTGTGAGGTCGAAAACACAAAATGTTTTTGATGAAAGAGGATTGAAAATACACAAAGTTTCTGACACGTCAACAGGTAAGCGCACAAAGCTAGAAGATAAAGGGTCAAAAACAACATAGGTTATCAGTAAAGGATGGAAAATATCATGGACTTTTGAAATCATTGTGGGTTTTTGACACTGGCAAATTTTAAAGATGCTTCCCGCCGACCCTGGGGCTTGAAAAACTTTCTGGGTCTGGCGAATCAGGAAGTGTGACTTAGAGTGGAGCCTAGTGACAACATAAACTACTAGGGGTAGGACACTTGACAAACACTTGCAGGGGAGAGGCCAATCTCATAAGATTTTTGCTATGATAGAAAATTGGCCTAACAGTGGCTTTGTGTGGGGATGTATGCCTCTTGTAGGCATAGCAAGGACCTAGGATCATTGGTTAAAGAAGACCATCTCACAGGACAAAATCATAGGGAGCAAGGAACAAGCAGGGCAAGACCATGCAACAGGACCAAAAATTGACAGACCGGGGAAAAACAGGGTAGGGGAAAGCAACTTATATACATAAATTTACAATATTCACAAAAGGCTCAAGGCACCAAAACTTTTGATCAGGTCTTTCCTCTATCAAACAAGTAATTTTCATCTCCACTTAGCAAAGGAAAGCTAAAAATACATTTCTCATCCATCCTGCCAAAAACACTGTGATCCACATTCAACATATTATATAAAAAATGATCACCATACTCACCATCATCCCGCAAGATAAAGACATCAGGCTGCCATAGATGTTGACGATTTTGTGACAACAAAATGTCACACTTTCTACTTTCACTGCCATGTTGAAAAAGGAAACACAACGACTCAACACCATGACTGGAAGCATCAACATTCTAACCATTAGTTTGCAATGAATAATAAACACTTTCTATCTCCCTGCTCTGCAAACTAATATAAAACTTCTCAAGATAGAAATTTGACTGCATGAAAATGGTAGCAACTTTTTGATCAAAAATCACATTAGCATCTTCTAGAAAGGAACAAGCACTATCAGTCAATGACTCGTCAGTCATTTGCAAATCTAAGAAAACTCCTTCAGAATTGCCGCATTCTCCAGCATCAGAATATAAAGAAGAACCACAGACATTAGGATCTTGAAAAACTGAATCCACATTGGTACACATATCATCATACTCATCATCACTGACATTATCAAATTTACTGCAATAATGTGTATCATCCACTTGCATATCAAAAATGGGAGAAATGACCTTAGTAGAAGTTTCACACACCATGCCATCACTCATTTTTTCTTCATCAAAAATAATATCCACTAGGCATGGGATCTCAGAAACATACTTAGGAGTGCATCTTTGAAACTCTACATCCAAAAGCCTTGAAATTTGTTCACTACGTAGCAGGTACTGGGCTTCACACTCAATCTCATTTGCCTCACTGCAAATGCTGCAAATATCTTCCTCATCTGAGACAGGGGCTAAAAATTTTTGTGTCAAGTCATCACTGTAGGAACTCATATCTGCAGATTCATCTTTTGTCTCTTGATAATCACAAGTTCCATCATCAGCACCTTCATCTATCCAATCCTCTTTCTCAACTGACTGATTGCAAAGACATTCTATCCCATATTGAGAAAAGGCATCACTTTCATGACTGCAAGAAAGAGTGTCAACACCTGACACATCTCCTTCATAAATTCCATCATTCTCAATATCAGCACTACTGAGCAAAGCCCCAAGTGCATCCTCAAGTTCAAGACTACCATCACAAAGTACCCAATCCGTGACACATACATAATGCTCTTCCCACAAGGCATCTGACCAACTGGTTGACTCAAAAAAACAAAGCTCCAGGAATAAACCAATGAACTCAGATTCAGGAAACTCAACATCTTTAGGAAGCTAATCATACATCTCACAAAATTTATCATAAAATAGAGATATGGATAGATCCTTTCTATTTTCTACTTTTAATCTTACTAATTTTATATAATCTCTAAGGATGCCTTGTTCTAATAATGCAATCTCATTATTCATCCTATCCATTACAACCAATGCAATACTTTCATAAAATTCTGCCAAACTACAACTGAGAACTTGAAGTATGCTAACCTCTAATCACACCTTACTCCTTTCTTTGTGCTTGAAAACTTAATAAAGAGACATTTAAAACTAAAAAATACTTGGAAATTCTATAGCAAGAACCTTTCTTGTTGATTGGAAGGCAAGGCAGATCTAGAGCTCACCATTCAGCTCCATCAAGTTCTTTCTTTGTAAAGTCACCACCTCCTTGAAGAGGAAAGTATATTATTTGTTTCTACTCTCAACCAACACAAAACTCACCAGAATAGCATGCACTGCTTATCAGGAAACACACTGATCAAACAGAGAACTTAGAGTCACCACTCAACACTTAGTGAGAAGATATAGTCAATGCCTTTTGTTTATCTGACTCTATTCTAGACTCTCCCAAGTAGAGTCACCATTTTGTTGGTGACTCAGATGGGCCAAACCAATCTGGTCAAAAGATTTTGACTTTACAATAGAACCATAACCAGAGCTCCTTAATAGGTTTTCCTTATATTCTTCCCTAGCAGAGTCACCATTTTGTTACCTCTTTTCCTTACAGGACCAAGCTTCAATCAAATAGTTGGGCTTAAAACACTAGTTAGACACTCAAGCTTGATAAGAAAAACAAACCAATTGATGAGGATAAAGAGAAATCCTCCTTCTTCGAGCTCCACATTCACTAAGGTGGGTATTTCCTTATCTACACATTCAAGACACCTCATGACAAACCAAAGGCTTGTAGACAGATTAATGTGAAATAGCAATCAATCTCTTATAGGTATCCTGTACCCCAATGATAGAAAGTCTCATGCAATAGCCCTACTTGCATGGAATGAGATTGAAAGCTAGAGACCTATACTAATAGCAAGAAAGGGAAAGGGTGGAACTGGATAGAAATGATTTTAAAATGGATTTGAAGGGACCCCTAAGATACCCTAAGTCCCTGATAGACCAGTGCCTTATCCAAAGGGCCACAGAGTCAAATACCCTACTACAAGAGACAGTTATGAAACAAGAACACAACACACTCACCCTGACCAGATCATACATTACCAAACCACCTGTGCACCCAAATATGTTATCACTCATCCAAAGGAAGACCTAGGAACAAGTAATTTATTAACTAACATCCACTGGAAGACAAGCATGAGGCATCTTTGATACCCCAACCCATACATATCTGAACACCAGTCCTAGACTCAGTTGCTTCTGTGAAAATAACTCTATTGCAGACACTTACTGAAAATGCAAGTAGAAAGACTACACACCCTTGATGCTGTAATCTATAAGTCTAAAACCCAAATGGAGATAATTTAATACAAGAACAAGTATGCTACAATCTCATACATAAGACATCTATTACAATATGCACTATATTCTCTGAACCAACAACGAGAGAAGAACACTCTATATGCAGAGAGAAGGAGAAATCTACAGGAAAAAAGACCCTTCACTTGGAACTAATTCTCTTCAAAAATTTGCAGAAGAAGGAACCCTTACAAAAACAAACAACCTGCCATTTATACCACTAGCTGCCTTGGAATTCTCAGAGAGAATGCAACAAGCTATGGATAGCTAGGGCTAGGGTTTCAACCACCCAACTTACTGGAAACAGTCTAAAATTTATTACAGGGGCAGGAAACACAAGCAGCCTAGAGAAAACAAATCTCTAGCAGATCAACAATCATGAAAATCTGTGAGCTCAGCATAGTACACCAGGAATGCCATTAAAATCAATCTAATCACTACTTGCAAACAGTTCCTTGAGCTCAAAACCACATGGCACAAATCCCTGCAATCACTCAAAGCACCCTAGACCATGTTAGGCCAATTTTTTGTATAGCAAAATCTTGTGAAATTGGCCTGTTCCCTACAATTTTCTTGAAGTGTCCTGCCCCATGCTCTTTAGTGTTGTCATCTAGCTCTGGTTCAAATCGCACCTCCCAATTCAAAAAATCAAGAAAGAGATTCAAATTCTAAAGCCTACTGGAAATATTTAAAAATTTGTGACAGTGTCGAAAACCCACAGTGTTTTTCAAAAGTCCATGATGTTTTCGGTCTGTGTGTTTTCGGTCTTCATTGTGTCAAAAATTATGTGTGTTTTTGACCTCCTAGTTCCTTGTCTATTGACTTTTCTTAAGTGCGCAAGTGTGATGACAGGTGGGCCCGGAGCTTCAAATGCTCTTCCTGATTGGCTGTCGCATGGCCCCATGTCAGACTTTTCTAACATGCGATCATGCGACCACCTGCCACCTGTTCGCGTGGTCCCAACTTTTCACTATATTTGACTGTCTAGCACTTAGGTCTTCTTCTGGTGACTTGGCGACTGTGTAGTCGCGTGATCCCTTCTCTTCTGGTGGTTAGGGGCTAGCATCTCATGACTTGGTGAGTGGTTTGTCACATAGTCACTGAATGCCTAGTGGTTAGTGGGCTCGATTCTTCAAGTGGCAGAGGAAAGAGATCGACAGTCGACGTGTGATCGCAAGAAATATTCTTTCCCCTTACGATCATGCACCTGTCATTTATTTTTTTTGCAGAGTGAGGTGGTCCCAGTGTCAGACAGGGGATAGATGGCATGTTCATATAGGCTGTCACATGGCCGCATGTCAGACTTTTCTGACATGAGATCATGCGACCACTTGCCATCTGTCTGCATGGGTCCTGGCTCTTCGCAGTTGGTGTTTGTAGTTCTGTGGTCCTTGCAGTGGTCATGTGACAGCTTGTGATTAGCTATTACATGGTCGCATAGCCCAATTTTTTGCTATGCGATCATGCGACCGCTTGCCACATGTCCTTGGGGCCCGTTAGTAGGTGGTGAGGTGAAGCATTTTTTGGATGCGGTGGCAGTTTTCTATTAGGTGGCGGGTGGTGATGTTGCAGTCTTATGGCCTTGTTGCATGATCGCAAGGGCCATTTCCATGGCTTGCGATCATGCGACCGGGTGCCATGTGGTGTTGGGGCCCGGCAGGAGATGGTGATGTGCTAGGTTTCGATTAGTTTCTGATGTACCAAGGTGGCTAAGGGTTTGCAGGTGGGTCCTATGGCAGTGGTGACTCAGCGGTTGCAGTGAATGGAGATGTGACATGTGGCGTATGGTGAGCCCAGGTCTATGGCGTGGGGACAAGTGGCATCATGTGTTGTGGTTGTAGAGTTATGGTGGAGTGAATAAAGATCTAGTGGCCCGAAAAATTTCCTTCTTGTTACGGGTTCGCGGGATGATTTGGCGGCAGTGCTATTCTTTCCGTGAATTGGCGAAGGTTCTTTTGTTGCCAGTTCGCCAAATGACTTAGTGGGCTATTTTCAACATGTGAAGTTGTGTGTTCACGAAGCCTAATTGCAATTAGGCCTTTCATTCTATGACTCAAATTTTACCTTGTCGCCAGTTCACGGAATGAAACTAGAGGTGCTTGATGGGTTAAGATCTGAAGCCTGAGAGATGAGAGATCTAATGGTCGGGACTTAATTGCCGATCTCCGATCGAGTCAGGACCCTCGATGTGCTACTGGTACCAAGACTTAGTAGTTGGAGTTTGAATTTGAATCTTAGAGATGTTTCCAGCGACTAGGAAGGACTAAAATTGATGATAGAGGGGGCTAGAGTTGGTCAATTTGAACTTCTCCATCGTTCCAGTGTGGTCCAGGGTGCCTTGAGGGTTTGCAGGGATTTTTTCCATGTGGTTTTGAGCTTGAGGAACTATTTACAGGTAGTGATTAGACTGATTTTAATGGCATTCTTGGTGTACTATGCTAAGCTCATAGATTTTCATGATTGTTGATCTGCTAGAGATTTGTTTTCTCTAGGCTACTTATGCTTCCTACCCTTGCAGTAAATTTTGTGACTGTTGGGTGAGACCCTAACCCTAGCCCTAGTTGTCCATAGCTTGTTGCATTCTCTTTGAGAATTCCAAGGCAGCTAGTGGTATAAATGGCAGGTTGTTTGTTTTTGTAAGGGTTCCTTCTTCTGCAAATTTTTGAGGAGAATTGGTTCCAAGTGAGGGGTCATTTTCCTATAGATTTTCTCATTCTCTCTGCATATAGAGTGTTTCTCTATTTCCATTGTTGGTTTAGAGAATACAATGGATACTGCAGCAGATTTGTCTTATGTACGAGGACTCAATTTTTTCTTACTGTCACCAAGCTATCTCCATTTGAATTCTGAATGCATTAATCATACATCAAGGGTGTTTGATTTGTCTATTTGCATTGCCTACATGTCTGCAAGTGGAATTATCTTTGTAGAGGTAACTAGTTTAGGGTTAGTGTTTATGCATGTATGAGCTGAGATATCAAGGATAGATCATGCTTGTCTTCTAGTGGATGTTGGTTAATGTATTGTCCTTTCATAGGTCTCTTCTAAGGGGAGGGTCAAAATCCTTTGATGGATAATAGCATGCTTGAATGCATAGGTGGGTGTTAAGTTGAGGTTTGGTCATGGTGTGTGATTGATGTCAGGCATCAACACATTGAGCATATTATGTTCTTGTTTCATAACTGTCTCTTACAGTAGGGTGTTTGACTCTGTGACCCATTAGAGAAGGCACTAGTTTATTAGAGACTTAGAGCATCTCAGGGGACCTTTCAATCCATTTAAAATCTTTTCCCTTCAGCTCCACCCTTTCCCTTTCTTGTTGTTAGGATAGGTCTCTAGCTTTCAGTCTCATTCCATGCAAGTAGGGCTATTGCATGAGATTTTCTATCATTGGGGTACAAGATACCTATAGGGGATTGACTTCTATTCCACATTAATCTATCTGCAGGCCTTTGGTTTGTTATGAGGTGTCTTGAATGTGCAGATAAGGCAATACCCGCCTGAGTGAATGTGGAGCTCAAAGAAGAAGGAGAATTTCTCTTTATCCTCATCAATTGGTTTGTTTTTCTTGTCAAACTTGAGTGCCTAACCAATGTTTTAAGCCCAACTATTTGATTCAAGCTCGGTCCTGTAAGGAAAAGAACCAAAAAAATGATGACTCTGCTGGGGAGAGTCTAGAACAGAGTAAGATAAACAAAAGGTATTGACTAAATCTTCTCACTATGTGTTGAGTGGCGACTCTGAGTTCTTTGTTTGATCAGTGTGTTTCCTGATAAGCAGTGCATGTTATCTTGGTGAGTTTTGTGTTGGTTAGGAGCAGAAACAAAGAATATACTTTCCTCTTCAAGGAGGTGGCGACTCTACAAAGAAAGAACTTGATCGAGCTGAATGGTGAGCTTCACATCTGCCTTGCCTTCCAAACAACAAATAAGGTTCTTGCTGTAGAATTTCTAGATATTTTTCAAGTTTTAAATGTCTCCTTATTGAGTGGTCAAGCACAAAGAAAGGAGTAAGGTGTGATTAGAGGTTAGCATACTTCAAGTTCTCAGCTATAGTTTGGCAAAATTTTATGAAAGTATTGCATTGGTTGTAATGGATAAGATGAATAATGAGATTGCATTATTAAAATAGGGCATCCTTAGAGATTATATAAAATTGGTAAGATTAAAAGTGGGAAGTAGAAAGGATCTATCCATATCTCTGTTCTATGATAGATTTTGTGAGATGTATGATGAACTTCCTGAAGATGTTGAGTTTTCTGAATCTGAGTTCATTGGTTTATTCTTGGAGCTCTATTTTCCTGAGTCAACCAGTTGGTCAGATGCTTTGTGGGAAGAGCATTACATATGTGTCAGGGATTGGATACTTAGTGATGACAGCCTTGAGCTTGAGGATGCACTTAGGGTCATGTCCTGAAGTGCTTATGTTGAGAATGATGAATCTTGTGATGTTGGTGCTGATGATGAACGTTGTGATTATCAAGAGACAAAAGATGAATCTGCAGATATGAGTTCCTGCAGTGATGAATTGACACAAAAATTTTCAGCCCCTATCTCAGATGAGGAAGATATTTGCAGCATTTGTAGTGAGGCAAATGAAATGGAGTGTGAAGTCTCCTACCTGCTAAGTAGTGAACAAATTTCAGAGCTTTTGGATGCAGAGTTTCAAAGATGCACTTGTATCACGAAAATTGTGACACTTCTGTGAATTCTTGCATGCAAGGAGACTCAATGATGAGTCCTCGGAAACCGAATCACAGCTCTCTATCTGAATATGTGCAGGGATCAATATTGTGAGGCCCTCAAATCAACTAGCTTACCCATGCAAGTACACATTCAGAATGAGAGATTCGCAGATGAATAGCAAGAATGCTAATCTCTATTGAATCTAATCCATGCATGTAAATGAAAACTAATCTAAATATGATTGTAAATGCAAAATAAACTAATTTAAACTATATGATTTGCAAGAACTAAACTATTTTAAACTATGATTGCTATGCAATAAATGAACTACTTTGCAAATTGATCTACTATGGAGATTAAACTAACATGCAATATTAAACTATATGCCATTAAATGGAAATGTGCAAACTTAAATGAAAAACTCTGATGAAAATTGCAGCATAAGTATGATATGAAAATTCATGGATCTCAACTGAGAGCGAGAGGGCTCATTTTATAGTGAAATGTGGATTTTGAAGGAAAATTGAAGATCAATGTAGGATAAATGGAAAAGAGGAAACAAATGTCATTTTTAGAAGGTTTGTAGGAAAATGGAATTGCATTTATTTCATTTTTTTAATAATCGATTTGTTTCCTTTCCCATCACAAAAGATCTTGAGAGAATATTTTATTTATTTAATTTAAAAGAATAATATCTTCTCTTAATTAAATAAAATAAAATAATATAATTTAAAGATAAATATTAATGAAATAAAATAAAATCATTTAATTAAAAAATGAATTTCAATTAAATAACCTTATTTCATTTAAGGAATATTTATTTCAAATAAATAATATTATTTTATTTATTTAAAAGGGATTTATTTTTCTTAATTAATTAAATAAAATTAATGAAATATTCAAACCTTAGGGAGAATTGAAATAATTGAAATAGTTACAATTTGATCAAGAAGTTTGATTCGAATATGTTGCAAAGCATTAATTCATAGATTGATTTTTGATAATTGAATAAATGGGGCCCAAAGTCTAGGCGACCAATTTAGGGTGCATACAGTTGCCCCTCTTTGACTAATGTGAGGTCGACTCGGGATCACATGCAGTCAAAGAATGGAATTACAGTGTGAGATTGATTTGGGATCACAAAACAACCCAGATGTGTGTTCAATGGATGGGAACACATCAGGACAAGCATAAGCTAAAGCTGAAGGATGAGACATAGTTGAATCAAGTCCAAGATAGGAGATAAGAATCTCAAACAAGGTTGCCCCAAGAGAAGCAATTGATAAATTTGATAAAGCAGAATCAAGGATTGAAGTTTGGTAGGTACTGCCCCCTCGTGATCGAAATCAAAATGATATAGAGAAGAAACAGTAAATTGATAAATTTGATCAAATCAAACTAAAGAGAAGGTTCTTGATGTAAGATGAAAGATATAAAAAATCATAGAACTAAGGTAGCTTACCAAGAAAGATTATGCCCCAAGGTTGAATTAGAAGAAAAGAAGTGGGGTGAAAGAGAATGGAAGATAGAAGTTTGGAAGAAATGGAAAGACATGGAGAGAAGAAAGAGAATTTGCCTCTAGAAAAAAGATGCCCCAAAATCAATCAACTGTTTTAAGATAGGGAATTTCAATTGAGATCACGAAAGAAGATAAGGAAATAAAGATCAAATCATGACCACAGTTGACTTAAAGTCGACAAGAAAGATGAAGGAAACCCTCTCAAACTCATAATGTAGCCTAAATAATGCAAGCTACATGAAAATGAAAAGGTGTACTTGCAATAGGGTAACATAGGATTTGTATGTTCATCATTCATTAGAGAATGTAAGAGAACATATTTTCATCATAGGGCCATTATTACCGGACATCGGACGATCACACAATCATCACTAGTCACAAATACAACTATGAAGATATGAATGTGATTGATATCGGATTGGAATGTGGAAAGATTCTAACATGAGCATCAAAGACATAAAGATCAAGATGGCTGCAATGTTAGCTTACCCAATTTAATGTAGCAAAACCATGCTCGCATCAAGGTATAAACGTCTAGATGACCATGAGAATGGTTGTGCAAAAACAGTCAAGGATGATGCCTTAAATCTCCTAAGTGTGTCAAGGAGACAATAAGAGACACTGAAGAGGTTCAAGACAACACCCATAAGTAGAAAGCAAATAAAAACATGCCCCATGCCCCAAGTTCTCTAGCTATGCATCACGGAGAGACTTGTTAGACAAGGACACTCAACGAAAATCAATATTAGTCAGCACACAAAGAAAAGATCATGTCGTATCTCAAGCATTAAGTGTTGCGTTTAAAAATTTTAAGTGTGTAAACTGATACTGAGTTTTGAGGATAAGGATCGAATGCTTGCTAGTAGGTAAGATCACATGACCAAACTGGATAAGACCAAACTGATAAGTGTTGAAAAACACTTGATGTCGAGGGTTGTGTTGAAAAACACAGTTGGGTTGGTGTTGAAAAACACCGTTTGTGAGGTGTCCTAAAGACAAGCATATCCAAGAGACCAAAGCTAACACAACGATGCCCCCTAGACAAAGACAAAGACCAATTCCAAACCAAGGCAACAAGGATGAGGTATGATGGAGAAAGGATAAGTGTCGAGGACGCATGCTAAGAAATAAGGGTGTGAAGGCCTCAAGTAGCACCTGTTTCTAGGTTTTCACCACTTGGAAGAATTTTTATTTATTTATTTTTTTCAAGACTTTTTATATTTTTTTTATATTTTTCTACCAAGGCGCGTGTTTCTAGGTTTTCACAAGGCACTTTTTCTATTTTTTTTGAATTTTTTGATTTTTTGATTTTTTTGGTATTTTTGGAATATATAATTTTTTTGATATACATCAAAGCGCCTATTGCTAGGTTTTCACTAAGATGATAATTTTTTAGGACATTTTCTGATTTTTAGAATTTTTTCAGCATCATATATGAATTTTTTTGGAATTTTTTCAGGATCAATAAGTATGGACAAAGGATGTCCCCAGATAGAATGGGCATCAAGGATAGAACTTCTTCAGGTGCAAAACATTGATAGGCTCAGGGAGCTGCTCCCCCTTTTCAGTGGATAGTAGATAGGCACCTGTACCAAAAGCTGCTATGATAATGTAGGGTCCAAGCCAATTAGGTTCAAATTTTCCCTTTTGTTCTCTATTTTGTTGGTTCTTAGGATTCTCTCGCAGGACAAGATCTCCTACTTGGAATTCTCTAAGGTGAACCTTTTTGTTGAATGCCTTGGACATCCGCTTTTGGTAGACCCTCATATGGTCAAATGATGCTTTACGCTTTTCATCTAGAAGTTCCAATTCTTGTAATCTCATGGCGTGATAGTCTTCATCTGTAACTAGACCTTTGAGAGAGACTCTAAGTGACAGAATCTCAACCTCTAAAGGTAACACCGCTTCAGCGTCGTATGTGAGGGAAAAAGGAGTAGCCCCAGTTGGAGTATGAATACTCATTCTATAGGCCCATAAGGCCGGGTTTATCTATAGGTGCCAATCTATACCATTCTTATGAACTGTTCTGTGTAAAATCTTGAGAATGGTTTTATTTGAAGCCTCTGCCTGACCATTTCCTTGTGGGAAGTAAATGAAGGACCAATGTTGCTTTATCTTAAATCTTTGGCAGAGTTGTGTAAGGTCCTTGTTTTTGAACTGACCTCCATTGTCAGTGATGATCTCAGATGGTACTTCATATCGACAGATGATATGGTTTAAAATGAATAAAGAGATTGTCTTGCCGGAGGCAATAGAAAGTGGAATAGCCTCTACCCATTTTGTGAAGTAGTCAGTAGCAGTGATAATGAACTTGTGTCCACTTGATGAGTTGGGATGAATCTGCCCAACAAGGTTAAAGGCCCATCACTGAAATGGCCAGTGAGATATAGAAGGAATTAGCTCCCTACCTGGAGCATGTATCAGGTGTCCATGTTTTTGACATTTTTCACAAGACTTGGCAAAAGCTACCGCATCTATCTTCATCGTAGGCCAATAGTACCCCACCCTAAGCAACCTTTGAGCCATGGAAAGACCATTAGAATGTCACCCACATATGCCCTCATGGATGTCGACTAGCGCTTGATCAGATTCCTCCTTTTCTAAGCACCTAAGAAGTGTTCCATCTAGACCCCTCCTGTACAAATCACCAGAGATGAGGGAATGGTGAGAGGCATTACAGACAAGGTTTCTTCTTTTAGATCGGTTAAATGTGTTGGGGATGATGCCATCACAAAGATATGAGTAAATAGCACCATAGCGAGAGGATTCATGATTGACAAGGGTGCAAATGACATGGTTTTCGGGTGAGTCAAATATGGGATGACGTAGCTCTTCCACCAGGAATTCATATCTAGACTCATGTTCTTCTAATTGGAGAAGCGAAGCAAGGGTGGCCATAGCATCAGCTGCTTTGTTCTTAGCCCTAGGGATTTGCTGAAAAGTGACAAAAGTAAAATACCGTCTTAATGAATCAACCATTTTTTTGTAAGGTATCAACTTGTCATCTTTTGTTTGATATTTCCCATTGACTTGATTAATGATCAACTAAGAATCCCCGTAGATATGTAGTTCTATGATAATCCACTCTATAGCCATTTTTAGTCCATTTGTTAAAGCCTCATACTCGGCTATGTTGTTTGTGCATGGGAAGAGTAACTTGTAAGATTTGGGAATAGTGTACCCATGTGGAGAGACAAACAACACACCAGCTCTAGAACCATTTTGCATGTAGGAACCATCAAAGAATAGTTTCCAGGATCTCTCAGTCATGTACATAAGATGTTCACCTGGGAAATTGACTTGAATGGGCATATTATCTTGAATTGGGAAATTAGCCAGTTGATCTGCAATAGTCTGGCCTTTGATTGCCTTGCGTTCAATATACTCTATGTCAAATTCAGAAAGAATCATCATCCATTTAGCAAGTCTACCAGTGAGAGCAGCTTTACCGAGCAAGTATTTGAGAGGATCAATTTTTGCGATGAGGTGTATGGTGTGTGCAAGCATATAGTGTTGTAATTTTTAAGAAGCAAATACTACTACAAGGCAAGGCTTTTCAATACTAGTATAATTGACCTCACAAGAAACAAGAGTGCAGCTAATATAATATATGGCCCTTTCTTTCCCTTGTGCATCTAATTGAGCCAACAATGCCCCCAGTGAAGATTCAGTAGCTGAGACATACAAAATGAGGGGTTTTCCTGGAATGGGAGGCATTAAAATGGGAGGACTTGCCAAGTATTCCTTAATTTGATCCATGCTCTTCTGGCAATCCTCATTCCAGACACATTGAACACCTTTATGTAAGTTTTTGTTAAAGGGTTGCACTCTATCTGCCAATTGTGAAATAAACCTCCTTATGGATTGAAGGCATCCTTGAAGACTCCTCATTTGACTGATATTTTTGGGAGGTGGCATGTCTATAATGGCTTGGATCTTTTCAGGGTCCACTTCTATCCCTTTGGCTGAAATGATGAATCCCAATAATTTTCCAGAAGTAACACCGAATGCACACTTTTTTGGGTTTAATCTTAGTTGAAATTGTTCCATCCGATCTAGAATTACTTCTAAATCAGCCAGATGTGTTCCTCTTTTCTTAGACTTGGCGAGGGTGTCATCCACATAATCTTCCATATTCTTATGCATCATGTCATGGAAGATGGTTGTCATAGCTCTTTGGTAAGTAGCTCCTGCATTTTTCAATCCAAAGGGCATGACATTCCAACAATAAGTACCCCAAGTGCATGTGAATGCAGTCTTTTTCTAATCCTCAGGAGCAATCTTGATTTGATTATACCCAGAAAAACCATCCATTAAGGAATAGATCTCATAGCCCGCTGTCATGTCCACTATCATGTTTATGTTAGGAAGTGGAAAATCATCCTTTGGGCATGCTCTGTTAAGATCTCTAAAATCTGTGTAGATTCAGATGGATTTATCATGTTTAGAAATAGGTAAAATGTTGGAAATCCAGTCAGCATAGTCTATGGCTCTAATGAATCCTGCACCAAGGAACTTTTCTAATTCAGCTTTCACTAAAAGAGCTATATGAGGGTGCATTTTTCTCAACTTTTGTTTGATAGGTTTCACACCTAGAGCTATGGACAAATGATGCATAATGAGATTAATGTCCAACCCTAGCATGTTTGAATATGTCCATGCAAAATTAAGTTTCTTCTTTTGGAGGAACTCAGTGTAGGCTTTCTTTTCTTGAGGTGATAAAGATTTAGCCAAGTGTACAATTTTTGGAGCTGCTTCTGTACCCAAATCAACAGCTTCTATAGGTTCAACCAATACTGATGATCTATCCTAAAAATAGCTTGGGAGACTATCAAGTACCTCATCCGTAGGTGCCTCAGAGAGGTTTTCACCTTTGGATATGTCTTTTTTTGTTACGTTTTTTGGTTCTGACACCACCACACAATGGTTTTCGCCATCAGAACTCTTATTTTTTTTATTTTTATTTTTAATCTTGTGACTAAGGTACGTGATGTTAGGTTCTATCATACTAGTAGCCGATTCACTAGTGGAAGAGACTACAGGTTCAATGGCATTTAGATAGCAGGTGATCTCATAGTCATTGTGAAATGTCAAGAGTTGAGCCTCTTGATAACATTGAGACCAATCAATAAGGTTGGGGTCAATAAGGGGTAGGTTAATGACTAGTTCAATATTAAGGATATAGGTGGTGTCATCCCTAGTGACCGCAGAATTGGAGTCTGTCAAGTATCCCTCTAAGGTGTCTAAATCAGAATTTACCCTATTGAGCAAAAAATCATCTACTAATGTGACACGTGGGTTCCAATCTTCTAATCTGACACATGAGTCATCAGTGACATCAGGTTGAGAACTATAGGCATGGACAACATCCATATCCAAGTCAACTATTGCGTTTGAGAGTGAATCCCATTCAAACTCATGAGAGTCTATTTCTGAATTATTGTTGGGGCCTCGTGATGTAGAAGCCTCAAGATTTGGAAGAGTTTCCTCTCCTCTAGCAATTTGCTCAATCACAAAATTATTTGAATTATCACCATCTGTTGCAGCTAGGATGGAGACACTATCCATAGTCAATCTCGCATTCATATAGTCACTATCTATCGCAGCTAGGATAGGAGGACTGTCAATTGTTAAATCTCTAGAATCTCCCCAAAGGAGGTTTGTTGAAGGTACCCAATCATCTGTCATGTCTTGTTGATTTGTCAAATCTGGTACATATTCTGTGTCATCTTCACTATCCTGCCTATTAGGAAAGGGGACAGTGCACTTGTTATTCTTCATAAAGCCTAGGGCAACCGGTTTCTTAGACTTACATCCAAAAAGATCATGATTAAGTGGTTCGGCTCTAGCATCTAACCTGTGACTAAGAGGGCCATATCCTGGATAACCCATCTTCTTGACAAAAGTATATCCTCTCCCATAGGACTTAGGAGATGGGGAGAAATTTTCATTGTGCTGGTACTTCTCCTCTTTGTATATCCAATCTCGAATAGCTACTTCCTCTTTTTCATCTTGTATTGGTATTGAGGATTCCAAAAACTTGTCAAATAGTGTCATTGCTGAAGAAGATGGTTTCATCTCCTGTGAAGGTTTTCCATAGGACCTAGGGGAAACAGGCATATGTGCAAAAGATTCAAGTTGATACCCCCCATGCCAAGGTCTACTGATTTAAACTTGTCTTGATAGTCTGCTAAAGTTGCTTGATAATCCTCTGCTTCTCGATTAAGAGGGACATGAACATTGGCTGAGATTGAATTGACTGATAAGGTGCTATCCCCTAGTATGCAAATTTATACTCCATTGTAGGGGAACTTAACACACTGGTGGTAGGTAGATGGCACCGCTTGCATGTTATGAATCCATGGTCTACCCAATAAAATGTTGTGTGCAAGGGGTCTAGTATCAACAATTTGAAACAAGATATCTTTTTCAACTGGGCCATTCCTGACAGGAAGGATAGCCAACCCCTTAGAACTTCATTCTACCTCATCATAGGCCTTTATAGTGATCTTCTTTTTAGTGTCGATCACTTCCTTTGAATAGCCCAAAGTTTTTAACAAACTTAAAGTACAAATATTTAGCCCAGCACCCCCATCTATCAACACGCGCCTAACATAAGTTTTATGAATCATTACTTCAATGTGAAGGGAAAGATTGTATGGATGGCTTAGGGATTTGTCATCATCTTCTGAGAAAGAGAGGTAATGTGGGCTAGTAATGTGATTCACCACGCCTTGAAATTGGTCTATATCTATGTTGTTGGGAACATTTTCTATGCGCAAAGCATCCTCAAGGATCTGTTTATGTCTAGGGGACAACTCTAGGAGCTCCAAGATTGAGATTTGAGATGGAGTTTTCTGTAACTGATCTACAAGATTATAGTTTGGTTTAGGAGTAGTGGTAGACTTGGTGACATTCTTGGATGCCACTTTCTTGGATTTATTGGATGGACTTGAACTAGGACCTTTAAGAACAATAGGGCCTTGACTCTTGGTAATAGCATTAAGGGCTTGAGAAGATAACCTAGAATGAGGACCTCTCAGCACCACAATAGGTTCTTTGTCAAAGACAGGGGGAGAGTCATAACCATGCGGGTCCTTACTCACCATATTAACACTTGGCTCCACAACTTCAAGCATGTTTACCACATTTTCTGCCACTGTGTAAGTGTAGTTGATTGCAGCCTTGCCATCTTTTGGTTTAGAGGTTTCCCCCTTGTCATACTTAGGCAATGGCTCTTTAAATTCTTTGTGATTAGCATTGGTGTTTAGTCCATCCACCTTAAGCTTTCCATTCTCAATGAGATCTTGGATAATGTGCTTGAGTTTCCAACAATTCTCAATGGTATGCCAAATGCCATTATGAAACATGCAGAAAGCCTTCTCATCCCACCAATGTGGCTTAATGTCCAGGATGTAATGTTTTGCAGGATCCTGAGGATGTGCCAAGTTGTTAGCAATGAGAGTTTTGAGAACATCCTCATATGAGTCACCCAATTTGGTAAATTGTCACTTCTCCTTTCTGGGCCTCTCCTGATATCTTGGTTGACTTTCTTGCTGAGGAGGTGCATTGAGCTTCATAGCTTGAACTAGACTGGACAAGTGAAGGACACCATGATCTTTAGGTTGGGGAGAGTCTAAAACTGCATCATTGACAACTTGTCTATTCTTGTTCCAATTGTCTCTCTTCCCTTTATCCTTGTTGTTGTGTTGACCATTGTTGCCATTGTTGCTATGTTTAGTCAAAATGCCTTGTTCTTTTAGAACATCCTCAATGCGGTATGCAGTTTCAATCATGGTATCAAAGGAATTGATGACTAGCTTTTTGATCTCATATCTCATTTCAAGCACCAAGTTACTGACAAGTATGTTAATCTTTTCATCCTCATGGATCGTCCTAGGATACCGAGAGCACTGTCTTCTCCACCTTTGTAAGAAGGTAACAAAGGGTTCCCCTTGATTTTGTTTCAAGTTGCATAGGTCCAACATAGTAACAGATCTTGACAGATTATATGTGAAGTATTGAATGAATCTATGAACAAGTTCTCTAAAAGTTTTGATAGGGGGAGTGATATTGGTAAACCATTCCATTGCTTGTCCTTTAAGACTTCTAGGGAATAACCTCATCAAATAGGAGTCATCCTGATGGAATTCAAAGCTCATAGTATAGAACTGGTGCACATGGTCATGTGGATCACCACTGCCATCATATTTATCATATTGAGGGAATTCCACCCTCCTTGGAAAATCCTTCATACTCACACTCTTGTCGAATGGATTAGGACAAATCGAGTCTAGTGAGAATGAGCTCTGAGGTTGCATCATTTTCTCCATCATTTTCTTCATTTGGTGGATTTCTTCCTCTTGAGAGGGATTTTTCTTTTGTATTTTGTTGTCCACATCAAAATTATAAGGGAATCTAGCGCCCTTGTTGATTAGACTTTCCAAGAACTTATCTTTGTTTTGTTCCAAATACCTATCTACATACTGTTGGAAGATAGGCTCTTGTTGCATTCGCATAAAGTCTTGAGTATCAAGGTCATAATGTGAGCTACCACCTCCATGTTGGGAACCATGATGTGGATGTTGGGAGTGTGGTCTTGAGTTTCTAGGAGGGGTTTTCCTCCTATAGTGAGCATACTAAGAGGCCCTTCTTCCTCTAGGACTAGGAGATCTAGAAGGGGTTCTTGACCGCCTTCTACTTCATGGTGTTCTGGAAGGGGTGGAGGGAGGAGAATTATTTCCACTATTAGCACCCCTGTTGTTGAATTGAGTGTTTAATTGTTGGGCTAACAGCCTATCTTGCTCCTCTTGTATTGTGTTTCTCTCTATGTCCAACAAGGCTCATTGTTCCTCTTCGAGAAGCCTAAGTTTTTCTTCTTTTGCAGCTTGTTCATTTTGCACAACTTGTTTTTCCTTCTCAATTCTTTTTAGCCTCTCACTTGTATGCCTTGAGGTTGTTCGAAGTGGAGAGTTTGGTCTTGAATGTTTGTACAAATCATTGGTATACATTGCATTGACATGAGCATCACCAGGTTCATTGTCTTGGTCTTCATGTTGTGACCATTGGTCTAGGTGAGCTCGTCTCTCATGCCTGTCAGCTCATTGATGTGCATCTAGGTACCTAGTGCTGATGGGGGGTGAACTAGGGTGAGCATCATGAGAGGAATTACCAAACAAAATCTTGTCTCTATGTCTTTCATAGATATCATCAAGGGTTTGATCCATAGCTTCCCTCTCCCACTGAGTCATGGTATAACTCATATCCATACTTGAGTGTGAAGGTGCTGAGGGGGTACTCAAATCACTAAAATGGCTCTTTGGGTCAAACCAAGTGTCAAACTTACTCCTAGGTGACTGGTCAAATATTGGTTCCTTTTCCTTTCACTTTTGATGAGTCTGAACTGGGGGTAGTTGGTTGAAGACTATCTGAGGTCGCTTTCCTTAGCTCACTTGATATCTTGTTGTTACTGACATGAAAGGGAGAGTTCAGGCAAATAGACAAATTTAGGAAATGTCAATACTAGAATAGGATAGTAAAAGTTCTCTTGTCCGAGAGAAATAGTGAAATAGAACTGTTGCAAGTAGGTGCAAACCAATACTGCCACAGAGGTTCTCAATTCTTGGGTGAATACCCTAGCACATATGGATCAGGAGGATGACTTACACAAAGTACTGAATTTGAATGTATGAAAATGGGTGGACAAAGAGATTACTAGCACTCTCCAAGTGTGTTATCAAAGAGTCTGAAAATTTATCTATTTGACAGAAACAATTCCTAATTTGTCAATATCAAGCAAGATTTCTTATGGGATCAAGGATCACTAACTCAAAAGGTCAAGGACACAAGAACCCTAAATACAGAATAGGTCTCTAGAACTGGGACAAGTCATTGAATTGAAGAACTCAGTATTTTAGTTTGTTGTTCATGTTCAAAGATCAAGCAAGTATATCAATGGATTTGTATCAAGCACATAAGACAGCAATCAGGGAGTTCAAGTAAGCAATTATCTTCAAACAATGAGCAAGGGGCAAAGCAACCTTGCACATGAACAAGAATAGTGACTTAGTATGCTACTCCGTAAAGATGCTACTTGTGTATGTTCTTGAGAATGTTTTAGCAGCCACTCAGAACACAACAACATCCTAGCAAGTTGTCTAGAAGGATATACATGGCTTTTCTAAAGGGCATCCTCGCACAAGGTACATGAGGCCCAAATCCATAGATGAGAAGAATCAAAAATCACACAGTCGGGGGGAGACGGTAACCCAAATCTCCTTCTTCACTTCTCAAAGGTATAAAGTTCTTTGAGGCTTAGCCAAGAGTGAAATCTAACTCATTCCCAAGAGAGGTGTCTTTGGATTCACCTCCCGATATTTATACTCCGCCAGAACACGGGAGTTAAAGTCATCCCTTGAGGTGATGAAATCCCCAAGCAGGCCTTCTAAAAATGAAAAAGTAAGTAATTCTCTATCAAAAGGTATTGGAAAGCACTAAAGGTGGAACACTTAATGCTTAGAGAAAATATGAGGTGAGTCCACAAGGTGCAACACTGAACACCTCACACAAGCTACAAATGAGTCCACAACCTAGAAAACAAGTGAGTTCCGAAAAGCACAGAAGGGTTGCCTAGTGGAATAATTAATGCTTATTTCCTATAGACCCCTCCCCTTTAATGTGGCGCTGAGATTGCAACCACAAGGTGGAAATGAGGGGCCGGCGGATTAGCGAGTCCAATAACCCAAAATAGCAATCTAGATCAATCACAAGTAATCTAAGACTGCTAATCAATAAGACTGTTTTGATATTTGAAACCAAGAATTACTTAATGTTTAAAAGATAGGCATTCACTTTAAATACAAACTTGCATGAAAGAAAATCTATGTTCATTTATTTCCCATTAAGAGGATAAAAGAAATGTGTTCTACGAAAGCATGTAACACTCAAGCTAGACATGAGAGCTTAATTTTATGCCCAAAACCAAATGTTCTAGAGATTTTGAGAATGTACCTTAAGTCCAAACATCTACAATTCATGATTTAACACCTGTAAATGCCCAGAAGAAAAGAAAAAACTTAGTTCCCCTAAAAAAACAAACAAAAAGAGTACTTAAGAAACTAATTTAATCTAACAAATTTAATCTAAAAAGATTAATTAACAAAACTAAAATTAAATTAAATTAACCTTATTAAAAAAAACTAATCTAAAAATTTAAAATTTAAAATTTATAAAAAAAAAAAAAATCTAAATTAACAAGATTAAAAAAAAATCTAACCTAAATTAATAAAATTAAAAAATCTAATGTAAAAAAGCAAAATTTAAACAAAATCTAATCTAATTTAATACAATTTAAAAAAATCTAATCTAAAAACAAAATTTTAAAAAATCTAATCTAAAAAAACAAAATTTAAAAAAAAATCTAAGCTAAATCTAAGTTTTAACAAAATCTAAATAAAAACAACAAAGAAAAAAAAAGAACTAAAGCTACGTAAACAAAACTAAGAAAAACTATGGAAAGTTTCCTTTATTTTGAGGTTTTTAGTCTCCCATGAATAATGATATCTTAAACCGATTTATATTTGAACAGAGAAGTTTAAAACTGATTTCTTCTTGTCTTCTTTAAGTGATTTCATGTGTTGACAGATAAAATCAATTTTTGTTCACTTAAAGAACCCTTCAAAACTCAAAGAATACATGAAATTAGTTATAACCGATTTCTGCTTAAATGTTAATTTCTCAGATAATTTCTCTATTCACTTAATCAGTTATATGAAATTTAGTTTTTTGAAGTTCCTGTTGCATCATGATAAAATGAGAATCAAACAAATTCAAATCTGTAGTTGAACCTTAAAACTATGCTTCTCAATGAGCACTTCCTGTCACTTGAAAGACAATTACAGGCACAAATCCATGTCTATGCACTTCCCAAGTTTCCACAGAAGGTTTACAATGCGCTAATCACAAGTGTAATTAGCAGTAATCATTAGAGGAAATTGAATTTGGAATCAGAATTTTGACTTGGTAAACCAAATACTCAAACATTTAATTAGTAAAACAAATACTCAAACATTGAATGTACTTATGGACGGACGATGCGAGGAAGAGGGAATGCATAATATCATTAAAGCAAATCATCACCAATCAGTCCAAAAATTTTCAACCAAAGCAAAATGCTACATCAAAATCATACAAACATTTACTCCAAACTCATACACCTATGCAGATGGAAATGCAAGGCGCCACATAATTCCAATAGAATTCTTCGAAGACAAAAGAGCCACAATTGTTCAGCACAGAACAAACTTAGAAGAACTTTAAGAACCCAACTAGGGAGAAATCGAAAATCTACCAATCACAGTGAGATAGAGAATTGGTAGATAGTAAAATGCTGAGAAGCGTAACGGGTATTGGTGGAGTACTAAACCTTCGAAAGCTGAAGATAAATTTTGGTCCAGAGTTAGATTTGCTTCCAAGTTTTGCAGAATTGATTTTTTCTAAAAGAGTTTTTCACCAAAGTTTAAAATAGAAGGCTCATGACACATTGGAAGATGGGCTTGCTAGTGAATGTCGATTGCAAACAGTACAACACGAAATCAACCTCACATTTCCCCAATCTATCTAGATTACAATTCAAATGTATGAAAATCGATGGCTCTAAATTGCAAATGCCCTCCTCTGTAAATGATTTAACCTTTTTATTTCACTAAATCGCAAAAAAAAAAAAAGAATGTCCTCATTTCAAATCAAAGATGTGATATTGAAGCATTTGCATTAAAGAGTTTTCTTGTCATTTCCAATGACAGATCTGGAGCATAAAATTATCAATGATCTGACAACAAAGCAGGTATCACTTAATATCAAAGATCTAATTTTGAAACTGATCATTTCTCACAAAGATTTGCATTAACGTTGAATACATTTGAATCCACTAAAAGACTCCTGTGACAAGTTTTAAGAAATTAGTGGCTCACATAAGCTAGACTATTCCCCATTTTCCAAATACTAAGAAACAATACCAATCACTTTTGCAAAAGAAATCCCGATCTTCATCCAAACACAAATAGTCTTTAAGCAATATGATAACTCTATATTGAAGAGCTATTCAAAAGATGTAGAGTTGAAAGAAATTCCAGCATAAATAATTGAAATAGTCACTGCTCAAAACTAAGCACGATGGGTGCCAAAATGTATCATGAAAATTGTGACACTTCTGTGAATCCTTGCATGCAAGGAGACTCAATGATGAGTCCTCGCAAACCGACTCACAACTCTCTATCTGAATATGTGCAGGGATCAATATTGTGAGGCCCTCAGATCAACTAACTTACCCATGCAAGTACACATTCGCAACGAGAGATTCGCAGATGAATAGCAAGAATGCTAATCTTTGTTGAATCTAATCCATGCATGTAAATGAAAACTAATCTAAATATGATTGTAAATGCAAAATAAACTAATTTAAACTATGATTTCTATGCAATAAATGAACTACTTTGCAAATTGATCTACTATGGAGATTAAACTAAAGTGCAATATTAAACTATATGCCATTAAATGGAAATGTGCAAACTTAAATGAAAAGCTCTGATGAAAATTGCAGCATAAGTATGATATGAAAATTCATGGATCTCAACTGAGAGCGAGAGGGCTCATTTTATAGTGAAATGTGGATTTTGAAGGCAAATTGAAGATCAATGTGGGATAAATGGAAAAGAGGAAACAAATGTCATTTTTAGAAGGTTTGTAGGAAAATAGAATTGCATTTATTTCATTTTTTTAATAATCGATTTGTTTCCTTTCCCATCACAAAAGATCTTGAGAGAATATTTTATTTATTTAATTTAAAAGAATAATATCTTCTCCTAATAAAATAAAATAAAATAATATAATTTAAAGATAAATATTAATGAAATAAAATAACATCATTTAATTAAAAAATGAATTTCAATTAAATAACCTTATTTCATTTAAGGAATATTTATTTCAAATAAATAATATTATTTTATTTATTTAAAAGGGATTTATTTTTCTTAATTAATTAAATAAAATTAATGAAATATTCAAACCTTAGGGAGAATTGAAATAATTGAAATAGTTACAATTTGATCAAGAAGTTTGATTCGAATATGTTGCAAAGCATTAATTTAGGGATTGATTTTTGATAATTGAATAAATGGGGCCCAAAGTCTAGGCAACCATTTTAGGGTGCATACAGCACTCCCGAGTATGTTTCTGAGATCCCATGCCTAGTGGATATTATTTTTGATGAAGAAAAAATGAGTGATGGCATGGTGTGTGAAACTTCTACTGAGGTACTTTCTTCCATTTTTGATATGCAAGTGGATGGTACACATTATTGCAGTAAATTTGACAATGTCAATGATGATATGTGTGCAAGTGTGGATTCAGTTTTTCAAGAGCCTAATGTATGTGGTTCTTCTTTATATTCTGATGCTGGAGAATGCGGCAATTCTGAAGGAGTTTTCTTAGATTTGCAAATGACTGACGAGTCATTGATTGATAGTGCTTGTTCCTTTCTAGAAGATGTTGATGTGATTTTTGATCAGCAAGTTGCTACCATTTTCATGCAGTCAAATTTCTATCTTGAGAAGTTTTATATTAGTTTGCAGAGCAGGGAGATAGAAATTGTTTATTATTCATTGCAAACTAATGGTCAAAATGTTGATGCTTCCAGTCATAGTGTTGAGTTGGTGTCTTTCCTTTTTCAGCATGGCGGTGAAAGTAGAGAGTATGACATTTTGTTGTCACAAAATGGTCAACATCTATGGCAACCTGATGTCTTTATCTTGCCGGATGATGGTGAGTATGGTGATCATTTTTTATATAATGTGTTGAATGTGGATCATAATGTTTTTGGCAGGATGGATGGGAAATGTATTTTCAGCTTTCCTTTGCTAAGTGGAGATGAAAATTACTTGTTTGATAGAGGAAAGACCTGATCAAAAGTTTTGGGGCCCTGAGCCTTTTGCGAATATTGTAAATTTCTGTATATAAGTTGCTTTCCCCTGCCCTGTTTTGCCCTGGTTTGTCAGTTTTGGTCCTGTTGCTTGTCTTGCCCTACTTGTTCCTTGTTTTCTACATTTTTTTTGTCTAGTGGGGTGGTCTGCCCTCCCAAAAATCCTGATTTCTCGTATGGGTACAAGTTACCCATCGTCCCCAGACAGAGCCACTGTTAGGCTAATTTTCTGTCATAGCAAAATCTTGTGAAATTGGCCTGTTCCCTACAATTTTCTTGAAGTGTCCTACCCCGTGCTCTTTAGTGTTGTCGCCTAGCCCTGGTTCAAATTGCACCTCCCAAGTCAAAAAATCCAGAAAGAGATTCAAATTCTAAAGCCTGCTGGAAATATTTAAAAATCTGCGACAATGTCGAAAACCCTCAGTGTTTTCAAAAGTCCATGATATTTTTGGTCTGTGTGTTTCGGCCTTCATTGTGTCGAAAACCCTGTGTGTTTTCAACCTCCCAGTTCCTTATCTACCAGCTTTCCTTAAGTGTGCAAGTACAATGATAGGTGGGCTCGGGCCTTCAAATGCTCTTCCTGATTGGTTTTCGCATGGCCGCATGTCAGACTTTCCTGACATGCGATCATGCGACTACCTACCACCTTTCTGCGTGGTCCCATCTTTTCACTATGTTCGGCTGGCTGGTGGTTAGGTCTTCTTCTGGTGACCTGGCAACTGTGTAGTCGCATGATCTCTTCTCTTCTGGTGATTAGCGGCTAGCATCTCACGACTTGGCAAGCAGTTTGTCGCGTAGTCGTTGAATGTCTGGTGGTTAGTGGGCTTGATTCTTCAAGTGGCAAAGGAAGGAGATCGACAGTCGACGTGTGATCGCAAGGAATATTCTTTCCCCTTGTAATCATGAACCTTCCGTTGATTCTGTTTGCAGAGCGCGGTGGTCCCGGTGTCAGAGGGGGGACAGATGGCATGTTCATATAGGTTGTCACATGGCTGCATGTCAAAATTTTTTGACATGCGATCATGTGACTGCTTGCCATCTATCTGCATGGGTCCCAGCTCTTCGCAATTGGTGTTTGCAGTTTTGTGGTCCTTGCGGCGGTCATGTGGCAGCTTGTGATTGGCTTTCGCATGGTCGCATAGCCCAGTTTTTGGCTATGTGATCATGCGACTACTTGCCACGTGTCCTTGGGGCCCATTAGCAAGTGGTGAGGTGAAGCATTTTCTGAATGCGGTGGCAGTTTTCTATTAGCCGATGGGTGGTGATGTTCTGGTCTTATGGCCTTGTCGCATGATCGCAAGGGCCATTTCCACAGCTTGCGATCATGCGACCGGGTGCCACGTGGTGTTGGGGTCCAGTGGGAGATGGTGATGTGCTGGGTTCCAGTTGGTTGCTGGTGTACCGAGGTGGCCAAGGGTTTGCAGGTGGGTCCTATGGTAGTGGTGACTCAGTGATTGCAGTGAATGGAGATGTGACATGTGGCATATGGCAGGCCCAGGTCTATGGCATGGCGATAGGTGGCATCATGTGTCATGGTTGTAGAGTTAACGGTGGAGTGAATAAAGAGCTAGCGGCCTGACAAATTTCCTTCTTATCGCGGGTTCGTAGGATGATTTGGTGGCAATGCTATTCTTTCCACGAATTGGTGAAGGTTCTTTTGTCGCCAATTCACTAGATGACTTAGTGGGCTATTTTCAACATGTGCAGTTGTGTGTTCGTGAAGTCTAACTATAGTTAGGCCTTTCATTCTGCGACTAGGATTTTACCTTGTCGCCAGTTCATGGAATGAAGCCTGAGGTGCTTGATGGGTTAAGATCTAAAGCTCGGGAGATGAGAGATCTAATGGTCAGGACTTAATTGCCAATCTTCGATCAAGTCAGGATCACCGATGTGCTGCTGGCACCAAGACTTAGCCATTGGAGTTTGAATTTGAATCTCAGAGACATTTCTAGTGACTAGGAAGGACTGAAATTGATCACAGAGGGGGCCAGAGTTGGTGAATTTGAACTTCTTTGCCATTCCAGTGTGGTCCACGGTGCCTTGAGGGTTTGCAGGGATTTGTGCTGTGTGGTTTTGAGCTCGAGGAACTATTTGTAGGCAGTGATTAGACTGATTTTAATGGCATTCTGGGTGTACTATGCTGAGCTCACAAATTTTTATGATTGTTGATCTACTAGAGATTTGTTTTCTCCAGGCTGCTTATGCTTCCTGCCTCTGCAATAAATTTTGTGACTGTTGGGTGAGACCCTAACCCTAGCCCTAGCTATCTGTAGCTTGTTGCATTCTCTCTAAGAATTCCAAGGCAGCTAGTGGTATAAATGGCAGGTTGTTTGTTTTTGTAAGGGTTCCTTCTTCTACAAATTTTTGAGGAGAATTGGTTCCAAGTGAGGGGTCCTTTTCCTATAGATTTTCTCCTTCTCTCTGCATATAGAGTGTTGTTCTATTTCCATTATTGGTTCAGAGAATACAATGCATACTGCAGCAGATTTTTCTTATGTATGAGGACTCAATTTGTTCTTACTGTCACCAAGCTATCTCCATTTGAATTCTGAATGCATTAATCATACATCAAGGGTGTTTGATTTGTCTATTTGCATTGCCTATGTGTTTGCAAGTGGAGCTATCTTCACAGAGGTAACTAGTTCAGGGTTAGTGTTTATGCATGTATGAGCTAAGATATCAAGGATAGATCATGCTTGTCTTCTAGTGGATGCTGGTTAATGTATTGTCCTTTCATAGGTCTCTTCTAAGGGGAGGCTCAAAATCCTTTGATGGATAATAGCATGCTTGAATGCACAGGTGGGTGTTAAGTTGAGGTTTGGTCATGGTGTGTGATTGATGTCATGCATCAACACATTGAGCATATTATGTTCTTGTTTCATAATTGTCTCTTACAGTACGGTGTTTGACTCTTTGGCCCATTGGAGAAGGCACTGGTCTATCAGAGATAAAGGGCATCTTATGGGACCTTTCAGTCCATTTAAAATCTTTTCCCTTCAGCTCCACCCTTTCCCTTTCTTGTTGTTAGGATAGGTCTCTAGCTTTCAGTCTCATTCCATGCAAGTAGGGCTATTGCATGAGATTTTCTATCATTGGGGTACAAGATACCTATAGGGGATTGACTACTATTCCACATTAATCTATCTGTAGGCCTTTGGTTTGTCATGAGGTGTCTTGAATGTGTAGATAAGGAAATACCCGCCTGAGTGAATGTGGAGCTCAAACAAGAAGAAGAATTTCTCTTTATCCTCGTCAATTGATTTGTTTTTCTTGTCAATCTTGAGTGCCTAACTAGTGTTTTAAGCCCAACTATTTGATTCAAGCTTGGTCCTACAAGGAAAAGAACCCAACAGACCACACTGGAACGATGGAGAAGTTCCATTTCACCAACTTAGGCCCTTCCTGTCATTAATTTTGGTCCTTACTGGTCGCTGGAAATGTCTCTGAGATTCAAATTCAAACTCCAACAACTAAGTCTTGGCACCGATAGCACATTGATGGTCCTGATTTGATCAGAGATCGAAAATTAAGTCCCGACTGTAGATCTTTCATCTTCCCGCGCTTCAGATCCTCTAACTCATCAAGCACCACGGGTCAACATTCCACGAACTGGTGACAAAGCAAAAGCCCAGTCAGGGAATGAAAAGATTAACCATAGTTGAACTCTGCAAACACATGACTGCACATGTTAAAATAGCCCACTAAATCATCTGGTGAACTGGTGATAAACGAACTTTCACCAATTCACAAAAAGAATAGCGCTGCCACCAAATCATCCTGCGAACCTGCGACAAGAAGGAAATTTGTTAGGCTGCTAAACTTTATCCACTTTTCCAACCACTAGATCTCACCTTAACTTTGTAACTGTGATGCCTGATGCCACCTGTCACAACACCATTCACTGAATACCGCCCGGTCACCAACACTGAACCCACACTCAACAAGCCTTCAAAATCAAATGGTGGGTGCATGATCGCAAGGGGTCTGACACCTCCCATGAGATCATGCACCAACCACTAGATCTTCCATGCCACCCCCATGGATGCCACACTACCACCTCTGCCAGTGGGAACAAGGACACGCGTTGACCAGTCACATGATTGCATAATGAAGGAATGGGCTATGCGATCATGTGACAGCCAACCAAAAGCTACCACATCACCACCTCGCACGACCACCAAACTGTAACCACCCTGCTGATGGGCCCTAGGGACATGTGGCAAACAGTCGCATGATCACATGTCAAAAAAGTCTAACATGCAGCCATGCGACAACCAACCCCCAGCTACCACATCATCACCCTTTAAAAGCTCGAAGACCTGGGTCCACCATTCCATGATTACGCGACTACGGGAAACAAACCACCAGCGAAGTCACCAGATGCTAGCCGATAACCACCAGGAATGAAATGATCACGTGACTACATAGTTGCCAGGTCATGAGATGCCAGCCACTAGACCACCAGAATTAGGAGATCAATAGATAACTGCTAGTCACAAGGTCACCGAATGAGAAGTAATTGCCAGACAGCCGAACAAAGTAACGAGCTGGGACCATGCAGACAGGTGGTAGGTGGTCGCATGATCACATGTCAGAAGAGTCTGACATGTGGCCATGCGACAGCCAATCAGGAAGAGCTGTTGAAAATTTGGGCCCACCACTCATCGCACTTGCGTAGTTGAGGGAATGTCAGCAAACAGGGAACTAGTGCGAGGTTGAAAACACAAAATGTTTTCGATGAAAGAGGATTGAAAACACACAAATTTTCTGACATGTCAACAGGTAAGGGAACAAAGTTGGAAGACAAAGGGTCAAAAACAATGCAAGTTATCGGTAAAGGATCGAAAAGATCATGGACTTTTGAAAACATTGTGGGTTTTCAACACTGTGGCAAATTTTAAAGATGCTTCCCGCGGACCCTAGCGCTTGAAAAACTTTCTAGGTCTGGCGAATCAGGAAGTGCAACTTGGAGTGGAGCCTAGTGACAACATAAACTACCAGGGGCAGGACACTTGACAAACACTTGCAGGGGAGAGGCCAATCTCATAAGATTTTTGCTATGACATAAAATTGGCCTAACACACCCATTTCATTTAAATAACGGGCACCTGTTTCATTAAGATTCATTGCAATAAAAAATAGGACTGTCAGCCTGATCTCAATGATTGACAAATTTTCAATCATTTTTTTAATGATCCATACCAGGAAAACATAATTTTCAATCAACATTCTCTTCCTTTGTCTTGTTTTCGATCTGACATTCAAAAAGAATTATTTGAACTTGAATCTTGGTGCAAAAATAGGATCAAACCAACACAGAAAGAGGCTAAGGAAAGTTATGGCAGGTGAGGAGGTTGCAACAAATAGAGAGGAGGAAAAATGATATCAAAAAATAAGAGAAAGACTTCGTTTACTGAATAATGTTGGAGCATAGAGTTGAACAATTGTTTTAGAAGAGGAGGACAATGAAGACACCATAATGGATGCAGAGGTTGAAGAAAAAAATTCAAGTGCATCTTCTTATCAAGTATTGGATACGAGTATGTCTTCACATCCAAATGCAACTTATTCTGATAGTGAAGTTCATGAATTGCTAGTAGTAGGTTACAATTTAAATGATTTAAATTGTATTCCTGAAAATAGATTAACAAATTTGATTGCACATGAAATTCTACAAATTAGTAATGTTAATCATAGTGATAAAGAAACTAAAATTCAAACCCAAAATGAAACTGAAAATCAAACACAAATTGAAATTGAAATCAATAATTTGGATGTAGACATAGAAACACCGAATGAGAAAGAAACTTATTTGAATAATAATGAAATAAATGAACAATTTCAAATAAAAAATGATGTGCTAGACAATCTATGTGGTTTGGTTTCATGGAGACAGATTAGGACACACACGAATAGATTGTTTACACAATTTTTTTATAATAAGAAATTTGGATTTCAATGTCAATAAATGTTACAATTAATTAAAATGTCTAAAATGTGAAAAGTGATGAAGAGGTTAGGCATTTATGTGAAATACAAGAAGAAGGATGGGTCTCTAAAACAAGTTGTATCAACTATTTCTAGTGCCTTTGACACAATTGGAAAAAAAAGTCATTCTAAAGATAGTAATGTGGCATGACGAGCAATAACAACAGCTTTAGTAAACAAAACTACTACTGATAAAAGAATGATTCCAAACATAAGTGGATATCTTAATATTCATCGTAAAACTTTAACAAGAGCTATAAAGAGAATAGTTGATTTTGAAAGTGATCTGGTAAACCATTTATGGATGTTCAGTGGCAGACTCCGGAGGTCTAACATGAAACTTACTAGTGAAGTTAAAACTTTGATTGAAAAAATCTGGCATGATAATACAAGAGTATCCCCTAATGCTAGAGATGTTCTTAAATTAAGAGTTGGTTCAAATGTTCATGATCCACATCCAAAACACCTTTTAGATATGACTCAAATAGAATTGTATAAAATTTTTGTGGATGATAAGGTGTTAACTATTAGTATTAGTCAAAGATCTTTTAAAAAATGTAAACCATGGTATGTAAGGATTAACAAAGAAAGAATCACCTGTTGTTGCAAAACTCATGTTTAATTTTGTTATCATTATGATGTTTTTCAATATATACATTCTACTATGGATACTAATGAAATGTTACAGGAATGTGGTATAAATATACCACCTGAAATTGTAAAGGAGTTTATATCAAATTTGTTTTGTAACCCACCTAATGAGCAATTTTATCTTTTGAATGCATGTGTTTCTGGTGTATGTGATGTATGTTGCAATATTAAAATATTAGATGAATTTTTGCATGAAAATATTTCATTTGATTTTGGACAATAATTAATTGATGTACAAAAATTTAAAAATGTTGAGTATCCATTGAAGGATGGAAAAGTTGGAAAACGGTGTGACCTAATAACTGAAAAACTTACTGTTAATACTTTTATGAATGAATTCAAGAGTAAGGTCATACCTAAATATGTGAAACACTCTCAAAATTTTAGATGGCTTGATGGACAATTTCGCATATGCAAGAATAAATTTCCAATTGGTAGTATACTTCTAGTCGTTGACTTTGGAGAGAACTACACACTTGCACCACAAGATGAGATCCAACCACAATATTATAATTCAGTGCAAGTAAAATTTTTTATTCATATTGTTTATATGCATGCACCTGATAGTATAGAAGAGGATCGAAAAATATTGAAAGAGTACCATTTCTATATGAGTGATAATAAGTTACACTCATCAGAGTTTTTCCAGTATTGCTTTAAGACCTTTTATGAAAATTTGAGGGAGAGAGAAATTCATATAACACAACATCTAATATGGTCAGATAATTACATAAGGCAATTCAAGAATGATAGAATGTTTTATTGGTTGAGTAGGATATATAAGAAAATAAATATCCAACATATCTGGAGTTTTTTTTAGGCTGGACATAGGAAGGGAGAACTTGATGGTGTCGGTGCATGTGTTAAGAGAGCCATTTGTAGAGAGAAACTCAAATTTGGGAAAAAATCAAAATTTGAAGATGCACGTGCAATTGTTGAATGTTGTAAAATACATTTTTCTATAGGATCAAGTCAAAACTCTACAATCAAAGGTTTTTCTAGCTAGTTGAAGACAAGAATATCCTTTCAAGATATGAGTGTAATACAATCAAGCAATCGGCTAAATGGCATTCATTTAGGAGTTCTATTTCTAACACTTGGACTATATGGAATAGGGAGCTTGCATTTTTTTGTCAATTTTGTGTTGCAAGTAAATGGGAAAAATGCGAGAATACATAATGGGTTGAAGATTGGCAACAAAAATAATCAGAATCATCAATCAGCTCATATTTCACATCAATATTTGAGTGGAGGTATTTTCAAGCAGTCTAGTTCACCTTCAGCTAGGAGAGGTGTTAGTAGAGGGGGGTTTTATTATCCTAAGAAGCATGGACACATTATTGTCAATTGTCCATAATGAGATGTATAGTTTCTAGGATAGAGGCCTGCAACTTCTGAGCCTACATTTTAGGGTGCTGGTAAACCCCATAGGGTATTTGCAGCAAAGAATGATCTGTAGAGTTCATTCCATGGAGCAGAGAAGGGTCCAATGGGACCCGCACGTTGAGTCTTTTATAACTTGTAGGACACATCAATATTACAAGATTTACATCTCTATTTTGTTTTTTGGCTTCAGGAGTAAGCCTAATTTTAGGGGAGGTGGATGTAATGCCCCTCCCATATTTTTCTTTTCAATTTTATTGCCAAACTCTTTTAGGCCATTTTCATATGTGCATTATTTATTTCAGAGATATTTGAGGTGATGAATGTATGGCATTATATTGAATAATTATGAATTAGATGTTTTTCTATTATTTTCATGTTGATGAAATACAAATGATGGTGTCACATTTATATGTTATGGTTATTTCATAATGATTATTTATATGTTAGGATATCATTGATGCTTATGGTTTTACTGACCCCATATTTGCATGTGTATGGTTAATATGTATGTTTTATATTTCTATTTGACATTCCTAATGTGGGGGACAAATTCATAGTTACTTTCTTGTGAGATCCACACAATTAGCTGATCCCCACCATTTCTTATTTATATTTATACATGTATGTACATGCTTCTATTTTATATATTTTTGTAGGTACCAAGCATCGACTTCCCTAAATTGTTAGGGTGAGTGTGCCTTATCGCAACATCTCAATGGTAAGAAAGGGGAGATAACATAAAAATTCAAATCCCAAACCAATCCATTGATTGTCCTAAATAATGGGCAAGTATCTGTTTCTACACATCTGAATTTGTCAAGGCAACGTGAATTCGTGAGCCCTTCCTCCAATGTTTGTTTGATATGGAGTTAGTTAATTTTCATGTTTTGTGAGTCAAGTGAATTTTCTTGTGTAAATTAATTGATTTAAATAATTAAATTAGGAGTAGTTGTGAAATTATAATGACTATATTCTATGAATATGGAAATATTAGATATAAGAATATTTTATTATTAAGGGTTAATCAAATACCTTTGTTTAATTAAAAGGCTTAATTAAAAGTCTAAATTCAAAAAAAAGAAGATTTTAATTAATTTTTAAATCCAAATATGAAATTAAAGGAATACATGATTTATTTAATATTTAAGTTATCAATTTACATAGTAATTTATGTGCTAAAGTATTTATTGATTAATAAAATATTTATTTGCAATTTAAGTTGCACATTGATTTTAATAAAATTGGATCATTAGATTTTAAATGTTAAAGTTGAGATTGGAATTGTAATTAGAAAAGTGCAGTCTTTTATTAATAAATTATAATTAATCATGCAAAGTGAACTAATAAAAACTAGGTGGAGAGAGTTGAGTTCTAATTTTAGGGATTGCATGTTTTAGAAACCCTAGGAGGAATAGGTCTTCTTTATGAGGGGTTTGTGGGTATTATTTTCAAAGAAACCTATTAAGTTTTTGTAAGGAAACTCAAGTGCGGAAATAGCTTCCTACACGAATCTCTAAAGGAAAGTATTGTGCAAATTCTTTTAAATCCTTACAATTTCAGATTTGTTAACTACTTTAACAATGATATTGCAGCCATATACCATGCATACAAAAAATAGAGAATGACATAATGATTTACCCTGGGGAAACCTTTTGGTAAAAACCCCAGCACTCCAAAACCTGCACATTGTATTAATCAAAACTATTACAATTTACAATACACTTGCAATGCAAGTTCTTTTAGAAGATTTTCTAACTCTTGAAGACAAATCGCGGTAGCATAAAATGTTCCAACAATACTCTCACTTCTCCTCTCTTCACAACCCTTAAAAATGCTTATATCATGCGCTTCCTTTTTTAGGGCAACTTCCAAAGATAGTCGTATTAGGGTTTTACCATTCTCTGAGAAAATAGGAACCTGAAAAGTACTCAATTTTATTAGTTGCCACATGTCTTCACCTATCATTAGATCTTCCAGACATAGCTCTTATGTGTCATAGGAATCTGTCATAACCATTTCAACCATGATCTCCTTACACACAATTCACGATGCCGACACATCAAGTGGAGTGACATCAACATGCCAACTAGACATGTACACTCACACTTAATTACATTATTTGCAAGAAATACATTTTACAAAACAAATAATAAGAATAGGAATTATCCAAGGTTGAGACACCTTATTCCTAACAATTTTGGAGGAGCTCTCTTGGATGAATTTTGGAAGATTTTTTGAAAGCTTGGATTTTGTAGGCATTGTTTGAGAGTGTTAGAAAGCTTGAATTTTGAAGGATGAATAAGATCTTTCTTGGCATCAAATTTTCAGGCGTTATTTGAGATGTTATTTTTTGCATTATGGATAGGGAGAACTTATGGGGGATTTTTAGAACCAGAGGCTTCTCTAGTAACTGATATGACATTTGAATTTGTTGCATTGTATTTGAGAGCTATTTTGGGGTTTGTTTTGTATTCTTATGTCATGCATTATAATGCTTTATCTATTTGATCTTGTTGATCCAACCTTGTTCTATTTGAACTTGTGATTACAAAAGAACCTTGAGAGTGTATTTTATGATGTTTTGATTTACGGACCAACGTGTGTCTTTGTTATCTTTTTTTGTGGACCGAAATTTGACATTTTTACTTTTATGAGACCTACGTGCTTGTTTATGACTTTTGAGCCTAAGGGAGGTTAAATATGTGCATCTTGAGGGAGTGGATTACAATAGGGTCTGAGACACAAAGTGGTCAATACCAGGGTCCAAACCTATCATAAGTTTTGTAAATAAGTGATAACATAGTAATTGAAATTTGTAGAGTTCATTGAAAAAAGATATTATAGAAATTATGTCTCGCCTATGCCCTGAGAACTTGTTTAGGCTAACCATGCCAATGGGATGATACCTAGAGAGTGGGTATGATTATAATTCCTCATGTTCTTGAGAGGGTATTCTAGTTCCATGTGGGTCGTATTAAGGGTCCAGGTCTACAATGGACAATCTAGGGTAACTCACTGCTTGAGTGTCTAGGTTCCAGTGTGACCAGTTCAACATAACTCAAGAAGATGGCCATGTGACGGCACTCCCATGGCATGTAGCCTAAGTCTCCTCCATATTTTTATGCATTTTCCTCTGGTGGTGAGTCTTTGACATTGTAGTATTACCTGGTGGTTTTTTTGGATATTTGGTGATTAGTGTTTATTCGATATTCTAGTGTTTGGTGTTTTGGTAAGCATTGGTATTTTGATGTTTATTATCTTTTCTTTATCATTAGTTTGTGGTACCTTTTGAGATAAAAATCCTCTAGGATCTATTTCTTAGTGGTTTTTTTTTGATTGGGTCTGATATCAAAGTGGGGTTTGTTGTTATCTCCTTAGCACAATGGGAGTGAACCATTAGTTCCACAAGGTTCGGTGGTAGTGTTTTATGTTACCATTTTAGATTTTGACATTCATGTAGCAATGTTGGATGACACTTGTTATTGTTTACTTATATTTATTCTTGATTGGAGGCTTGTTCATATTTATCTTATGATGTTTGTAATTATATCTTGTATTAGTGCTTCAGAGATGATTCTTTTCAGATACTGTAATATTTTTTTTATTTGGTTATTATGACATACCCTACGACTTGTGGATAGGATGTTATTTCATTATATGTATACCTTATGGTATGGGATGTACTTATTATTCATTTTTTTATGAGATAATTGTAATTATTCTTAATCTAAAATATTTATTAGTAATACATAATTCTAAGTCATGGGACCCTTGAGAATTTCTAATTTTAATTGAGTTGTATTTATGTACTTGTTTATATCTTATGATTGTATTACTTCAACATGGTTATCATCATTGTTTGTAAACACTTAAGAAAAAAATTATTTTGTAACTATAAAAACATGTATTAGGTTAAATTCTCTTGAGTTCTGTGGCACATCATTACAACTTTAGATTAAGTTTATTTCTTAATTACTATTATTGTAGGTTATTACAACAAAGAAATGTGAAATTGTTTTTTGTTCTAAGTCGACAGTAGGAAGTGCCTTTATACAATGATAATTTATCATCATTGTTTTTAAACACTTAAGAAAACAATTATTGTGTAACCATAGTAACATGTGTTAGGTTAAATTCTCTTGAGTTCTATGGCATGACATTACAACTTCAAATTAAGTTTATTTCCTAATTACCATTATTGTAGGTTATTACAACAAAGAAATGTGAAATTTTTTTATGTTCTAAGTTGATAATAGGAAGCACCTTTATACAATGATAATGAAGGCAGTCATAATGGATTGGTAGCAATGTTCATTCACTCCTACTTCCCTCAAACTTGAAGACCCTTTAAATCCTAAGAGAGAGGTTGACTAGAACAGTTACACCTGCTAATTGTTTTATTTTTAGTTGCATCCTTTTGTTTAGAAAGATAATTCATGATGTTAAGTGATATATCTTTTCATAACAAATCAATTTTACTAAATATCATTGTTATGAAGTTTTTATCTTTTCCTTCATAATCTGTTGGACATAGTTACTATGGTTGACAATATGAACTCCTCTAATTTTAATCTCTGAGCTTAATCAATCTACAAATAACCTTTTCTATAACTTTCAAATAATACTTCCATACAACTATAATAATGTCAAGGACCTCAAACATATGAATATAATAACATTCCACCATTCTGACAACCTGTATCAAGGAGAGCATTCCTGCAGTGAAATTTCATAATTTGCGCAACTCAGATGGAGATGTCTATTATAGATTGCGACAAAACCATAACTCATGCACTCTAAAACTTTAGGAATAAATTCCAATTCCGTAATATCTTCTCTTCCCAATGGAAAATTAATAATGGAAGCAGATTAATCAAAAATAAAAAACTGTGATATCATTCATAACGGTACTAGAGTGACTATTCTTGTTCTTTGTATACCAATTTCCTTCCACCAAAAGGAGGAGTTGTCTATTAGCCACCGTGAATTCAACATCTATTGACTTATCAATATTAAAATTTGACTTTTTATGGAAAATATCTCCTACTTATGAATTGATGAGCTTAAGGGGATCTTTAATGAATGATTCATAAGACACAACACTTGTTGAGGATTTTACTAAAGGGGTTGCAAGAAAAGTGGGCTTAACCTTAGAGGAAACTTAGGGCCCATTTGGTGCATGGAATTAATTTATCTAGAATATGCCTATTCTAAAATAAGGACCTATTCTCGGATTAATTAATCCTAAAAATGAAAGCTGGAATAATCTATTCTGCATTTGGATCCCACAATGTGGAATTGGAATAAGGATTATTTTTCATTTTTTTAAATTAATTTGAACAATATATATTTTTAACTTATTAAAAAGTTATAATTATAAAAACAATATTTTCTTACAAATTTTAATTTTTGAACTTATCATTTTTGTTGCTGGTTTTTTAATTAAAAAATATTTGTATTTTTAAATTATATATATTTTAATTAAAATATGTATTATTAACTTTAAAAAAATAAGATTATTAGAAAAATTATTTAAAAAAATATTATGAAAAAAAATATATTAAAAAAATTATTAAAAAAAAAATTATAAACAAAAAATTATAAAAAAATAAGATTATAAAAAAAAAAGATTATAATCCCTTAATCGTTCACGCATGGACTCGACGACTTATACATTTTGTTGTAATTTCGAATCCATGAAAAGCTTATTTGGGAATAAAAAATGAATTCCAGGTTTTTTTTGGAATTAATTAATCCAAGCATTGGTCCAAAAATGGAGATTAATTTTCTAATTCGGGAATTCAAAAATTGGCCACAAACGGTGAATTACGTAATTCTAGCATTAAATAATGACTATTTCAGGTTAATACAAGGAACCAAATGGGCCCTGAATGGTTAAGTATGTTTGAGCTGGAATAGTCTTGGGATGGGTGACCTCCTAAGAAGTCTCAATACATCACCTCTATGAGCATCAATGCCTTGATGCATTGAGTGCTAAGTGTTTCATTAACTCTCATGAGATATGTATTTTTGTGAACCACTATCCATGGAACATAGGTCAATGAGTCTGATTCAACTACACAAAAGTAATAGCACAATTTGACTTGTTGTGGAAAATATCTCCTACTTATCAATTGATGAGCTCGAGGGGCTTTCTAATGAACCATCCATAAGGAACAACACTCGATGAATATTTCACAAATGGGGTTGCAATAAAAGTAGGCTTAACCTTCGAAGAAACTCTATGGTTAAGCAGACTTGAGATGGATAAGTACTGGGATAGGTGACCTTGAAGAATTCCTAGTGCTTCACATCTTGTAGCATAGCCTAGATGTAATGAGTGATAAGTGTTGAATTCATTCTAATGAGAGATGGGTTCTTGTGGACCACTTCCCATAAAACATGGGTCAATGAGTTTGACTCAAAAACTACACAATTGAATCTTGATAGAAATATCACAATTTGACTTACTCTATAAATTATCTCCCTACTTATCAAAAAATTAAAGGATTAAATATTACAAATTATTTTAGGAATTAGACAACATATAATTAATTTGCAATTTTTTTAATTTTTTTTTATAAATTAAGATTCAATATGTTATATCAATCAGATTTTTTATTATAACAAAAGTATTAAAAATAGATAGAATGATATAATTACATCAAAAATTATATTCATATCAATTTTGATGGCTATGATGTTACATTTTTTTTTAAAAGAGGGTTAAATATAATATTAGATTTAGAAATCAAATGAATGACATGTTCAAAATATAAGAGTTTGAGACCTTGATAAAAATAATGTTAACCTAATCTTGTTTAAGTGGTATGATTCTACTAATGATTACATTGTTTTATCATTTTGAAAAGGTGAACCTTTGCTCATTGGGAAAGAGATTCACACAACATATATTTGTGTCAAGGAAAACTAGATGTTGCTAAAAGCATTATTTGGAACTAGTATAATAATGTAAGTTAGTGATTGAATTCCTTAATATACTAAGTAGGCTTGGAGATTAACTTATAAATTATATCATAGATAGTAATAATGGACTCAAATTCTAATTTATAAACACTTTACTTGCTAGATTAGACCTACAACTTCCCATATATATGTTTGTGATTGTTTCCTTACTGATTGAACATGTTCTTTACCATAATACTAGATTAAACATAGTTGATATCATTATACACATAATTTGAGGTTCTTGTGAATAAATTGAGAATGAATTATGATAGCTTTGAACTTTTTAGTCGGACCTACTAGTTGTGGGGAAGTGGTTGATGATCATAATGGTAGGTTTGTCTTTGTAATACCTCTCACATTCGGTACTTAGACAAGTTACTATGTCAAGGCTCACATTTCATATATTTAAATTAAAATGGGTAAGGATAGGAGGTTTACAAAGGCATGGTAAGAAAGTGACTCGCTAAATACTATCAATTATTTAACTGGAAAAATATCCTTGAGTTGGAAAATTTAATTAATGATTGTAGATAGAAAATTTATACTTAATATGTTTGAGGAGGATAAAATATACCATCTGTTGCATAAAGATAATTATGTGGTAGACAAGCTAGCAAATATGGGGGTTATTTCTAAAAATATAATTAATTATGATATTAATGACAATATCCCTATAAATATTCAAGTGCTCTCGTAAAATGATGTTTTTGATTGCTTAGTTTCTCACTATCTTCAAAATGATGTTCTCATACATGGGAATTAGCACCTTGATAAGGGCTTCCTTCATTAAAAAGTGGTTGAGTACTTTGATTGTGAACTAGTTCTAGTTTGTGGTAATGGTTGACCTATTTTTCAAGTTGTTGTTGCTCATTCTATAGGAATTATGTGGGGGCGATTGTAATATACTTGAATAGATTGTCCATTATAAGTGGAATAAAATATATTTGGTCTAGGGTGACCCCACAATAGTGGGTTACACTTTTTTAGAGATGTTGATTTTTGCTGAAATAATAGATTTTTTATCAAATGTGATGATTTAAGCCTTGAGAGGTTCTATTTGCAGGATTTAATTACAAATGGATATCTCAAAGCCTCTTAGATTAAAAAAAAAAACATAGATATAACATCTATACTTCTCACTCATACCTATAATGCAGTCTCCTTTGCACCTATTAAAATGTTGACAAAAAATCACATCGAATTTATCTTTTGGAAAATCAAATGAATCCATTTGAAAAAACTATCTATGTAGTGAGGTACTACTGAGAAAAATCTTTCCAATGATTATAATGTTAATATATATTAATTTTATTATGACTTTATATTTTTAGTTTTACTAAACATAGATATTTCACTGTATGTCTACCTCTATGTTTGATGATTATGGGAAAATAGTAAATGAGAGAAAAAAAATTCTAAAAAATATCTATGCCCTACCTGTATTGAAGTTATCTTTCTATCAAAAAAATTAAAAATGAAATTGGACAAATACACGACAAGTTATAAGCTATGTAGTCAAGGTATGTCAAAATTACGATTTAGTCAACTTCAAGCATTAATAAAATATGAAATAATCATAATAATTTCATCAAACCAATTGCATGCCCTCCATATGGATGTTAAAAAACTAAATTTGAAAGAATCACACTGATATCTATTTTAGAAAAAAAGTTATGCTCTATGAAAACAATGTAAGTCTTTGAAAATTACGTTTTCAATAACATACCAGTTTTCGTACGAGAAAGAAAAAAATATTGAAATCAATTCAAAAATAAAAATAAAAAATATATTTAGAATCTAGACAAAAGATCTCAAAAGACTCTAATTTACTTCATCTTTTGATTTCAAATGGTTTAACGACAATATGCATCTGAATATGATTTTTTTTTAAATGTAGAGTTCAGTGTTCATTCAGGCAAAAATGTGTAACCCACTATTGTGGGTTCACCCTCTAGAATAAGGTTATGGTGGGAGGTCTTAATGGTTATATGGAAAGGCTTCATAGTGTATATTCTAAGGTCATGGAAGCATTTGTCATAGGATGGAATGAGGTTATTCTGAGAGTTTATGTCTTAGAATTAGGGATAAATAAAGAATATATTTCTAAGGCTTTAAATGCAATTGTGGAAGTGAGAAATTTTTATAGAGACAAGTACCCCAATGAAGCTATGGAAATATTTTTTCTTCCTGGAGAAATGGATAATGTAATGAAGAATACTGATAGAGGTTTTGATTTAGCCTCTCTCAAGGATCCATGGGCAAACATTGTTAAGGTAATTATGCACTATCTCACCATGGATGGAAAATTTTGTATTATAGTCAATGACCCTTTTGTAATCCTAAATAATTTTAGGCATGATAAGTACATTTATTTTTCATTTTATTTGTTGTTGTATCTAAACCATAGCCTCCATGATCATGCTAAAATCACTTAAATTCCCCTATTCTCCATGAGGACTTTATTTTACTCATAATGGAGCATACTAGGCCTTTGCATAAAGAGAAAAACCCTCCTCCAAAAATGAGCATTAAATTCAAAAAGAATGTTAGGGTTCATTGTAGGGATACATTTTTTGATGAAGAGGAAGATGCCTATCAGGATGAGAATTTTTTTATTTGTATATAAAAGGAAATACCCTTCATCTAGCTCCTCTCCCCATAAGAAATTATTAATCTCTGATGATGATGGTTCTTATTACAACCCTTCTGATGGATTTGTTCCTAACTCTACAGACCCTAGTGTTGGTTTTAAGGGGAAAGTAAAAGCTAGGCTATCTACTGTAGGAAAATTCAAAGTAAATAATCCCTCTAGATCCTTCTTGGTTAGGGCTAGGAAAAAGTCTTCTCATTTGAAAAAACCAAACTTGAAGCCTCATATTGAGTCAAACCACATTTCCATCATTTCTCCTCCTTGTGGAATCGATGATGTGGATATGGTAATTAATGTGGACATTGATGTTGATGTGATGAAGGATAGTCCAATTGAGAAGGGTTCGATGGTTTAGGAGAAACCTAGTATAAATAAGAATGTTAAAAACATGATGGTAAATTAGAATTCTATGTTTTCATGGATATTTGTTGTAAGCAATGTGTTGAAAGATAGAGATTCTCTCTTAAAACTAGAGACTAGAGAACAACATGGAAAATATAGAGGCTCTAGCTAAGGGCATTAAAGATATGAAGGAAGATCACAAGAAATGTATTTAGAAGATTGAGGACACTATGAAGGAGATTCAAGATAAACTAAGAGATATTATTTCTATTAGTAAAACTAATATGGATAATACCACTAAGGGATTGAAGAAAATGAATGATCAGACTAAATCTTTGCAGATAATATGTAAGGGCAATTGTGCCTCTCCATCTTCTAGTGTGAAGTTGGCCAAGAAAGTTCATCTTAAGGATATATGGGGCAGTAAAGAAGAATAAAGATCTTTCTGAGGACAAATACGATTCCAAAGAGAAGAAAAAGAGGGCTCCTACGTCCAGACCTACAATGATAATTAGAAGAAAATAAAAGGGAATCACCCCTATTGATAGGATTGTTAAGAAGGTCTGCAGTATTAATGTTTAAACTATGCAAAAGAATGATAGTGTGGTAAAGAAGCTATAAGTTCTTTGGGGCTTGGATCCACAATTTTTTATCTTTTTGTTTGCTACTATTTAGTTTTTGGTTAGAATACGATACTTTTCATTTCCCTTTCCATTGTCATTTGCATTTATGGCCCCTTCAAAATCAAATTTTCCTTCATAAAAATCTTTGATTTTATCAACCTTCAATTGTAGGAAATTTGAACTTTTCAATTGGGGATTGGATCATGTCATTTATTTGGTCTAGGAGAGAAGTTCACAAGTATGATCTATTCTTGAATGATAAATATTTCAATAAATAGTTTAAGAAATATTTTAAGAATAGTGACATTAAAAGATAATTTTTTATTAGGGTTTACGTTCATGAAGTACATGCAAAGAACTAAAAATATGTTAAAGTTCTATAATAAATTATTCATATAGAGTAACATAAAATGAGTGGAAATAGTCAAGTGTGATATTTTACCCTTATTATTTTCCTCTACTTGGGGTCCATGAAAATCTATTAAAAAGTGAATGTCAATGTACAAATAAATAAAATAACAATGAAACAGATAATGTGAAGTTTATAGAATTTGAATGCATGGAACACACATAAGCTTTCACTATGTGAAAATGATTAATAAACAAAAATGACTATTAATAATATATTTCCCTTAAAGTATGTATTCTATGAAGGACAAAACAAAAATGAAGGAGAGGAATGAGAAAATAAAATTATGACTAAAATTGACACTAAAAGTGGACTATGAGATGGTAACATAAAGGTTTCTATTGGATTCTTATATAGATTTGTGTCATCAATGTCAATGAAGGATGTGAAATACTTCCATGTGTTAACATATTAAAGACTTTCCTTCAATTAGAAAGCATGAAGACATTAAAAAATACCTTGATCTCATCATTATAAGATCAAAATTCAAAAGAAAAAAAAAAGAAAAAAGAAATAAAGTAGCCAATAAATTTATTATCTTAGTTGGATATGTGCCTATATTAAAGGAGCCACAAGTTATACAAATCAATGCATTCTTGGGATAACACTAGATCTGATGAGATGCTAACCTGATTCTTTTGATAATGTGTTATCATTAAGTTTCTATCTACAAATATAACTAATGTATAAAGGTGTTATTTGTGATTTATTGTCTAAAATAAATATCATAAATTTTCTAACATTTTCTTATAATTTCATACATATACGTATATGACATCATTATTTATTTAAGAAGTTAAATTGGTTTCTTTTCTTGAAAATAATGATTAAACTAGTATTACATGTTTTATATCAGTCCTAAGAAATCCTTGATCTATATTTATGTCATGATTATGTCATTTTTCAATCATTATGATCTCATCTATTGTTAAGACATTATGTTATCTGTTCTTTTGTAACTACATACTACACTTTGCCATAAAAACTACATATTTTCCTTAAAGAACTCATGCTATCAGAGGTAATGTAGAAATTGTTTTATCCAAACATAGTTTAAATATGTTTCCTTTCCACATCATAGGATAGTGTAACTCTAATTGTATAGCATTTTCTGTTAATATTGATTATAATTATATGCATGAATAGAAGAATATCTAAGGTTAGAATGTATTGTAAAGTAATTATCTCCACAAATTGTGTTTTTAATCCCACGTTATGTTTTATCCAAGGAAAAGTGATTGTGTTTATTTTCTATTTTTGCCTTCATTTTTTTATTTCACATATATTTAACAAGATATGCATATGGTTCATTGATTTATACTTACTAATTTTGGTGTGAAAACTATAGTTATTTGGTTTAGGGTGAATTCTACATTATTTATGAGAGTTTAGGGTTTATTGAACATTTTTTAAGTAAAAGTGAAGATGATTTTTCACTATATTTATGAATCATATTGCATATATAGCCACGAAGAATAATTCATTCCTATTAGAATAAATTTACCCATTAGTTATAAGGACTAAGTTCCACTCCTTGAGCTCTTATGTGGTAATCCAAATGACTTAAATTTTAATTGTAACATTCTTTTCATGTTAACCTCATCTACTGTCTACCTCATTCAAGGTAGTGGTCTAGATAGCTATTTTTGTTTAATCTTACAAAAGTAAATGATGAAAGAGATAATTTATTCACACATTAGGTGTTCAATTACTTGTATATTAAGTCAAACCATTTGGTTTCTATTATATTTCATTGTATGATGAAGCATCATTTTATGTTAAATATTTTTGAAATATTTTATTTAATTGCCACTAATAAGCTAAAATAACATCATAACACTATGAGAGGTGGACACGATGAGCGGATATCCAAATAGTTCATCTCATTCTGGAACAATAGGAAAGTTTCTATTGGTGGCATCCATTTCCAGATAAATGAGGAGATCATTGCTAAGGCGACTGGGCTCTCTATGAAAGGGAGAAAGTATTAAAAAACTAGTCGGATGCCTGACCCTACCAGCCTCAGCCAATTTTTCAGAGAGGGAGAGGAACTAGTCAAGAAGTCAGGGGGTTTCGACCATGAAGTTCTTCTGGAGTTTTGGCCCAGGCTTTGTCTCATTGTGATGAAGTATTTCACCCTGGAAGGTAAATTTACGATGTTCTACTATTACCACTTACCTTTTGTTAATCACATTAGAAATAGGGACTTAATTTCCATTCCCTTTTACCTCCTGCATTCCATTGAGAGACATATCTTGGATATTAGTGAAAACCCTAATAAACTAATCCTTATTCTCCATCAAGGTCTCCTGCTCTGTATTTACCATTTCCATAAGGTTGTATGCCCTCCGCCCCCACCCCCTCATTCATCCAAGAGGTTGCCCAAGAGGATCCCCCATTGAAAACTGACAATCCCACTCAATCCACCTCCCAGTCTATCCAAGTTATCCAGGAGACGGATCTTGTCCCAAATGATGGTAGAACCCACAAAAATTGTGTGAAAATTCCTTTCAATAGGAGGGAGGAGAATACAGAGTCCCATGTCTCAGAATCTTTAGAGGCTAAAGATTGGAAGGAGTTTGACAGTACTCCTAAGACTGAATGAAAGCCCAAAAAATGGAGGATTTTGGAGAGCCAAGTCAAGCTGGAGGTTGGCTTAAGTGGCTTGGGTCACTGTCAGTCTAACAGAATTGCGAAGGAGTAGTCTAAAACCAAAATCTTGGAGATGATCTCTAAAGAGAAGTCCCTATCAGAAAATGACTCTCATTCCATTGACTCCATGATGGGATCCTCTAATGACCACATGAGTCCAAACAGGACTAGTAACACCCCCCTCTCAACCCTCAGCAAACCATGGAGACTCCCTATAGCCCTACCCTACCTATGGCTAACCCTCATGATCACCAGACAAAGCCCCCCACTACTGAGCACAACCCCAAGTTCCTAGATGAAACTGGCAGGCTTAAGGGCACCCTCAAGCTGAGGTTTTCTGGATTGGACAAAGAGATTGTTGACATCAAGCAGGACATGCAAGAACTCAAGCATCACATTTGATGAATAACAAATTTTCTCTTAAGGTCATACATGCTTCAACTATGACCCTCTGCACTATGCAGGAAAAATTGGTGGGCGGCAAACTAGAAGCGGATGATGACAATAAGGATCTCTTCCTCTTCCTGCAGGAGGAGTGGGCCAGGACCCTGATGTCCAAACATCTAGGTGGAAAAAATTAGTTGATGTTGCTCATGAGGTTCTTATTTTTGTTTGGGCATGGCCCTAAGTTCTCCATTTTGGGCTCTTGTTTTAAGGTTATTTTTCCTTGTCCTTGGTATAGCCCTGTGTGGCTTATAACTATTACTTTAATTGCTACTATTCGCTTTAGATACTATGGTTTAATCTTTTTAAAAGGAACTATTATGTTTGTTTTTTATAGAGGCATATTAGACCTTGTTCTTTCTACTATTAAACTGCTCTTGAAATGCTTATGACTAGTGCCATTAATATGTTGTTAATGTGCCTCTATTCCTTATGTACCTCGGGCCAACACCCTTTTGCTACTTTTTCTATCAAAAACATCATAACACTATTTTTCAAAATAACTAATTCTTATTTTTTTATTTCATATATGAAATTGTTTTATAATTTCTTGTTCCCTTCTAATCATTGAAATATTTTTAATGATGATTTGGCTAGGTTAATAATGGATCCCACAACAAATTCAACTCTTAACAAGATTCTCAATATCCTCTTTTATCTACTATTAAAAAATATTTCTCTTTACATTGTTTTAGTAGCCATTATTGGTTGCCACTAACATGAGGGTTGAAATAGCCCATAGGAACTAGTCTATTTACATCACTTGATTCATGCTCCAACATTTCAAAGAAGGGAGATACTGTAAAATAATTATCTTCTTTAGATGATGAAAAGAAAAATAGTCACTGAATCATGAATGGGAAGCCAAATGTATCAAGGGGTTGTAATGATCAACCTTGAATAAAGCCTCCAAATTGTGAGGTTAACTATCCAAGAATGATTTCTGAAGTCTATTACTAAAATGTCAGGTGGTAATCTAAAAAGATTTCTCAAGGTGCCCTCATTTTAGCCAACCTCTATACTCTTTTACTTGTGTTTACAAGGGTAATTCAGGGATGATACCAAACAACACCAATAGTTGTCAAGGCAATCAGAGGATTAAAGCCACCTATGCTTAGGTAATATGCCAATCATTGCTCAAGAATGAAATACCATTACTCAAGCACAAACATTAAATAAATGGATTATGTTCGGAGATGAACCAATCAACATTCAAAGTACAATTATAACCATTTTTAATACATCAAGAAATCTCAACCTTTTTACATGTGACAACTACTTAAAGAATTTTTATGCTTGTACATGAAAGAAATATATATTAAATATTCTTCTCTTCACAAATCAAATTGGAAGAATAATAACTATGAAATTCCATCCTAAACCAACAACAATATTTAATAGGTCCTTGTTTTATCCATCAATTCGAATGGTTCTTCGTGAGTCCACCAAAGATCATGTCTTGTTGAATGCAAGACTTCAATATCATAGGACGTTGTCCCTTGTACAAATATGATAGAATGGATACCCCTTAGTTCTTGCCTCTTAACCAACACCTATATCAAATAACTAATTACAATTTTGTAGATAAAAAATACTTTATATAGAAATATATATCAAAATTTTATAAAAATGGAGACCAAGACCATCAATAATTTCAAAGTACAGTTTTCCCTACATAGGGACCATCCGATGGAAAACTTCATTCTAATAAAAACATGATGATAAACAAAAATGCAATCACATCCTACCAAACAGAAATCCAAAAAAGCTTCGACACAATAAGCGAGGATAGGCTTCAAATGGTTTGCAACGTAAGTAATATTGTCTATGTCAAAAATTTCTGTGGACAAACTATTGCAACATAATTAATATTGCCAATATATAATTTTTTTTAAATTCTTGAGGAAAGGTGGAGTGTCTACCAATGGTCATCTGTCCGTCACATTTAGATTATATGCCTCTTTTAAACTTTGGAGATATAGGTCAGAATGGTAAGTTAGCAGGAATTCAAATAAGCAATTTTTTTGGCGACACATTTAGTATCTTAAATATTCAAATACATTTCTGACTAATCTTACATTCATGGTTAGAAGAATTATTATATCTTCTAAATCTCATGATATGATAAAGGAGTTAAATTTGGAGCTAAAATTGGAATTGGAGAGAAAACATGCGGTTGAAGAGACCCCGGAGATGATGGAGGAAGATTCAACACATAAAATACTAAAGAACAGAACAGAGTAAAAATAGAGTGGAAATAGAGTATCGATCCTCTGAAATAATAATTATATATATATTAATGCCAAGTTTTTCAGATTTACAGAGCTGCCAGTATGCTCAAATTATCGCCTATATTTCTTGCAGAGACAGAGTATCTTCTTGACACAAAAACTAAGAAAAAACATTCCTCTCCTATTTTCAAAATATTCTTCTTGAAGAAAGTTCTCGAAATGCCTAGAGAATAACTGATCGATTCAAAAAGTTAGGGAAAAAACAATATAAAATACACTGCATTTAATACAATAGTTGGTAGATGAAAAATGGTTGTCACATGAGAGTGGTCGCATGATCGCATGAATAAAATAATGCTCATGCGATCATGTGACAAGAGCATATTCGAGGGGACCCACGCACTTGGAAATGAAAGCAAAAGTTTAAGGTTGTTGCATGATCGCATAAACCAAATGAGAGTTATGAGATCATGTGAAAAGGTAAAGGGAGAGGGCCCCACACAAAAAAAAGATATTGCAAGTGCACATAAAAATAAAACCGTGCAAGCTTAAGGCAGTCGCATGATCACAAGAATGAAAATGAAGCCTTGCAATCATGTGACAATACATAAAGACAAAAATAAATGCCGAGTAGGGGAAGGTAAAGTAGAGAGGCGGAAAGGGTGTGTGGTCGCATGATCGCAAGGGAGGATAGAGAAGCCTTGTGATCATGCAACAAGGCAAAATGGTACGGCCGGAAGGTGAGATATGTGCGCAGTAGATAGGGAAGATTAAAATGCCAAGCTGGAACCCACATCTGCAAACACAACACTCTTCAACACTCCCCCTTAATCTTCACTGTTATATAAGCCCACATACCGATTTCTTCTCGTAGATGTTCAAATACATTCTTTGCCAGTGGTTTTGTGAAAGTATCTGCTAATTTTTCATTGGACCTGCAAAACTGAAGAAGAATGTCACCATTGTTGACCAATTCTCTGATGAAGTGATATCTGGTATCAATATGCTTGCTTCATTTATGGGATACATGATTTTTGGATAAGGCAATTGCTGAATTGTTATCACAGTAAATTTTTGTAGCTTCTTCTTGATGATGCCTCAAATTTGAAAGTACTCTCCTCAACCAAACTGCTTGACAAGATGATGATGTGGCTACTACATACTCTGCTTCAGCTGATGAGAGAGTAACAATTGATTGTTTCTTTGATGCCCAAGAGATAGCTCCGGAACCCAGATGAAAAATGTATCTGGAAGTGCTTTTTCTATCATCCATGCTACCTCCCCAAATCACTGTCTGTATAACCAATCAGATTGTAATCATTTGAAAATGTATACAAATTCCAAAATTCTTTGTTCCAGCTATGTATCTCAAAATTCTTTTTCCAGCTTTCAAATGTGACTCTTTCGGTTTCTCCATGAATCTAGAAATAAGACTAACACCAAACATGATATCTAGTCTTGTGGCAGTTAAATACATGAGGCTGCCCACTAATCTTTTGAATAGAGTTGGATCTACACTTGGACCTTGATCATCTTTGCTAAGCTTCAGACCCAATGCAACTGGTGTAGGGGTTGGATTCACTTTTGTCATCTTAAATTTTTTCAACAATTCACCAGCATATTTGCTTTGACATATGAAGATTCCTTGATCATTTTGACTTACCTCCATGCCAAGAAAGTATCTCATGAGGCCCAAATCAGTCATATCAAATTCCTTTTTCATGGCTACCTTGAATGTGTTAGTTTCCATATCTCCTGTGAATATCAAATCATCTACATATAAATAGACTATCAAAATTTATCCTTCATCATTCACTTTGATATACAAAGTAGGTTCATTCCCGCATTTACTAAAACCATTATTTACAAAATAAGAATATATTCTGCTATACCATGCTCTAGGAGCTTGTTTCAAACCATATAATGTCTTTTTCAATTTGCACATTTTATGTTCTTCTCCCAAAATTTCATAACCCGGTGGCTGACTTACATACACCTCTTCTTCCAAAATTTCATTTAAGAAGGCTGATTTGACGTCCATTTGATAAACTTTCCATTTGTTTTGGGCTGCAATTGATAGGACCATTCTTATTGTATCCATTCTTGCCACAGGTGCAAATGTTTCATTGAAATCTATACTTGGCTTTTGTGTAAAACCTTTTTCCACTAGTCTTGCCTTGTGCTTTGCAACTTTTCCATCAACATCATACTTTTTCTTATAAATCCATTTTACTCTGATCCAATCCTTGCCTTTAGGAAGCTCTACTAGATCCCATGTTTCATTCTTTTCTATTGATTGAATTTCTTCATCCATGACTGCAATCCATTTGTCCTCTTTCATGGCTTCTTCAAAATAGATTGGATCAACTTGTGTTAACAATGCAAAATCACAATAGAAATCAACATTTTCATCTTCTTGAGTTTCATCATAAATCTCTCTAAGACTTCTTGTCTTCTTTGATGTGTTTATGGACCTAGACCTTAAAGATGTAATTGTAGGATCAGAAGATTCGATGTTGTTATTATTTGTTGTAGTGGGATTTGGAGTGCTAGGTGCTCTTGATGGTGTTCTAGGTGCATTTGCTTGTGTAGGAGGATTTGCAACCTAAATTTCATCCTCTTCATTCTCTTGTAGGACACTAGGTGTGCTTGAACTTATTTTGTCTATGCTGCCATCCCATGCCTCTTCTTCAACAAATTCAACATCATGGCTTACTACTAGCTTCTTTGTAATAGGATTGTACAGCTTATATGCCTTTGAGTGTTCACTATATCCCACAAATATGCATTTTTCTCCTTTGTCATCTAATTTTCTTCTCAATTCTTGAGGTATCAACAAGTATGCCACACATCCAAAAACTCTTAAATGTGATATGTTATATTTTCTCTTGCTCCAAGCTTCTTCTGGTGTTTTATTTATTACTGCTTTTATTGGACACCTATTCAAAATATATACTGAACATGCAACAACTTTAGCCCAATATTCATTTGGTAAATGGTTTGCCTTTATCATGCTACGTGCCATTTCCATGATTGTTCTATTCTTTCTCTCTGCTACCCCATTTTGTTGAGGTGTATACCTTGCAGTAAATTGTTTGTGTATGCCATTATCTTTGCAAAAATTCTAAAATTCGGTTGAGACATACTCTCCACCTTGATCAGTTCTCAATGTCTTGATAGGATATCCAATTTCTTTTTCAACTTTTGCCTTGAACTCCTTGAAAATAGCAAATGTATCAGATTTAAATTTTAAGAAATAAACCCATGCTTTTCTGCTAAAATCAGCAATGAATGTTATGAAATAAAGTTTTCCACTAATGGAAGGTGTTTGCATAGGTCCACAAATGTCTGAATGTACTATCTCTAATGGTTGTTTTTCTCTATATGATTCCCCAACCAGAAATGACTTCCTATGTTGTTTTGCCAATATGGGACTTTCACATGTGGTTTTAAGTGGCTCAATTTGTGGCAACCCATATACCATTTTCTTCTTGTATAATAGCTATAATCCTTTGAAGTTTAAATGCCCAAGCCTTAAATGTCATAGCCAAGATTCATTTTTGTATGAGGCTTTAAAAGCTGTTTCAGCAACCTTTTGCAAACCTTGTGGCTCTATCATTAATCCACTTTGAATTCTTAGTGGGAACATCTTGTTCTTTGTCATTTCTACTCTTGCAATCAACCTATTGCTTGGTTTCTTATCTAGGATCACACTTTCACCATTCTCAAAGTGTACTCTATAACCCTTTTGTACTAATTGCCCAATGCTTATAAGGTTGTGTTGTAATCCGGGAACATAGTAAACATCTGAAATTTGTTTATCTTTGCCTTGTTTTGTTTTTATGTTAATTGATCATTTGCCCATAACTAAAACCCTTTGATCATTTCCCAATTTAAATTCTTAATTTACCGAATCATCTATTGTTGAAAACATTTCCTTCTTACAACTCATGATTACTGCATCCACTATCTAAGAACCACAGTTCTTTAGAACTTTCTTGTGCTACATTGCATGCTATGAATATTATGTCTTGTTCACTAGTGTTTGACTGATTTTCATTTGTGAAATGTACCTTTTTCTTATTAAGATCATATTGCTTTTTCCTACATTCTGATGCATAATGCCCAAATTTGCTACAATAGTGACATTGGATGTTAGATTTGTCATACCTTTCTCCTTGATGATAGCTTTGAGAGTGACTACTCCCCCTTCCTCTTGTTGATGTAGAGTGGGCATGTGGGCTTGATGGTGGTCTTCTACTTTCAAATTGTGTGTTTTCTCTTCCTCCCCTTGATGAAAAATGTCCTTTGCTTCTGTTGTTGTTTAATCTCCCTCTTGACTTGCCAAATGAGAGCTAAGTCTTGAATGCATTTTCAAATGATGATGACCCAGTTCAGTTCAATCTTTGCTCATGGACTAAAAGTGACCCCATTAATTCATCTACTGATAATATAGAAAGATCTTTGGCCTCTTGAATAGCTATTACTATAGCATCAAATTTAGTAGGCAGACTTCTAAGTATTTTTTCCACAATCTTTTGATCTTCAATAGTGTCTCCATAGGACCTTAACTAATTTACTATTGACATTGCATGAGTGAAGAAAGCATCTATTGAATTTGAGTCTTTCATTTGTAAATTTTCAAAATCCCTTCTAAGTATTTGCAATTTTGCCATTATTACCTTGCCTGTGCCTTGGTATGCTGTCTGCAAACTATCCCATGCTTGTTTTGATCTTGTGGCAGCTACAACCTTTTGAAAGATTGATTCTTCCATTGCTTGTTGAATGAAAAATAGTGCCTTTGCATCCTTCTTCTTATTTTCCTTAAATAAATCTTTATCTACTTGTGAAAAGGTCTGATATGCTTGCTAGTCTGGTGGTTCAAGAAAGCCATTTTCCACTAAATCCCAAACATCTTGTGAATGAAAAAGAGTCTTCATTTTGATGCTCCAATAGTCATAGTTTTTGCCATTAAAAATTGGAATTTGGGGCTGAGAAATACTCCCACCGGTTCCTACCATGGTTTACCAGTAATACTTTTTTCTATAAACCCTTTTCTTTCTTTCCTCTAACTTGCTCTTTGCCCACAATGAAATCTTCTAAGAAAACAATACCTAGATCCCTTTTGTGCTTCAATCTCCAACAGACCTTTTCCCTTCAATAACAACCTGCTCTGATACCAATTTGATAAAGGAAGATTCAACACATAAAATACTGAAGAACATAACAAAGTAAAAATAGAGTATCGATCCTCTGAAATAATAATTATATATATATATATATATATATATATATATATATATATATATATATATATATATATATATATATATATATATATATATATATATGCCAAATTTTTCAGATTTACAGAGTTGCCAGTATGCTCAAATTATCACCTATATTTCTTCCAGAGACAGAGTATCTTCTAGACACAAAAACTAAGAAAAAATATTCCTCTCCTGTTTTCAAAACATTCTTCTTGAAGAAAGTTCTTGAAATGCTTGGAGAATAACCGATCGATTCAAAAAGTCAGGGAAAAAATAATATAAAATGCACTGCATTTAATACAGTAGTTGGCGGATGAAAAATAGTTGTCGCATGATCGCATGAATAAAATAATGCTCATGCGATCATGCGACAAGAGCATATTCGAGGGGACCCACGTGCTTGGAAATGAAAGAAAAAGTTTAAGGTTGTCGCATGATCGCATAAACCAAAAGAGAGTTATGCGATCATGCGAAAAGGTAAAGGGAGAGGGCCCCACACAAAAAAAATATATAACAGGTGTGCATAAAAACAAAACCATGCAAGCTTAAGGCAGTCGCATGATCGCAAGAATGAAAATGAAGCCTTGCGATCATGCGACAATGCATAAAGACAAAAATAAATGCCGAGTAGCGGAAGGTAAAGCAAAGAGGCAGAAAGGGTGTGTGGTCACATGATCGCAAGGGAGGAGAGAGAAGCCTTGCGATCATGCGACAAGGCAAAATGGTACGGCCGGAAGGTGAGATATGTGCGCAGTAGACAGGGAAGATTAAAATGCCAGGCTGGAACCCACATCTGCAAACACAGCGTTCTTCAACAAGAGATGCATGTTGAAATATGGAGTAAGCTACCAGAAGAATTATTAATCCAGGTTATATCTCATCTGCCTACTCTAATAATGAAAAACTTCAAGCTTGTTTGTAAGTCATGGAGAACAGAATTCCATCGATTTCAATTAAGTGTCCCTCTTTGTTTTTCACTAGCTTTTCTCATAGGAGGCTTGAATGGTTGTTTGCTGTGTCCTACTGAAAAACATGATTCCTTTGGCTGTGTGTATGATTCCCAAGGCTATACAGAGGGTAAATCTATCCTCCGTCAGTTGTATTTAATTCAATCGCTGCCCAATTACCCTCTGCGTAAGCTCACATTAGATTTTTTGGCGACCTGCGGCAGAGTAGTGACGACCTGCAGGAGCCTCCTCTGTTATCGTAGTGATCGGACATCACCCAATTTGTTCTCCATCTGCAATCCTATTACCAGGACATGGAAAATTCTGCCCCCACCTATCCAGCTCTAATCCAAAACAGATTTCATTGCCATGTAATTTGACCCTTGTGCGAGGAGATGCCTGCTGGTTATAGGAGTAAACAACAGCACAGGAGGACACAGAAACCAGCTGGTTGTGGAGATATTTGATTCACAAAGTTCTACATGGACTAACTTGGAGATTGATGTGCGCCTATCAATTTGCCCCAAAGGAGAAGGTTTATATTCTAGAGGAAAGTTTTATTGGATTAATTACACCCCACTTGATCAGAGCGGGCGTCCCATGTTCAGATTTGATGTTGCAGCGTATAATGTTGCAGAGAAGCGTTGGGATGTTATCAGGCAACCACAGACAAGACCAGAGGTTCCTGAGTTTGAGTATGAGTACCGCTGCAGCTGGAGGTTAACTGGGTACGATGGGAAAGTTGTTTTGGTGGACCAAGTAGATATGTCTCTATGGAAGCTTAATATACAAGAGTGTGAAGAGCCTAGTTGGTCGGAATTTCAGGCATTTCCGAGGAGCCCATATGAAGAAACAGTGATTCTTGGAAATCTAGATAGAGTGGACAGAAACCCGGAAGACGATTTAATGTTGCCACAACCACGAATAGTGATTAATAGTTGTGGGTTTTGGTGCAATTGCATCGAAAGAATTTGATTGTTTTCGATGCAGAGGGAAGAATGATAAGGATCATCGAAGGTTAACTGTATAGTGTATTTGGACTGGGGGGGTTAATAGTTCCAGTGCACGCATATGAAATCAACAATGTTTGGTGGCCTTAATCTGATTTTTATCTAATCCCTGTTCCTACCACCGCTTCGAAATTGTTATTTCCATCTTCTTTCCTTGTGAAAAAATATTAGCCCATCATCAATAGAAAAAAATAAAAACAAAAATAAAATGTTATAGCCAAAATCATGTCTGATGTTTCAAATGGGAAACAATTAGAAATATAAGATGTATACATTATGCTATCATTTATATATTTATTACATGGATACACATTACATTTTGATATAAAACCTGGTCATTTGTTTAAATGTACTTATATTCTTATAGTTTTATAGTAAAAAGTGTTTTATCCAAATTTTCTTTCAATATACTGTCATATTATAGTGTATAAGAGAGTCTGTTTCATTGTATTGTAGTTCAAGTTAGTCTCTGTGATGATAATTGTATAATTGTACGTGTGAGCGCAACGCCTAGTGATGCTAAAATGTAATCTAATGGAACCATCTCTACAGATTAATTGTTTTGAACGTCATGTTACATTTTCTCTTAAGATAATTGAGTGTGTTTAGTTCTACCTATGTCTGGCAAGATCTACATAGTTTCATTGACTTGTCATTTTTACTATGAAAGCTATAATTATTTAGTATAGAATGAAGCGTAATCGCATTTTGTGAGTTTATGTTTTGTTTAACATTTTTTCACTCAAAATATAAAGAATATCTTTCTTATTTGTTAGTCATGTTGTATACATAACCACCATAAATTTTTATAGTGTGTCACTAGACGAAATTTACTTGATAATTGTAAGAGCTAAGTTACACTCAAGTTCTTATATCTTGATTCAAATGATTTAAATTTTGAAATTGAATTACTATTATAATTAATCTCTTTTGGAGTCTACCTCATTAAAAATAAAGTGAAATTAATATTTATTTTTTAAATATATTAATTCAAAATTATTAATCTATTCATGCACTACCTGAGCTCAATTACTTTTGCATTAAGTCAAGTCATCCCAATAAAAATCACTACCATTTTAAAATAATTATTTTTATAAATATTTCTCTCCAATTACTAGTAATGAAGTTAGATAATACTATAACTCTAATGCTCATTTTAAGAGGAATTATTATTTGCATTTCTTTCTTGATTTACACTTAGACATGGTAGTTGACATATAATATTTTCTAGGTTCATTAATGTGTTAGGTTGTTGACTGTACCTACTCCTACCTAACCTTTTATCTTATTTGGACACATAACACTTTAGATGCCCTCCATTCATTATTTTCTTGCCTATATAAGGAGGATTGCACACATCATAATATCATCAATAAATCATAATTTTATTCTCTTGGCCAGTGTTACTCGGTTGCAGCCTTAACTGATGGTCTCAGTTATTGAAGGAAGCTCGGTCGCTGAAGGAATTCGGTGAAGCTTCTGGTGCTCGGTGGAATTGGTGCTCAGTAATGCCTGTGTTGCTTGATGTTGCTGGCTTGGTTGGTTGTTTCACTAGTGCTCAGTTGTTTCTCTGGCGCTTGGTAGTTCTGGTTTACCGACTTGAGTTCTTGAAGATTTGGTTGGCCAACTTGATGCATTTATTGTTGGTAGCTGTTGTTACAAGCTGACATGTTGAATTTATTAATTGTAAGGTTGTTTGAGAGCCGACTTGTATTACATTTAATATTTGTTAGAAGGAGTTAATGGTTTCATCTAGCTGACTTTTGGCCGATGATTAGTATTTAAGAGATGTTTGGGGTAGTTGTTTAGGATGACTGGGAGAGATCATGAAAGAAGATCTAAGGGTAGCAGATAAGTGAAGTTGTTGAAAAGATCCTATGAGATCTTGTAGATCAGATTGTTATCTGATAGTTTGTAATAGCAGAGCTAGTGGTTTGCATACTTGGAGACAATGAGATTTCTTGGAGGCTTGTGAGATCAAGTTTAGATCTTTCTTAGGGTTTCCATCAGTTGTTGATAGTTTTCAGAACTAAACTAGCTGGAGTTGTCTTGGATCTTGTTGATCTTGCAAAATTAATTCTTGATCGTAATTGGCCTGAACCCGAAAGGCCTTATAGCATGGCATGTTAATGGAAATTATGTTTTGAAACATATCTTGTGGTATTGTGTTGTGTTATTCCACTATGTTGTTCTGAAGCTGCGAGGTTTGGATTGTCCTTAATTGGATCCACTATCCCTTGCCTACGTCAGGTGGTATCAGAGCTGAGTTGATCTTCTAGAGTGAAGGTTAACCTAGCAAGGCTAATCTTGCGAAGTTGATATTGTTGGTGAAGAGATCGTATGATTTGTGTTGTAGATCCGAAGCACTAAACTTGTGGCATCTTGCCCTAGTTGTTTGTGCGAGGTGGCAGGCTGATCTGACTTACAAACAACTTGGAGATTGTCACATGGTGGTCCATGTAGGGTTTGTTGCAGAGGGTTTCTCTTATCTTTAATGATGCCTCCCAGGATATTGGACCCTAGAGTGATTGCGGATCTCTGTGATACTATGGAATCTAGGATTACAGAGAAGGTGAAATCAGATTTCAGATCTAAGATGGAACTGATGAAGAATGACATGGTTGCTGAGATCATGAGAGTTGTGGCTGGTGTACCTCAGAATGTTGGTAGTGAAGATGGTTATGAGGAAGCTACTAAAGACTTTGAAACTACTGGATCTAGTGGTGATGACCAGAGGGATAGATCTAGTGATGACATAACTGCTCGGTTGCCTAGATCTAGAGCTCGGTTAAGTAATAGTTACCGAATGGAAGTTTCTACTTTCTCTAGTACTTTGAAGCCCAAGAATTTGATTGACTAGATTGGTGAACTTGAAGATTTCTTTGAGTTGGAAGAAATTGAAGATCCTCTTCAGGTGAGGCTGGCATAGACAAAGTTGAAAGTACATGCTACTCTTTGGTGGAAAGAATTACAAAGAGATAGAGAAGATGAAGGTGAAATAAAGATCAATCGGTGGAGGTTGATGGTGACTAAGTTGAAAACTAAGTTCATACCTGCTGACTATGAGCTTGACTTGTCTAATAAGTTGTAGAATCTAAAATAGAAGGATTTGTCTGTTGAAGATTATATTGAGGAGTTCTACAAACTTACTATTCAGTCTGGACACAGAGAACTTGGTAGGGAAAAGGTTGCTCAGTATGTGAATGGTTTGAGATTCAATATTGAGGATGAGCTTTGTATGATGAAGATTGATTTTTTTGAAGATGCTTATCAGTATGCTCTGAAGGTAGAAGATAAGTTGAAGAGGAAACAACATATTAATACCTGAGGGAAGCAAAATATTGAACACTCGGTGAAGGTTAAACCAAAGACTGTAGAAGATGAATAGAAACTGGTAGAACTGAAGAAGAAGACAAGTAGAATTATCTTTAAGGGAACATGCTATAACTATGGAGAGGAAAGACACTATTCTTTTGAGTGTACATAGAAGAAGCTTGGTGACTGACGAACTGCTATGGTGAATGAAAATGTTGAGAATGAACCTAAATCTGAGAACTTTTTGTTTCGGTGAACATTGCTCGGTATAAAGAAGGCACCTTGTCAGAGGAGTAACTTGTTCAGAACTCAGTGCAAGTCTAGAGGTAAAGTTTGTGATGTTATTATTGAGAGTGGTAGTACTGATAACCTTGTTGTTGAGCACATGGTGCAGAAACTTGGTTTGGATAGGATGAGACATCCACATCCTTATAGGATTGGCTGGTTGCAAGATGGTCATGCTCTAAAAATAAGAGAACAATGCTTTGTTGATGTTCAGATTGGCCAGTATAGGGATCTTATGTTATGTGATATTGTGGAGATGAATAGTTGTCATATATTGCTCGATAGACCTTGGCAATATGATTTCAGAGCTATGTATGATTGTGTGAAGAATGTGTTTACTGTTGAGAAGGATGATAGGAAGTTTTCCCTGATGCCTTTGCTGGATACAACACTTGGTGGGAGGAGTTTGAGTATTGGTAGTCGAGTTGAGTTGGTAGATCTTGAGTAAATGAATGATTAGTTTGGAGAACAAACCTATGTGTTATCAAGAAAATACTTGAAGAGATAGAGGAAGCTAAAGTGGAAGAGTATGCAAAGTGAAAAGGTGGAGGACTTTTATGTGAAGAACCAGTTCGGGGTTTATGTGTTGATTCCTTGAAGATGTTCTTCTCACATATGAACATCTTTTCAAACTTGTGGTATCTGATGCAGGGGCATTCTTGGTCCTTGGTGAATCTCCATGGTGGTGAGTTTCTTGGCTGGTGTTACTCAGTTGCAGCCTTAATCGATTGTCTCAGTTATTGAAGGAACTAGGTGAAGCTTCTGGTGCTCGGTAGAACTGGTGCTCGGTAATGCCTGCGTTGCTTAGTGTTTCTAGCTTGGTTAGTTGTTTCACTGGTGCTCAGTTGTTTCTCTGGCCCTTGGTAGTTCTAGTTTACCGACTAGAGTTCTTGAAGATTTGGTGCATTTATTGTTGGTAGCTATTTTTACAGGCTGACATGTTAAATTTATTAATTATAAGACTATTTGAGAGTTGACTTGTATTGCATTTGATATTTGTTAGGATTTAATAGTTTCATCCAGCCAACTTGTGGCTAATGATTAGTATTTATGAGATGTTTGGCATAGTTTTTCAGGATGACTAGGAGAGATCATGAAAGAAGATTTGAGGGTAGTAGATAAGTGAAGTTGTGGAAAAGATCCTACAAGATCTTGCAGATCAGATTGTTATCTGATAGTTTGTAATAGCAGAGCTAGTGGTTTGCATACTTGGAGACAAGGAGATTGCTTGGAGGCTTGCGAGCTCAAGTTTAGATCTGCCTTAGGGTTTCCATTAGTTGCTGATAGTTTTTAGAACTGAACTAGCTGGAGTTGTCTTGGATCTTGTTGATCTTGCAAATTACTTCTTGATTGTAATTGGCCCTAACCAGGAAGACCTTATATCCGGGCATGTTAGTGGAAATTATGTTTTGAAACATATCTGGTGGTATTATTTTGTGTTATTCCATTGTGTTGTTCTGAAGCTGGGAGGTTTGGACTGTCCTTAATTGGATCCACCATCTCTTGCCTGCGTCACATTACAACTTATGGTTTCTTGATTACTTCTACATGGTATCAAAATAGGCTCTAGTGAGTTTCTAGCTCGCTTGAGAGATCTAAATTGCTGAGATCATAGCATCAATTTGTGTTTTGGTTGATTAATGAAGCACATTAATCAATGTCAATATCACTTATTGGAAGGATTTTACCCATGCAATCCTATCATCGATGTTGAAAATTTATTCAACAAAAAATCCATTTTGACTTTAATTCATGTAGTGATATCTATAAGTTGGTTGAGTGTTTATATTTTCTATGCAACAATACCTCGTTGTATTGGGTACTTGAGAACCATACCAACATTTAGTATTTATGTAGTCTAAGACTCCTTTGTTTGAAGATCTGGTTAGTATACTCCTTACCTTGGGTGGGCACCTTAGTTATTTGGAGGACATGTGTATTTCATAGGTAGTTCAAATCCACTCTCTTCATTTTGAAAGCCTATCTATTGATAAGTATAAAATATTTTTTGTGTTTGATGCTTTATATTTTTGGTAGTGATTATTTGTTACTTTATGTTCTCAAGAAATAAATCTCTTTCAATTGTGACACCCTAATTCATTGGCAACGATCATCTTCTACACCATATACCTCATTTTTTTCCTGGAATGCAACGATAAGGATTTTTTTCCTTACCATGAGAAATATTTTAGATTAAAAGTTTGTTTGAAAGAAAGTGAGGCCCTACAAAGATTTTTTTTTCTAGAGTAGTCCATTCCAAAGGCTTTTTAGTCCCATATGTGTTAGGGAACAAACTTAATTGCATCTTCTTTTACAATTTTCCTCCCTTATAATGTGAGTTAAGGTTCATATAGATTGAACCCTTATGTGTCCAAGGTTTTCTCTCTCATTTAATGTCATGATCCCTAAAATAATAATAATATTGATGTTAAATTCTCTAGAAAATGACTGATAGAATAATGTTGTTCATGGAGTTAGCGATATTTGAATGTCTAATAAATTGTATAGCAGCTAAAATTTTTCACATATTGCATGTTTATAATATAAGAATTTTAAATATAAGTACAAAATTATGATGGCACAATCTTGTTTAAATTTTATGGTTCTACTAAAGATTGCATTATTTTTAATTTTCAAAAATATTGTCCCTTTGTTTTCTTAGAAAATACGATTTCCCTATGTATGTATGTATGTATTTATGTATGTATGTGTATCAAGGAAATATAGGTGGTACTAAGAAGCATTTTAGGGAATAATAATAAAAATGAATGACTCAATTTCTCATTATTTCCTATGGTCCAAACAAAGCTAATAGAAACAAAATTGATAGTAGTAATTGATCAAATAAAAATGTGTGAAAATGGTCCTTACACTAAGTTAAACCTATTTTAGTAATGAATTTGGACACTATTTCCAATTAATTCTTATTTTTGTGAAAATACACTAGTTTATTGTCAATGTAAAATAAACATATAAAAATAAAATATTTGTCAAAAAAAATGTCTAAAATTTAAAGTAGAATAAGCAATTGGCATAATATGCATACCATATCCTATTACTTTGTAGTTTAAGAATGTAATTATATAATTATTTTTTATAAATATATAAGATCATATTTTATAGTTTTTCATTCTGTTTTATTTGATTATCTCAAGCTTGAAAATAGAATGTAAAATATAATTCAAAACAAAACCTTATTTCAAAAACTAAATAATTTAATTCAGAAAATTTAAACTAATGCATTCAATTTCAAGTTATAAGATCCAATTTTCTCTAAATCAAGTTACAAGACCCAATTGTTAGTTTTTCTAAATTTACTATTCACATTTTTTAACAACAACAACAACAACAACAACAACAACAACAACAACAACAACAACAACAACAGCAGTAGCAACAACACCAACACCAACACCAACACCAACACCAACACCAACACCACCACCACCAACAACAACAATATATTAATAATAAAGTTTACTTCAAACCATAGGACAAAAGAAAGCCAAAGACTATAGATATACCGAAAAGATGCTTTCCTCTAAGTTGTGATCTGCTAAATTATATATTTAATCCAATCCTTCTAAGTGTAACCTTATTCATCTCATATCTAAGGCTAGGGACAACACTAATAGGTTAGAGTTAGAGGAGCCAAAATCAAATCTTGTGCTCACTAGCTCCAATTTGGAGACAGGGGCTCAAAATTCTTCTTTAACCTCCTAAAGAAAAAATATTCTAATGAAACTATTGACATAATTGTGGTTGACAAAATTGAAATTTATGATGTAGATAACATTAAAGAGGTATTTTCCACATTCTACCAAAACTTATTTACCTCTAAAGATACTGAGGAGGCAAAATCCCTCAGAGATAAATACAAAACTCTCATTCCCAATAGAATCTCCAATCGGGATGCTACCATTCTCAGTAAAGACATTTCTATTGAGGAAATTGAAAAAGCTATTAATTCCTTAAAAATGATAAGGCTCTTGGGCCCGATGGTCTACCTGCGGAATTCTATAAGGCAAACATAAGTTGGATCTATAAAGATCTCTATGACATATACTCTGAAGCTCTAGCCAAATGCACTCTAGATAGTTTTATCAATAGAGGTATCATTAAGTTGATCCATAAGGATGGAGACAAGGCCCTTTTAAAAAATAGATGACCCATTACTCTCCTTAATGTTTCTTCTAAAATTCTTGCTAAAATTCTAGCTCTTAGACTTGAAAGTATTCTGCCCAAGTTCATTTTCTTTACCCAAACTGGTTTTATTAAGGGTAGGTTTATTCTTGAGAACCTAATCACCAGCTGGGAAGCTATGAATTGGTCTAAACACTCCCACAAAAATATTTCTATTTTTTTGCTGGAATTTGAAAATGCCTATGATAGGGTTGAATGGGATTTTATTTCCATGATGCTTGAGGCCTTTGGATTTCTTGCTGCTTTCTGTACTTTTGTTAAACTTTTGCTCAAAGATGCTTCTGCTCAAGTTGGTGTCAATGGTTCATTGTCTAATCCCTTCCCCCTTGGTAGATGCATCAAGCAAGGTTCTCCCCTTGCCCCTGCTCTTTTTCTTATTACTTTTGATGCTCTTACTTAAATCATTAGGGACAATTCCCTCTCTCCCTCTGTCAAAGGCATCACCTTTCTTGATGACTTTGAACTAATTAGTTATCAATTTGTTGATGACACTTCTCTCTTTTTTGAAAATTCTAAAGAGAATTTTGATGCTCTTCAAAATAAACTCAACTACTTTTTCTCTATTTCTGGTGCTCGCCTGTCCCAGTCTAAATCTATTTTTCTTGGTTGGGATGATCAACCACTAGATTGGTTTAACAAATTTGATTTTCAATGGTGTGGACCTCATAAATTTTTTTGATATATTGGCATCCCCTTCTCTATAGAACCTTCCCTTAAGGATATGTGCTTCTAGGTGAAGGATAAGATCTCTAAAAAGATTTGTAAATGGCATAACATATCCCTCTCCTTGGTTGGAAAAGTTTAGGTGTGCCAAAAGATCCTTTCATCCTATAATAAATACTACTCCTCAATTTGGATGTTTAATAACTATCAAATTTTGGAAATCCAGAAGGCCATTAGGAATTTTTTGTGGTTTTACGGTAAAGGAAATAAGAAATTCCATGTTGTTAAATGGGAATGGTCCCATACTGACAAGATTCTTGGGGGATTGGGGCTAAAGGACCTTAAGACTCAAGGGATTTCCCTTGCTGCCAAATGGGTCTTTCATTCTCTAGATGTTGATGAACCATGGAAGGTCCTTATTAGATGTAATACTGAAAGAGGGATCCCTTGGACAGCTAAGTCCTGGAAGAATCTTCCTCTTTGTGACCTCATTGAAGGGAACTTCCCTGTCCTTATCCAGGATTCTACGGATTTGAAAACTATTTGGAAAGCCTAGGAGCATATTAAATAGTTTATTCCTAATAGGACCTTCTTTGATAATAACCATCTATATGGTGAAAGATCAATTTGGTGGAATCTTCACCTCTAAGGTAAACCTCTTGCTCTCTCCCAAGGTTGCTCTACTAAATTCTGCAATAACTTGGGCATCTCTCAACTTATCTATTTTTTTTATCAGGATAGCCTTATTGGTTCGGAGGATCTCAGGATTATATTCAAAATCCGTTTGTCCTAAAAGAAGACCTACAATATGATTTTCAAGTCCTGTAAGGACCTCCCCACTACTTGTCATGTTGATTCTCATAGGTTTCTAGATGTTAAATGGCTAAATGGTACTATTGTGACTAAAATTAAAGCCAAAAACATATATTAAATCATGGATTCTAATGATGCCATCATTAAGCATGTCAATAAAATTTGGTATACTGATTTCGATACTACTATATGGAAAAATTACTTTGATAAATTTTGGGAATCTTCTATTGACCCTAAAATCAATTGTTTCAAGTGGCTTATGTTACATGACAAACTCCCTTTAAGGCAAGACCCTGCTTCTTCTAAATTCTATAGCATTTGTAGACTTCCTGATTCCTGTAGACATATCTTATTTGATTGTACTTTTGCAAAAGAAATATGGCTGATGTTTGGTATCACTTATCCTAAATATGTGAATATTTTTGAAATTATCACTGGTCACATCCATGGTTTAAATAAGGACACTAATATTTTTTGGAGCATTATGTCTTCTAACATTCTTTAGCAGGCTTGGAAATGTAGAAATGAAGAGAGGTATCAAAACACTTTGAGAACCCTTACTGAGTCTTTTCAAAAACTCACATATTTTAAAATCTCCTCACAAGTTAGCATCAACATGCGGGTTGAAAGAAAGAAACTGAAGAGGTTCCTTTAAATGGGGCATTCCACCATGTTTGTGTTTGAGATGAAAGCTGGATATGAATGGAGAAGACACATGGACAACCTTGCTATCTTTGAGGAGACTTTGAAGAAGCTCAATAAGGAGGTTAAAAAGAACAAGAACGCTATAGATGACCAAATCAACATGTTGGCCCAAATCGAAGAGAAGAAGAACATTGTCTGGATGGAAGGCCCCTTGGGCTCGACTACCTGGACTGAGTCCTATAATATAACATTTTGCATTAGTCTCTTATCTCCTTTTTGCTTTTTTTTTTTTGTTATGAACTGCAATTAAACTCTGCTACTTTGATTCTCTCAGGTTGAGCCTCTGCCTCTTTTTGTACATTTCGATGTAAATAATAATAATAATAATAATAATAATAATAATAATAATAATAATAATAATAATAATAATAATAATAATAATAATAATAATAATAATAATTTTTCTATATAAAACATTGGAATGAACAAGCCTTATCTTCTGTAAAATCAATATATTATTCTTTTCCATAAAAATATTATTCTAAATAAAGGTTTCAATAGAGAAATAAATTGTATAGAATTAATTTACTATTTAAATTAAATATAATTAATCAAATATAATTTTTACAAGTTTTATAAAGATTCAATTTTAACAGATAAAAAGTGTGATGAACTGGAATAAAATATTTAATTTTAAAATTATTTTTATTTTCTTTTTACTTAAATTATATTTTAAAATAAATAAATTAAAAGGAAAACTTATTACTATATCATTTAAAAGTCAATCAGTTATATGTTTTTGTTTTTTTTTTATTCGTAAAAGGCCGAAGCCCTATAAATTTTTTATTAATATTAAAAATTATTTTACATTGTGACCCTGCTCGTGTAGGCGCTAGTAGGAAAAAGCGGGGTTGAGAAAACCTCCAACCTTGCCCGGGACCAGAGGTCCTGTACATATACAATAATTATGTGGGCATACCCACAACTCAACAGTCGTCAAGATTTAATAAAAATACATCGATATCATGGGCATTCCCACGCCTTTCAATCACTCAAGTTTTGACTATGGATACAAAATACAATGGGCATACCCACTACTCGATAGAAATGAATAATGTTGTTACCTTTTTACATTGTAATTTTTAAGGATACAATTCCATGTCATATACAAGCATTTAGTTTTATATGGATAACAGTCTTGAATTCTTTGGTGATAAAGATATTTGGGTGCCTGTTTGAAAGATATCTCCTGAAAAACACAATAGACATCTTCCACATCTCAAAGTCAAGGGTATCTATTATAATTAAAACAAAAATAATATAGAAGCCACAAAAATAATATCATATTTACCTTCCTCCAGATTGGAATATCTCAGGTACGTATCTTGTTGCATAAGATAAAATTCTAATATAGTCCATACATTCCTCATTGTGCTAAAAAATTGTATCAAATAACAGGGTCTAAGGAGTTATTAACAAAATTATTAAACCAGAGATTTACAATTAACCAAACATCCTGACCATCTTTGGAGAGAGATTCATGCAAAGATTAGCCTTAAAAATCTTAATCTTAATGTTAAATAAAGTCCAACTAAAGGACCCTTCCTTCATAAAGGATGGACCTGATCTTCTAAGTTAGTGAACCAAATAAGCTACCATATTTACAAGTAAAAGCCATACTTCTATGATTATAGGTATAAACATATATTCAAGGGAGCTAAGCTACCAAAGCTTATCTGATAACCCAGCTTTGAATTGGCTGTTAACATGATTTATGATCTTAAGAAACCTCTCCGCAACACTTCCACATATATGATTGCTATATATATAATAACCATATTGACCAAAAAAATGACCTTGAGAGTGTAAGGAGTATAATTTATTAATTCCTAGATTAAAAGAACTATATGACTAAGGAATAATTGGGGGATGTCAACTATATGCATGAGCCACGACTATAGAAAGAGCTTATGTGGGGATAGAGCTCGAATGCATCTACTAAGAGGCAAGGATAGCTACAAGATAAAAAGGCCAGTAATGGATAAATCATTATTCCATTTATCGTAAGATATATCAGACAGGGGGAGGTGATCCTTTTCAAGTTGATACATATATATGTAATTATTAATGTCTTTTTATGATTATATTATTACAGAAAGTATCTATAAAACCTATGCTAATCTAAGGTTATATCTAATCATTATTACAAAATGAATCTCGATAAGTTAATACTGTTCTTGTTATACAGAGCACTGTTTCTATTCATTACAGACTAAAGATGTTTATAAATAATGGAATCTATTTATTATTTAATAGGTGTCTATTCAATTTTTTTTAGGAATACTTATCCATTGTTACCACTCTGTTTGCCCCTAGATTAGCTAACTTATCCGCCTCTGAATTGTCTTCTCTAAAGGTATGTCTGATTTCATATTTTGTCATGCTTTCCATTAATAAATTAATCTCTTCTATTTTTGAGTTCAACATCCAATTGGGGGTTTTTTTAGTGCGAATGGCATTAACTATAATTTGGGAGTCTCCTTCTATAATTACTTTTTTAATGTTGAGATTCTTACATAATTTAAGCCCTTTTAATGCCGCTATACACTCAGCCATATTGTTTGTTGTAGGACTGATGGGTTTCAAGAATTTAGCAACAACTTCTGACTTCCAGTTGCGAATGATCCCTCCATTACCTACTTCCCCAGGATTGCCTCGCGATGCTCCATCAAAATTGAGTTTGTACCAACCATCTTTTGGAGGTACCCATTTACAGGAGGCTCTATCAATTTTAATTTTGGGTCCCCCCTTACCATAAAGGGGAGGGATAGCTAATTTTGGCCATTTTCACCTAATCTTGTTATGCCAGCTCTTGAAAGAATCTTCATAGCTCATTTTTTCCTTTAATTTTCTATTAATAATTTCCACGATAGATGCTTCTATCTTATTTGTAACCGAATTCCATGTTAATTTTTGGTCCGTAAAAATCCTTCTATTTCTTTCTTTCCATATTTCCCATGCTACAATTGAAGGTGCTATTGTCCAAATATCTTTAAATAAGCTATCTTTATAAAGAGAAGGCCAAGCTTTAAGGTTGCTGGTTAGATCGCAATGCTGTGCAGATTTCCATCCTAAGCTTTGATGTAGCCAATTCTAGCAATTTTGTGAAAAAGGGCAGTTAAGAAGGATATGGTTGACATCCTCAGACTAATTTTCACATAAAGGACATCTCGATGGCCCTTTAAATCCAAGCTTAATTAGCCTGTCTACTGTGAGGATTCTATTTTGCAAAGCTGCCCAAAGGAACATACCCGCTTTAGGGAGACAGACTTTATTCCAACAAAGATTCAAAGGTATGTCTATATTATCCATATTTTGGTCCCTAATGATTGCATTGTAACCCTCCTTGACAGAGTAGTTACCATTCTTTGATCCTGCCCATATTAGAGTATCTGATCTATTTTTAATTGTGATCTCCCTATCCTTCATTAATGCCAAGAGGTTGTGTTTCTCTTGCCATACATCATCTATTTCTTTTAGATCACTCCAATTAGAATATTTCAAATTACATAGGTAATCCTTAAGATGTAAACCCATGCCTCTCTTGCACTCTTCCATAAATTCCTTTAAGAAGCCCAATTTATTAAGGGGGGTAAGGCCTACCCACAAATCATCCTAGAAAAGAGCTTGATCACCGAAACCTACATCCCAAGAGAGTTGTTGCCTAATAATCCCTCTGCAGTCCTTAATAAAATTCCATATCCGTGAGCCTTTAACATGGGAGTGTGACCTAAAGATATTGATGGGATCCGAGTCTAGGATGTACTTGTTTAATAATATGGATGCCCATTTATTGTTTGATTCTTTGTACATTCTCCATATAAGTTTATCCCCTAAGGCTTAATTTTGCCGAATTAGGTTTTTGATACCTAGACCCCCTTTAGCAATTGGTTTGCATAGGGTATCCCATTTAATCAGGGTGAGCTTTTTGTCTTCTGAAGGGCCCTGCCAATAAAATTCTCGAAACATTTTATCTAATTCTTTTTTAACGTTAATCGGGAGAGGTAGAATGGATAGATGATACGTGGGAATGGCTGAAAGGATGGATTTGATCATTGTCGTTCTACTTGCTTTAGTTAACCATTTAGCTTTCCATGAAATTTTCTTATTTTGAACTTTGGTTATGACCTGTTGCCATAATTTGGATGATTGGATACCTTTATCGAGGTCTATTCCTAAGTATTTTCATGGGAATTTGCCAATTTTATGTCCCATCATACTACATATTTCTTTTTCAATTTTCGGGCAAGTGTTGATAAAGAAAATTTCTGATTTGGAGGGATTAACACACTGCCTCGAAGCTTTCGCGTATAAGTTAAGAACTTATTTAAAGGCACTCGCTTCCTATCTATTAGCGTATCCTGGTAGAATCATGTCATATGCGAGCTGTTGCTGAGTAAAATTAGGCACGTATTCTGAGGCCTTCAAACCCAAGATTCTCCCTTCCACTTGGTACTTTGTAATTGATCTACCTAATGCTTCCGCCATAATGACATAGAGAAAAGGGGAAAGTGGATCTCCTTGCCTAATGCCCCTGGAAATATTAAAAAATCCTTTCGAGGTTCCATTGATAAGAATTGAAATTTTGGGGGTCGAGATGCAGTTAAAGATAAGGTTAACACATTGTTTTGAGAAACCAAAAGCTTCCATGCATTTACATAGGAATCTCCAGTCTACTTTATCATATTCTTTTTGTATATCAATTTTCATTACCATAGTGGGCTCCTTAGTTAATTGTGCAGTATGTACTATTTATTGCGCTATAAGAATACCATCCAAAATAGATCTATTTTCTACAAATCTTGTTTGTTCTTCTGAAATAATAGTTGGAAGAAAGGTTTTGAGTCTATTTGCTAAGCATTTGGACAGAATCTTATATATGGTGTTACATAGGGATATCAGCCTGAAATCCCCAGGGTCCGTACTATCATTCTTTTTTAGAATTAAAGTAAAAAAGGTGTTATTGATTTCATTAAGAAGAGAACCCGAGTTTCTGGTTGCTTCCACTGCTTGCCAGATCTCTTCACCAACAAAATGCCAACATTTTTGGAAGAAGCCAGTTTGAAAACCATCTGGTCCAGGGGCTTTATCTGGATGGAGTTGGAATACTGTAGTTTTAACCTTCTCTAAGGATAGCTTGTTGTTCATAATTTTATTATCCGACTCAGTAATCAATTTAGGTATGGCTTTAAGCATATCATTTTGAGCATTGAGATCAACTGCCTCTGTGTTATTGAGAAGGGATTTATAAAAATTTGTGATAACAGTTGCGATTTGATTAGGATCTTCAGTAATACGTCCCTCGGGTGTCTTAATTTTGACTATTCTATTAATACTCCTTTTATAATTAGTTGTATCATGAAAGAATTTGGTGTTACTATCACCTTCCTTAAGCCATGACTCACTGGATTTCTACTTCTAGAAAATTTCTTTTTTGAGGAGGATATCATTATATTTAGCCAACAGTTCTTTTTCCTTGTGATAACTGAGATCATTCATCCCTTGTTCTATTACTATATTGTTTAGATCAGTTATTTCTTTTTCTAATTGAGTTTTCTCTTTGAATATATTATTAAAGTTTTTCTTGTTCCACTCTAAAGCCTTATTTTTGATGATTTTTAGCTTTGCGGTTAAGCAGAACATTTTTTATCCTTTAACCAAGATGTGTTTCCACCAGTCCTCTAAGAGGTTTATGAATTCAGGATTTTGGAACCACATAAATTTGAACTTAAATAGATTTCTCAATGGTTTCAAATTCTCTGTAATGGTAATCCTAATAGGAAAATGATCTGATCCTACTTCTAGGAGGATCTCTGCATTGACTAAATGATTAAAGTTATCAGAGTTTGTTCTAATAAAGAATCTATCTAAATTTTTTGCTGTGTAACTGAATCCAACTCTTCTATTATTCCATGTGTAAACTCCATTAATTGTATTGATGCTTATTAAATGATTATCCACTGCCCATTTGCTGAAATCTTTATGGGCTTGTGATATATATTGAGATCCCCCATGCTTTTCTTCAAGAGATAAAATAGCATTGAAATCTCCTCCAATAACAAAGGGATGTTCTCGATTATTCATTAAAAGGACTTGTATCTCCTGCCATACTCTTCTTTTCCCTTCATTAGGAATAGGCCCATATACATTGATCAGGTAAAATTTTAAATCTAATTTTAGGCTTTTAATTGTTAGTGACATCCAGTTAACATTAGTAAGGGAGGGTGTAGCCACCACTTTACGGGGTCCCATAGGATAGCAAGACCACCTGAGTGTCCTACTGACCAAGCATATTTTGACTTCCAGATGCCTAATCTTTTACTAAATTTAGAACTTTCCTCTTTGTTAAGCTTAGTTTCCTGTAGAAGAATGATTTCAAACTCGAAGTTTTTTAAGTATCTTTTGATTAATCTTTGTTTGTTAGGGGCATTTATACCCCTAACATTCCAAGTAGTGACTTTCATTGCTCCTTGGGAAGGAGCTTCCCCTTCCCTACGTTTAGAATGCCAGCTATCTTTTCTTGATTGTCTGCCTTGCCATCTAGAGATCTTAGTTCTACAGTTGATTTCCTGCCTCTTTTCTTTTTAAGTTTATTAATATTAGGGGTGCTTAGGCTACCTCTGGTCAAGGCTATACCCAATTCTTTGTTTTCATTTGTAATTCTAAAGAGACCTTCAATTGCTTCTTTAACCAATGTTGAGTCTTCATGAGATCCTATTATTGAATTAGCCCGATTATCCCAGCTTTTTTGTTCATTAATTGTATGAGCTAAGGGTTCTATTCTATCTATAATCTCCTTACCAAAGATTTCTATAATATCTTTCGTTCTCCCTGGTAGCTCCAGATTTAAGGCTTCTATTTTTGGAGGTATTGAAACAACTTGTACTGTCCCCTCTTTGGTGGTTTGATCATTTTTAATTATATTTTTACTTTGCTATTCATTTTCTGTTACTTCCTTACCTGGGAATCTAATGCCCTCATCTTTATTTTCTTCTTTAATACATTCTTGAATCTTTTTGATTAGGATTTCTTTTTGAACTTTTAATTCATCAAAATCACATATCTCATCTAGAAACAAATCCATTAATTCATCTGTTAGTGACTCTCTTAAATAATTAATGTTTTGATTTACCTCCTCTTCCTTTTTATTTACCTAATCTACTAATTCTACTATATTATCACATACAAGTATCCTAGACTGTTCAGTTTGATGATCAATCCTATTTTCTTCAAGTTGTATATAGGTTCTAATATTTTCTTCTATCTCTGTAAATTCTGGTTCAATTTCCTTATTATTAGACTCACCCCTAATGCTTAATATGTTATCACTACTTGGAGATAAAGATACAATGTTTTGAGGGTTATCTAGGACTTTAATAGGTAAGTTAATAGTATTCTTAACTAAATTATCTTCCTGAATATCTACAGGAAATGTACCTATCTGAGGTAATCTGATTGTGTTACTATAAGCCTAAGGGGAAATAGGGGTATTATTAATTACCATGTTTTTGACAATACCTTTATTATTTTGGATAGCTATGCTCAAATTTTTATCTATATCCTGCCCCGATTCAGATGTATTGAGAGAGGTTGGAATCTCCTCCTTATTTTGTGGGTGTGTAGATAACATGTTAAGTAGACAAGTGTCAGATGGTAATGGGGAAGAGGGCCTAACTAGAGCCTGTTTCTTAATAGGATTAATATAGAAGCCACCTATGTCCTTGCAGAACTCAACCTCCATTTCTTTATCAAGTTGGGTTAATAAGTTTATGTTTTTGCTTGGCTTTTGAGAATTAGCTTTAACTTCTATAAAATTCTTAAGAATTAAGGGATTAATTATTACAGAATTATAACCGAAGTTTAGTAGAATGGGAGGAATGCATTTTTGGTGAAAGTCCATTTCCACGGTTATTGTTTTGTCAACTAGAGTGGGTGTTGGTTCAACGATCCTTATGAATTTTCCAATTTTATTACCTATCATACTAATTTTTTCCTTGCTTGATAACTCCAGGGGCGGGTTATTTAAAGAGACTACCTTTTCTACTCTAAAATATTTTAAGTACATAGGATTGAATAATGGTATCCAATCAAACAAAGAGCAATATATGTTCCTAAATTTAATGTCCTTTTTATCCTTAATGCTATTTTTTAGTTCCTTTCTTTTGCAATCTATGTAAATGAAATGTTCCATAAGGTGAGCTATACTTACCTCCCTTGGTACTATTAATGATAATTCTGCTATCAAATCATTAACAGGTACTCTTGTGCCCTTCTAGAAACAGATTACCCCCGTCTCTGCTAAGTACTTCTATTGTTGTAGAAAGATATCATTATCCAAAGTAATAGTATCATGATGTCGGATAAGATTAGCCTTACCTATTTTTTGATGGATAACTCACCTATGTGGTGCCGTATAAGCTGCAGACTTAGAAGCTTCATGAGAACCAAGATTATTCTTATCAATATACAAATCATGATTACTCCTATTATTACTAACCATAGTTGCTAATTGCCTCTCCAACCTTCTATGGTGAGGAGGGCTATATTTTGATTTGTTAGTCATTTTCACATCACAACCAAGAGATATGCCATTTTGATTAGTATTCCCTCCAGAAAAGGGTGGGATCTTTGTGTGATGAGGGTAGGACTTTGAGGCTTTAGTATGGAGTGCATCCATCTTATTTTTTCCTACCCTATAGCCCTTATCCACAAAGGTCCCATTCCTTTTGTGGGGGGGAGAGTATTTCATTTTTCCATTATCTTCCTCTTTAAATACATCAAAGGAATTATTTATAGATAAAGTAAAAGGACTATGGAATTGCTGATACCTGTTAACCTTTTTCTTGTTTTTTACCATTTGCCAAGTGAAATCGTTCTTCGTTGTGCAGATGAAAGGTGCTTGAGTAGGTAAGATCCTGCCTTCCCCCTTTGCAGATAGGGGTTCATTGGTTCTCCAATAGCGCTCAGGTCCTCCCACTTTGGCAACCCCATTGCCTCTAGTAATTTTTGCATATTTCATTTGTATGAAAATATTTATTTGTCTGTCCAATGTTTGTACTGAGAAAAATTTTAGCATAACATCCTTATTTTGCTTAGGGATTACAATGTTAGCCCTGGAGTCAGAATCAGGCTTTACAACCCTAGCTTTATCTTTTCATTTTTCTTCCTTAGATGTCATATCTTGCTTTTTTGATTGTGGTGCTTCTTTAGAGTTTGCAGGGGAACATTTAATTGGAGCTGAAACATCAATGGAGGGATTTGGTTTTGCTTGGCTGAATAATGCAGTCAATTCAAAATCTACATTTTGATCCACTAATTTCCTCTGTTTAGCTATGAATTCCTTAAGATGGTCATACGTAGGGTGAGGCTGCACCAGTTTTCTACAATCCTTCTCCTTATGGCCATAAAGATAACAGTTATAGCAGTAACTTGAAAATACCTCTGTTTTGCCTTGCTGCTTAGCATCCTCTGTACCCGAATTGGGCCATTCTACACTAGATTTCATCTTGCTAAAAGAGTTAGCATTCTTCGTAGCATTAGAGTGAAACAAACCAATATCAATCTACCTTTTGTGGAAGGCAAAATTCCTTTTCGCATGTGAGGTTCGCATATTCACTTTTGCCTCTTCTAGTTATTTTTGATGCTTCCTTCCTTGTCAAATTTTGGATTGCACCCCTTCCCCTTCAAATTCATGACCTTCTACTCATGAATTTTGGATCTGCACCTCTTGGAACAAAATCGCTCCCTTAAACTCCTTGACAGTGCCTTGACTGTTCCTCTTGCTATACCAGATCTGCCTTTGAAAAATTTAGATCTGCACTTTCAATAATTTCAGATCTCGTTGCCTTATGACTCCAATCTACTCCTACAATTTAATGTCACTACTCCCTTGATAAATTTGGATCTGCTCCTAAATTTGGGCCTACTCCTCCAAACTAAAGTCACAGGTCTTGCAATATTGGAAGTCGTTGCCTCTAAGTTCACTATCGCTGCCTTCTTGTTAAGGTAGTTCACTACTCTTTTAACCCAAGTTTTCTGCTATCTGCTCATTTTGAAAGTACTTCATTCTAGTGTCTTGACAAAGAAATCTAAATGTTCACCTCCTTGCTTGATAATATCTTCCTTGGATCTTCTGGAATTGCACAATATGAAAAACCTGAATCTTTTCTTGATGAACTTTCCTTCTATTCCCAAATTTGATGCTTCCAAATTGATGATAATCTAAAATTGATCACAAAATCTAAACTTGATCACCTTTCCAAATGATAATTCTGAGTGTGGGTGTCTTGCAAAATGACAAATCTAAGTCTTGATGCTTGCAAATCTGAACTTTTACCTCCCCAATTTCAAAAATTACCTCTATATGCTTGCAAATTGAAATCTTCCTTGCAAAATTAGAACCTTATGTTTTGATAAATTCTAGAAATGGATGCTTGGAAATGTGGATCCAACCTCAAATTTTGAAAATTTTGAATATATAAACCCTCAAGATCTGAATCCTTCTTGCAAAATCAGAACTCTAACTTTGACAAAATCTAGAAATGATCATCCAAAATAGAGATTTTGCCCTTTCAAAATGACAAAAATTTGAGAGTGGATTTGAAAAAAATTGAAATCCTCTTTACTAATTCTGAACTTGTCTTGGAGGAAAAAAATTTGGAAATAGAAACTGAAAACTGAGATCTTGCTCCTAATTGCAAAAATTTGGGAGCGTATGCCTTAGATTTGAATTGAAGTCTTCCTTTTGCCAAGAAAAATCAAAATTCCCCTTTAGATTTTTGGAAATGGCTGCCTCTATATGCCTAAAAAAATCAAAGTCCCTCAATGATTTTCAGATCCAATGCCTGGAAAAATCGCTACATGTATAGGATCCAAAATCATTGCCTTGCTATGTACTTTCACTGCCAAAACACCAATAAAAATCACTACATATATATATATAAAAATCACTAGATACTGCTATGTATTTTGCTAGTTATAGGGCAGAGCGATTCATTGAAATAATATCACTTAATAATTATATTTCAAGCATTTTACTTAGAAATACCTCTTACGTGAAGTCTATAGGTGTTTCTTGCCTAATATTACAGATTTACTAAAGCCTTTAACAACCATGTTAAAGAAGAGTTCAACTTTCAGCTAGACTAAAGAAGGAAAGGCCAATTTCAAAGCTATCAAAGAGGCCTTGATAGAAGCTCCTGCCCTGTTAAACCCAACTTTCAGTAAGGATTTTATCCTTTATGCTTATGGAGGGCATGATGCTATATCTGCAATGCTGACTCAAGAAAATTCAGATGCATTGGAGCAGCCTGTTGCTTTCTTTAGCAATGGTTTAGAAGAGTATGAACATAGATACTCTTTTGTATATAAACATGTACTTGTTGTGGTAAAGAGCCTTAAAAAGTTCAGATATCTATTGACTCATAGCAAGGTACACTTGAAGTTTACTCATCCAAGTGTCAAAGAATTTTTTCTTTCCAAGGACCTAAATGAGAAGAGAGCTGGTTGGATCACCAAGGTGATGAAATATGACATAGATATTCAAACTACTAAGCTGGTTAGAGGAAGAGGTCTTTGTGAGCATTTGGCATCAAATGAGAGTTCAAAGAAATCAGAACAAATGGATGCATCTTTGGTTGTGCATTCTGCAAAAGAACATGCTGAGGCATCAGGTTGGTTGCCTAACATGATTCATTACTTGAAGACAAGACAATGTCCTGCAGGTTTGGATTCAGTAAAAAGAAGATATTATAGATTGCAATCTATTCCTTTTGTGCTGATAAATGAAGTTCTTTTCAGAAAGGATCACAATAGTGTCCTTTTAAGATGCATTGATTCAGAAAAGGTAGCAGACATCCTATTTGAGTTTCATGATGGACCTTCTGGAGGTCACTTTTCTCCTAGGACTACTACTTTTAAAATCATGAGGGTTGGATACTATTGGCCATCTATATTTAAGGATAGCCATGATTATCTGAGAAAATGTATCAAATGTGCTATGTTTGTAGGAAAAGAAAGTCTTGCAGCCTTGCCCCTACAACCAGTCAGAACAAAGAAACCGTTCATGAAATGGGGTATAGACTTTATTGGTGTGATCAATCCTCCCTCTAGTGCAGGACACAAGTGGATAATTACTGCAATAGATTATTTCACTAGATGGACAAAGGTAATTGCCTTAAAAGAATCAAATGAGAATGTTGTATTAAGTTTTTATGATGACATAATTCATAGAATTGGCATTCCAGATTCCATAATATCAGATAATGCATTGGCATTCATAGGCCTCAAAGTCTCAGGATGGGAAATCAGGAATGGTATTTATCTAAATACCAGTTCCAATTATTACCCTCAGGGCAATGGCTTAGCAAAATCAACAAATAAGAACTTGATCAGGATAATCAAGAAAAACATGTAGGATAACTAGAGAGATTGGCATACTAAGCTGAAGTCCACCTTATGGCTAGACAAAATTACTCCAAAGAAGATTATTGGGAATTCTCCTTATGTGCTAGTGTATGGTAGGGAGGCTAAGTTGTCCATTTCAACTGAATTACCAGCTCTAGACTTAGCTACTCAATATGCCCTATTTGAAGAAGGAGATCCCTTGCAGATTAGGTATGCTCAGCTCATGGAGTTGGAGGAATTTAGAGGCAAATCCATGAAGGATATGGAGTTCCATCAGATTCAGACAAAGAAGAGCTTTGATAAAAGAGCTAGGATCAGAGATTTCAAAGTTGGGGATGTAGTCCTCAAGTGGGATAAGTTTAGATCCAAGCCTGGCAGACATACAAAATTTGATTCATTCTAGAGTGGACCATTTGTTATAACAGAGTGCAAGGGACCCAATGATTTTCAGCTATCAACTCTTGAAGGAGATGCCTTGCCAATATCAGTGAATGGTTTCCACTTGAAGCCCTGCTTTGAGGTTAATCCCTCTCTGTAAATTCTTGTAAATATGTTCTTATTTTCTTTCCCTATTTTCTAGGTTAGTTTCTAGCTTTTCAAGAAGTGCTTGTGTACAAGTTCATCCTTCTAGTTTAGTTTTGTCCCTCTATCAAAGTTTAGTGCTCAAAGTGACCCCATGCCCAGTGAACTATGTCAAGGCCACTGGTTTTCCATGTCTAGCAGGCTGACATCCAGCAGAAATCGCCAAAATGTTATCCTAATTTTCCTATTCTATGAAAATTTGGCTAAATCCATTTAGAGGCCTCTATTTGTACCCTACCAAGCATCCCTTAAATTTTCATGGCTTCATGTCTAGTTTCTTGGCCTCTGCAATTTGTTTTGTCCCTAGGTTTGTAGTCAAAAAATTCATAAAAGTAGCCGTTGGAGGCATAAAACCCTAAAAACCCTAGCCTTCATTCTATGTGGTTGTTACTTTATCAGCCACTTAAGTTCCTAAATTTAGCATGTGTTCTTTAATCCTATTGGTCAGTCGCCAATTCTCTAAGTCAGTCAGTGGTTACCTTTTTCTTTCAGTGATTCAGTGAATGCCTTGTTCGCGTAATATCCTAGTGTTTCACGGTTAAGTCCTCAATGGTTAGTGACCTAGCGAAATAGTTAACCTTTCAATCAATCATGTAGTTGCTTAAACATTTGGTGGTCTTAGCTTGCAAGGGTCCTAGTTAATCAAAATCGACAGCTGGCGTATCTTCGCATAGCCTCCTTCTGACACATGAGACTATGCACCATCTGTTGGATCTTCCAAGTATGCAGCACTTCGAACTATCAGTGGGTCCACTGCCAGGTGTGTGCAATTGGTGTGTTCTAATTGGCCCATGTGTGATGAGTCAACCTTTTTGTCAGTGGGGCCAATTTCTTTCAGCGGTCAGAGGTTCTAACATTGTCAGAAGATCAACGGCTAGCATATATTGGCATGGGCCGTTGTCAGAGCTTGAGATCACCAGACGGCTATCGATCTTGCTTTTCTTCCCGTGCTGCATTGTGTCAGAGGGTCTGATGCCATGTATTTTGATTTGGTAGCTTCCAATTGGTTGGTTGGTGATGATTTGTAAAGCATGTTAGAGTGGGCCCAGCACACTGTGTCCCTTTTAGATCAATGGCTGGTGTATGATCTCATGGGTTGTGTCAGAGCAATGAGATTATACGCCGATCATTGATCTTGCTTTATCAGTGGGTCTGTGTTTGTCAGAGATGCTGATTTTCTCACTTCCGATTGGCTGCTAACTTCCCCAGTGGCTTTGACTTGTCAGAAGGGTTTTTGAAGTTGTTTTCTCAGCGTATCATGGCTATTCATCTATCGGGAAGGTTATGCATCGACGGTTGTGTTTTAATTTCAGACCTGCTAGCCATTAATATTTAAATTCAAATTTCCTACAAAGGTTTTGCTAGGGTTTTTCTCTTTTTGGCCATGCATGACATCGGTTAGCTCAGGAATTAAATTCTTAGGATGGTTATGGTTGAGAGGGAAATGGAGATGACTATTGGTTGGTGTTGCAGGGTACTATGCCACATTTTCACACCAGGAGATGCTAGAAAGAGTTGGCACCAGCTTTAAACGGTACTGTTCCCAGGGAAGAATGATCAGATTTAGAGCCTTCATGGCAAGGCCAACTTGCAGAGGGGTACATGAATCCAGGTTGCTTGTCTGCAAGCTGATTATAGTACAAGGATGGGCACTCAAGGATATATCTGATCAGCTATAATTTTGTAGAGTTGTATTTATGATCATAATTGATAGATTTAGGGTTTTTTATTCTATTAAAAATCTTGTAACCGTAGTTAGGTCTTAACTCCTACCTATGTGCAAAATAGGAGATGTATATAGTTCTTTTTTGGAGCCTTAGAGCTCAGAGGTTGGAATTGTAAAAAGAAAGAATCCTTTCTCAGAAGGCTATCCATGGTATTTCTACTACCCTCTGGTCTTCTACTCTTGTAATCTCCCTTTGATGATTTAAACAACTCCAAGGTATTTGTGACATTTTCTTTGTCCCTATCCTTTCATTATTTGAAGTATCTCTTATTGAATTGAAGTTTATGCATGTTCAGTGACAATTTAGGGTTCCTGATCCCTCTTTTTTTCTACAATTTTGTTTTTTGTTGTGTATGATTTGATGTGAATGCTCTTGTGGGTATACTTCAGCCCCCTTGACAATCTTGTCTCATTCCTACACCTAGTTGCAGAGGTGAATGTCTTCTTGAAGGTCATAGTTTGTGTCTTATGTTCAGACCCCTCTATGAAACACTTATGCAAGCCTATTTAAGAAGTTGTGATCTCCTAGACCTAAGTTCTTCATTGGATTCATTCCTCTATGCTGCAATTCATACCCTAATTTTGGTGTATCACCCAGTAGGTAGTTTGCTTTCAAGCATTTTTACTTTCAAGTACTCTTTCTATCCCTTTCCCTCAAAATTTTACTTTTCTTGTCAAGAAGAAAATTAAGGTGATTATCCAAGACGAACCAAACTAGAACCTGGAGGTCTCATCTCATTTAGCATAGGTCCCACAACCTAGAGATGATTCCCATGTTATACTAGGTTATCAAGACTACGAGAGCTTGAAACAAGGGTGCAAACTTAGTGTATAATAGGAACTTGGATCAACCATTGGAAGAGGAAGGATGGTACCTTGATCTTTATAATCATTACTGTATTTTTTTACTTCATATTTTGGATTTTCCTCTTGACATGGAGCCACTTATAAGGATGAGGTAGGAGTTTTGATATGCATGAGAGATTCTTGAAGAGTTTATGAAGAACTAGGCATAACACCACATGAGGGTTTGGGATCTTTGATTTTAGAAACATTGAAGAGTTTTGCAGTCGGATGTAGATTAGCTTGGACTTCTTTTAGAGGTATCCCTTAAGGATAAACATAGCCATTATGAAAATAATTAGGTTCTTTGTTGAATGTAGGCATTTTGGCTAGATGTGCTTCTTTAGGAGATGCATGGGTGTTGGAAGAAGTAGATGTGGAATGAGAAACACTACTAGACATAGGTTCATGAGTTTGATCTTTCTTGAGAACAGTATCCTCATTAGATGATTCATTAAGATTTTAAATTTCTATTATGTCATCGTCAATGAGATCTTGGATTTTATGTTTCAACTCCATGCAATCTAAAGTCTCATCTTAATTATTTTAATGATAGGTGCATAATAGTTTCTCAATAATACAAAACCACATGAAGTGATTTGAGGCACCATGATGAGATTGTGTTCAAGAAGCTTTTCCAAAGTTGATTCAATAGATTTTCCAAAGGAGTAAATGATCTATCCATAGGAATTGCAAAGGTGTCAGATTCAAGATCATGGGGATTCAATGTGTTTTTGTCATAGGACTATTATATAAAATACAATCAACTAAATGTGATTTACTATCTTCTTCAAGCTCTTGATCATATATTGGAGTATCATGAAATTGTAGAAAAGATTCTTGATAAAAAAATTGGACTCTCTTGAGATTGTTAAGTAGGCTCTTGACCACAGATGAGATTAATGTGAGATTCTAAAGAAAAAAAATTATTTTAGGAAGATGACTGTATGGATGAATCATGATCAAAGAAGGAATGGACAATTGATCTTAATCAGGATTTAGTAGATGATGTATCATTTTTTTCCTTTAAGTCTTCAATTTGAGATCTCAAAGATTGGATTTTTTTTATGTATGTCTTCAATAAGAATCTCTTCTTCCTTGCTAGGAGTGTAGGATTTAACCCATTTTCTTTTAGCAATTGTAATATTTTCTTGATGAGTTTGTTTAAAGGATTGAAGAGAAGCTATGATGTGGGCATTGTTCTTGAGATCAACTTTCTATTTTTGACTCCTGGTTTGCATAGGCATGAATCACTTGATTGTGTGATAGGTGCAAAAGTAAAAAAAATGTGACGAACAAGTCCAAGGTAAATGATGATGCAAACAAGATAATATCCAATCAAGAAGGGGATGAAAATGACTTAGATTCGAGTCAAGGTTAATAAACCTAGATGATAATGCACTCATGACTCAAAGAAGGACAACTGATAAGAAATATTGATGGTGATGGAATTGATCAAAGGACTGGATCCACAATACAGAATTGAGGATAGCGAAAATATGAATGAGAAAATATTAGGATCCGTTATGACAAGCTCACAAATTCAAAGGTAAATCTCTAGAACATGGGATAAATGTGACCACGAATCTGAAGGAAAATTGACAAGACTTTAGATTATTTTTCCAAATATTTGATAGGATCATTGTTTAGTCTTGTGTTTTGGTGATTATATTTTCAACTTGTTTTGAAGGTTTTGATGTCAAATGTTTCAAGGTATACAAATACAACTAGAATATGTGAAAAATAAATACTTCCTAAGCGCTATAGCCAATTGGCTGAGTGAAAAAATCCTTGCTTGTTGATTTAGGTACACACCTAATAGCTAATATGAATATGACCACCACCAACGATGTAATTTGTATAATGACATGCTATATTATTGAACTCCAAATGCTAATGGTGGCACGATATGATGAGTTTCTTTGGGGAGTTACTATCTCCCTTGCACTTGGACTATCCCACTTTGGGGGTTGAACTAGGTAGGATACTACTCTATGGAGTCTAGTAAGGGCCTTTGTTTGAATACATTCTTTGTGTCCACACAAGTTTGATTTAGGCCTATATCCACACAAAGAAGCTTTTGACCAATAGTCATGTAAATGTGATTTAGACTCTAAGGCCCTATTATGTGGTCACGTGAGAGTCATGTATAAGCTCAAGTGAAACTCAACTTTTGAGGATTTGGTCTCAAAGAAGAATTTTTTTTAATGTGAGTTAGAGTGGTGTGGCATACGCATCATGATCATGTCATTTGTTCGCCAAGGATGAGTACTTTTTTCCCACTTAGACACGCCCATGTAAAGGAATGTAAGAAAAGAAATTGAAAAGCTAAAAGGGTCTAGATTTGTGATTTTCGCTCAAAGGGGAAAAGAGCATAATATCCTAACCTTTTCACTATTCCAAAACACATCAAACAATTATTCTTTTTAAAATGTCTTGCCTGTGAGTTTCCTAAGAAACATTAAAGAAAAAATAATATTTAGTTGTATCATCATAGGCAGCCTGCACAACATACATCAATAGTATTTTTTCTCTTATTCTTCGACACGCATCCTACAAAAGTCTAGATGTGGCATGAATGTCTTCACCAAAAATTCCTTCATAAACTTGTTAGGCTGCAAAGAAAAATAAAAGAATTGAATAGGAGACAAAGTTGTCAAAATTAACAAAAACCAAATTACATAAATCGTAAAAAGAGAGAAGAATTTTATTTTTTCAATAAAAAACTAGGTAGATTCTCATATGAGAATCTACAGATCCCAATACAACAATATATAGCTTCCCATATGAGTTTCAATCTTGACTCGTACTTTCCTATGTTAATGCTCGTATGAGAAAATAGGACTAGTGTACCAACATAATATCGAGAATTCATAAAAAAATAGTGGTTGTGAAGATAAAAATTGATTTTTATGCCCAAGGGTGGGTGCCAAAAATGTGAGTGTGAAAAGTGACTACACTATACTTCAAAGAATCATTAAATGATTGATCTAAATAATCAAAGTACAAGAATCTAAAACTAGAATCAACCAAGGTGACTCATTGCCTTCTCGTAGACTCGAGTATGAGTTTTTCTATGAGGTCATTGTAAAACCCAATGGCTATAGACGTAATCTAAATGAAGGATTTAAACTAAAATGCAAGTAAAAATTTTATCCAATTAGCCAATGATTAATCCATATTAAGAAAACTAAATTATTCCTAGATTTGATAAATGAAATAAATATGTGATCAAAATAAACTTAATTATGCAACTAAGAATAAACTAACAATGATTGCAATGCATAAACAAATGATAAGAAAATTGACAATGTTACACAAAGAAAAAGATTGGATCCTTCTTGTGAGAATGAAAGCCTAGTTATATAGAAATCCTCTCAAGAATGAATGGATGAGATTGATTCAAGATTAATTATTGAGATTCATTCTAGACTAGCACAACCTATGCGCAACTAATTTGATTGGTTGAGAGAGTCAATTAACTAAACTGGTTTGATCACTTATTTTGGAAACTTCGAAGGCTCAACTGAAGTTGCTAATTTTTCATAGATGAGTTAATAGAGGTGTTATCCTAGTTGACTCAATTGTTTCAAAAATCATGTTTAGTTGACTGAATGATGACTCTGTAAATGCATTTTTTGAATATTTAAAGGATTTATTGCATTTTTCTCCAAAATGTGATGACATAATTAATTTAATTCCCTTTTTTTGATTAATTGACAATTCTTATTTATTTAATCAACATCTTAAAATATTAATTGAATAAATGGTATAAGGTTAATTTAATTGTCAACAATATTAGGATCTAGGAATTAATTAATAAAATAGGATCAACTGCAATGGTTGAATGGGACCTAGAGTATAGGTCAAATTAGACTAATGAGTTGAATTTTCCTAGGTTAGAACTTAGGAGATTTTATCAAAATTAGGGCTTTCTTGGTAATTATATGACTTTTGGGTGATTAAACTAACAATGTAAAAAATTTGGGTCATTAATCATTGAAGTGCATAGAGAAACATTGTACCACAACACATACATGTGAAAGGAGATTATAATTGATGCATGAAGAAGACATTAAAAGTTTCAAGTCCCCATCTCAACATATTTATATACAGATAGGTGAATAACTAATGATGAGAAGAGAATTAATGATGCTACAACAAGCCTCCACTGAGGAATTCATTGTTTAGAGCCACTTGCAAATCTCAAGGAAACGTATGTAAGGTCACTGTTGATTTTGGTTATACTAATAATTGGGTGTCCTTAGAAATGGTAAAAAACTTGAAAATGAAGAGAGTCCCAGATCCCACATCTTACAAGGTCTCCCCATTGAATAAATGTCAATAAGTTGTAGTAAATGAGAAAAAATGGGTTGAATTGAACATTGGAGGGTATGAAGAAAAGATTTTGTGTGACATCATTTAAATAGATATATGTTATATTCTCTTAGAGCTCGACCATCACAATATGATAGAAGGGATAAACATAGTGGGTAGAAGAAGACATATGCGATAGATAAGGATGGGACTTAATTCACATTCAAACCATTGAAAGATGAGGGCATAAACAGACAAGTTGAATCTAGTGTCATGTTGTTTAGAGAGAAAGAGTTTGTGAAAACCTTGAAATGGGGATAACAATATGCCATACTAATTATACCAAAATGAGTTATGAGAGAAACCAAGGGTGATGAGATACCTAGTGAGATTCAAGATTACAGTAGAGGATTTCCATAAATCTTTACCACCTATGAGGGATATAAGCCATTGCATACGACTTATACCTAATGCAACCCTACCCAATAAACTTAAATACAAGATGGACCCTCAAAAAAATGAAGATACAAGAAGACATATCCAAGAGCTATTAGATATAATCCTTGTTGGCGTAATAGTTTATTACATTATCAAGTTGAGTAAACTATTAAACAATTTAACAAGGCTGGTATTTGGTTAGTTGGTTTCACAACCAAATTCACCTCTTACATATATGCATGTAACACTACAAAGTTCATGGCATTGAATTATCAAAACATTCCTTTTCCTTCATTTGTTATCAGAGTGCAACATTATAGTCTAGTGTAGAATGTGGAGAACAAGCCACAACAAGTATCCGACAAATGCTTTGATTGATGCAAACATACTTCAAAATGGAGGGTGGTGAATGATTAGATCCATAAAGGGGCCATAGACATATTTCTCAGTCCAGTCACATTTCTATGTTCACAAAATGCCAAATTTTCTACTATAAAGGAGTTTTGTACTGCATGTGGTGGAGGTCCATTGGTACGTGTTCCATACCTGTACATTGAGAAAATCTTCATTTTTTTGAAGTTGCAAATTCTGAATCATGCAAGGCTCCATCAAGCTATCTTATGACCCTCGAAAAGGTGTAGCTTCAAGATGTGTTCTTAAGCTCCCAGTCATAAACTCTCAAATCATGGTCTTGAATTATTCAACAATGATCCCTAAGAGATGTGATAGATCTCTATCATTGTCTGGTGACTGTAAAAGGGTATAATTATCAATCATATACTCTGAAGCTCGCTTGACAAAAATCCATATTGAGTGCACTAATCCATCATCTAATGTGTCCTCATGGTCAATGCATGCAACATTGCCTTCTTTAGTTTGTTCTTTTAATTGTCCTTTAAGAACATCACTAGCTCTAGCTCTACAACTCCATGCTATGTGCCCCTTTTTCTTACAGTAAAAACATTTTTTGTCTCTTCTATTTTTATTTGACCATTTTTTAGTACTTTGTGAGCATAATGTCTGGTCGATTGGGTAAGCTTCTTCTATCACTTCCTTTGTCCTATTTTCTTCTACTAGAAGAGCTGAAATCATATTCTCTAGAGTTTGTGAAGTGAGTTGACTTAGTGTAAAGACAACATTGCTATATTTGGAAGATAAGCTATTTAACAAGATGGCCTTAGCATCATCATCATCAATAGGAGCCTTAACTTTGGCAAGTTGTCTAATGAGAGATCTTAAATTACTTATATGATTGGACAATGTGATCCCAGTTTCCATTTTGAATCTAAACAATTGAATTTTTAGAGAAAACTTTGCATTGACAACTTTTGTGCCAAACAACTTGTTTATATTATCCCAAATGTCGGCAGAAGTGTTATCAAGATCTACGTGATGAAGTTCAAAATCTGCAAGAGCAAGACCTATAATAGCCTTGGCTTTATCATCTCTACCATTCCACTCCAACAATTTAGTTGCATCTGTAGGTGGTTTTTCTTTTCCACTTACTATACCCCATAGGTTTTTATTCATCAATTGCATTTGTATTTTTATTCTCCATGTATGAAAATTAAAACTAGAATATTTATCTAATGGAATATCCATTGAACTACAAAACTAGAAATCACCAACCATTCACAAAATGTATACTATTCTTGATTGGAAGTGTGTACTTACTATATTCTAGTTGTGTTAGAAATGAAGTACTTCACCACGATCCGTTGATCAAACTAACCATCAAGCAATACCAATGGATGTGAATTTACCATGCGAAATGGTTTTTGCCAGAGTTCCCACTCGATCTCCTTCAAATATGACTACAGGGTCTTTTATCTTTCGGCTCCATGTGGTTTGGATAGACCAATAACCAGTCTCGATAGCATTGCATGCCGCCAGCCAAGACTGTTATAATGGTTCTTTGAAAACCATTTCACATTTTTCATGAGAATCAAACAGATCTTCAATAACTCTTCAATAACCATTTTAATACATTAGAAACCAAGAATGTAATAATATCATCCTGAATGAATAGTCAATTTTTCTTGAATATATTATCTATACAAAAAAAACCTTGCGGGAAAGATTCAACTTGAACTACATAATACTTTCTAAAAAACTAAAAACTAACTACTAAGTTACTCCACGTTGACTGATAACATTGATATCCTTAAATAGATGCTAAAATGGTGATGTCCATCATTTCATTTCACATTTCTCACTCGTACTGTCCATACTTTCTATTAAAAACTATTACTCACCATCATAAGATAGCTTGATGGAGCCTTGCATGATTCAAAATTTGCAACTTCAAAAAAAAGAAGATTTTCTCAATATATGTATTCATATTATGTAATCAACATGTTTTTTTATGTAAGCCTTGAGGGGGGGATCCCTAGGGAAAATAGTTTTTTGATCTGTTTAGGATCAATGTAATAAGGGGGGGAATGTTGGCGTAATATTTTATTACATTATCAAGTTGAGTAAACTATTAAATAGTTTATCAAGGCTGGTATTCAATTAGTTGGTTTCACAACCGAATTCACCTCTTACATATGTTGGCTCTTTTCCTTGCAGGACCAAGCTTGAATCAAATAGTTGGGCTTAGACTCACAGGTTAGGCACTCAAGCTTGACAAGAAAAACACACCAATTGATGAGGGTAGAGAGAAATCCTCCTTCTTCTTTGAGCTCCACATTCACTCAAGCAGGTATTGCCTTATCTGCACATCCGAGACACCTCATTACAAACCAAAGGCCTGCAGACAGATTATTGTGGAATAGTAAACAATCTCCTATAGGTATCCTGTACCTCAATGAAGCCAATATCACATGCAATATCCCTACTTACATGGAATGAGACTGAAAGCTATAGACCTACACTAACAACAATAAAGGGAAAGGGTGGGACTATATGGTGATGATTTTAAAAAGATTGAAAGGACCCCTAAGATGCCCTAAGTCTCTGATAGACTAGTACCTTATCCAATGGGCCACAGAGTCAAATACCTCACTACAATAGGGCTATGAAACAAGAAGACAACACACTCACCCTGACCAATTCATACATTACCAAACCACCTGTGCACCCAGATATGCTATCACCTATCCAAAGAAAGACCTAGGAATAGGCAATACATTAACCAGCATCCACTGGAAGACAAGCATGATGCATATTTGATACCTTAGCCCATACATATCTAAACACTAACTCTGAACCAGTTATCTCTATGAAGACAACTCCACTTGCAAACACTTAGGCAATGCAAACAGACAAATCAAACACCCTTGATGTATGACTAATGATTCAAAATTCAAATGGAGACAATCTGATACAAGAACAAGTATGCTGCAATCTCATACATAAGACAATCCTATTACAAAATGCATTGTATTCTCTGAACTAGCAAGGAGAGAAGAACACTCTATATGCAGAGAAAAGGAGAAATCTATAGGAAAGAACCTCTCACTAGAACCAGGAAGGAACTCTAAACTGGAACCCTTTGAAAATCAGCAAAAACAACATATATACCCATGGTTACCTTGAAATCCCACAAAATTTAGGATGCAACAAGCTAAGGGTAACCATGGTTAGAGTTTTCAATCAATTAGGCATTTCAAAATTTGATACAATTCAGAGGGAAAACACTAAGTCCTAAATGCAATTAACACTTGATCTTCAATCATGAGAGAATCTCTGAAAGGCACCGAAGATCAATCAAAATTCTATAAAATTCAAACTGGAAGCGACCCTGTAACTACTTTTGGTACATTTCATTTATTCCCCTATGGCAAGACACCCCTCTCTGCAATCATCTCACACCCAGGAGCACACTAGAGCGGCAGAGAAGATCAATTTCACCAACTTGGGCCCCCTCTATCATCAATTTTGGTCCTTTCTAGTCGCTAGAAACATTCATAGAGATTCAAACTTGAATCTACAATGGTCACCATGCACTTGCGGGCTTCAAGTTTAACCATTCAAACATCTCGGGCTAACTCTGCAATGGCGACACCAAACAGTTGTCGCATGATTGAATAGCTCAAAAATGGGCTATGCGAACATGCAACACACTACTTCCCACTGCCATCTCTTATCTATTGACGCCGCCGCTAGCCACAATAGGGTTTGTCACATGTTCACATGCTGAGAAACTAGCTTACGCGAACATGTGACAAACCATAAACATGCACCCTCCTGCCGGCATGTCACCGCAGAGAAACCCCAACCTGGGCCTGCATTCAAACCATAACCTCCCGCCAGCATGGACCAATTGAAGATCGCCATGACTCACCTGCCAACAGGACCACCAAGAAAATATAGACGGGCCCCAAGGACACGTGGCACCCCATCGCATGATCGCATAGCCCGAAGACAGGCTATGCGAACATGCGACCACTTGCAAACTTTAACCTTGCCACAACCGCCACCGTACAACTCCGCAACTGCAACATCAGACCGTTGTTTCATGTTCACAAGCCATGGAAATGGCCCTTGTGATCATGTGACAAGGCCATGAAACTGCCACACGTCCATCTGCCAGCCAAAAGAAAACTACCACCTAGCATCTGGAAGATGCCCCATCTCCTGCCACCGGGCCCCAGGGACACATGGCAAGCAGTCGCATGATTGCATAGCCAAAAACTGGGCTATGCAATCATGCAGTAGCCTATCACAGGCTACCACATCACCTACTCCTGATAGCAGGTCCATAATGAACACACCCATCGGCACCAAATCGGACGGTGGGTGCATGATCACATGGAGAAAGAATATTCCATGCGATCACACACCGACTGTAGATCTTTGATCTCTGACTTTGAGCAATAAAAAGAACTAGGACCCATGAACCAACCACCGAGCATTTAGCAACTACGCGACTAATCGCCAGCCAAGTCACCAGATGTTAACCGCTAACCGCCAAGCATGAAGAGATTACACGACAACATATTCGCCAGATCATTGAATGCTTAGGGATTAACCACTAGAATCAGGAGACCAAGCGATAACCATAAGTCGCCAAGTCACAGAATGAAATCTTAACCGCCCGCCAAGATGAACAACAGGAATAATCGGACCCACACAGATAGGTGGCAAGTGGTCACATGATCGCATGTCAGAGAAGTTTGACATGCGGCCATGCGATAGCCTATTAGAGAAGAGCCATTGAAAATCAGGCCCACCACCCATCGCACCTGCGCAGTTAGAGAAAACACCAGCAAACAAGGAACAAGTTCAAGGTCGAAAACACACAATGTTTTCAATGAAAGAGGATCAGAAACACACAAAGTTTCCAACGCATCAACAGATAAGCACACAAACCTAGAGGACAAAGGGTCAAAAACAATGCAGGTTAACAATAAAAGATCGAAAACATCATGGAATTTTGAAAACACTGTGGGTTTTCAACACTGTGGTAAATTTTAAAGACATTTTCAACAGGCTTTAAACTTTGAATAATTTTCTGGGTTTTGCAATTTAGCTCATGTGACTTGGACCAGAGCAAGGTGACATAGGAGGAACACAGGGTAGGACACTTTGAAGAACACATGCAAGGAAGATAGGCCATTTTCATAAGGTTTTGCAATGACAGGAAAATGGACTAACAACATATATGCTTGTAACACTGCAAAGTTCATGGCATTGAATCATTGAAACATTCCTTTTCCTTCAATCCTAATAACTTGGGAGAGTTTAAACCAATATGATATCCCACCATTTTAGCACCTAAAAAGGGAGAAGATTGGAGAATGTGCACTAATTCAAGGGAAATAAACAAAATCGCCATAAGATACTGCTTTCCCATACCTACAATGGAGGACTTCATGGATTTTTTTGGATGGGCATGTTTCTTTTCAAAGATAGATCTTAAAAGTGGATAACATCAAAGTAGGATCAAAGAGGGAGATGAGTAGAAGATCACCTTTAAGATAAATGAAGGATTATATAAATGGATTTCATGTCATTTGGGCTCTCAAATGCACCAAGTACCTTTATAAGGTTAATTAATGAGGTCTTGAATCCCTGCATAAGTATGTTTGTGGTTGTTTACTTATATGACATACTTATTTTGAGTAGGACTAAAGAAGAATACTTGCACTACCATGACATAGTCTTGAAGAGGCTACATGAGGAGAAATTAATGATCAACCTCGAGAAGCGTGAATTCAAGAAAGAGGAATTGGTATACCTTGGTTTTGTGATCTCAAATGGCTCTTTGAATATGGATCCTAGCATAGTAGAAGAAACTCCTGGTTGGTCTACTCCAAAATTGGTAGGGGAGGTAAGAAGCTTTCATCAATTAGCTAATTTTTATAGAAATTTTGTAAAGAACTTTAGTCATATCTATTCTCCAATTATTGATACTAGGGTGGTCCCACAATAGTGTGTCCCACTTTTTTAGACATGTTGATTTTGCTAAAATAACACATTTTTAATAAAATATGATGATTTAAGCCTTGAGAGGTTCCATTTAAAGGAATTAATTACAAATGGTTAGCTCAAAGCCTCTTAGATTAAAAAAAATTCATATAACATTGTTAAAATAATAACAAAATATAGAGAGATAGAAAATTGTTTAATCAATGAGCAAGGAAAAGAAGATTTACCATGAATAATCACAAAACTAGGAGCATTCACCAAAGAACAAAGCAACAAAGGAGACAATATTTTGAAGGGGAAAAAACATAAAAAAAAACCTCATGATATAATGAAAGTGGCAAAAATGCCAGAGAGAGAGAGAGAGAGAGAGAGCTTGGTTCATACAATAGTAATCAAGAAGAAGAAGTATCTCTTGTGAAGAGAGAAGGAGAGCCATCTCTTTTAATAGAGATCTGAGAAAGGAGTTACATTGTAACTCCCATTTTTGTGTATGCCACATTTCACTAGTGTGTGATACAAGTGTAGGATTCCTCATAAGGAGGAATATCTATTTTTCTTAATAAAAGAAATTACAAATATGACATGTCCTCCCACTTGGACTAGAGGACAAATATAATAGGATACCTTGGTTTATCCTTACATATTTACCAAGCAAAGATTAAATTCTAACACCCCCCTTTAATCTTTACTTGGGGTAATTACATCAAGGGTTATCAAACCCAAATTGTTACAATGAAATTCAAATTTCTCTCTAGAAAGAGGTTTTGTCAAAATATCTGCAACTTGATCTTCACCTTTGCAATGGATGAGGGAAACTTTCTTTTCTGCAATGTGCTCTCTAATGAAGTGGTGGTGGAGATAAATGTGCTTTGACTTTTCATGGTAAACTAGATTCTTTGCCAAGGCTATTGCACTTTGATTGTCACAATACAATGGTGTAGGTTCTTGTTGAGGTAGACCCAAATCTTCAAGTATTCTTCTAAGCCATAGAGCTTATTTAGAGGCATGAGTACAACTTTTATATTCAGCTTCAGTAGAACATAGAGACACAGATTGTTCTTTTTTACTTTTCCAAGATATAGAACCTGAACCAAGAGAAAAACAATACCCAAAAGTAGATTTCCCATCATTGGGGTCTCCACCTAGATCTGAATCAATAAAATCTTTTAAAGAAAAATCAGAATTGGCATCATAAAATAATCCTAAGTTAATAGTACCTTTAATGTAATGAAGTATTCTTTTAGCAATTTTGAAGTGAGTTTGTTGAGGTTTGGACATGAATCTTGAAACTAAACCAATACTAAAAGATAAATTAGGTCTAGTGAGGGTTAGATAAATTAAACTACCTACAAGTTCTCTATAAGGAGTAGCATCTATGGAAGGAGATTGCATATCTATCATTAACTTAGTTCCTAAATCACATGGAATTGAAATAGGGTTAGCATCATTCATATGAAATCTATCTAGAAGTTCTTTAGCATATTTACTTTGAGAGATAAAAATACCCTTAGGGGTTTGCCAAATTTGCATTCCTAAGAAATAATGTAAAAAACCTAAATCTGTCATTTGAAATTTTTGGTTGAGTTGGAACTTAATATCATAAATTAAATGGTTAGAACTAGAAGTAAGAATCAAATCATCAACATACAGAATGATAATAATAATGTCATCTTCACTATGCTTGATATACAAGTTAGGATCATTTTTACTTCTTTCAAAACCGTGAGAAATAAAGAAAGCATTAATTTTGGAATACCATTCTCTAGGAGATTGTTTTAAACCATAAATAGACTTCTTGAGTTTACATACTAAATGTTCATTACCTTGTTGAATAAAACCAGGAGGTTGAGACATGTATATTTCTTCATGCAAATAGCTATTCAAAAAAGCACTTTTAACATCCATTTAAAGCAAGAACAACTTTAATGGTAGGCATTTTAGAAATAGGAGAAAAGGTTTTAGTATAGTCTATTCCTTCAATTTGAGAGAAACCTCTTGCTACTAGTCTAGCTTTAAATTTACTAATTTCATTATTGGAATTTAACTTAGTTTTATATAACCATTTGTAGGAAACCAAACTTTTACCATGAGGTAAAGGAAGAAGATCCCAAGTGTTATTAGAAATCAAAGAGTCATATTCTTCTTGCATAGCAATTTTCCAATGAGGCTGATTTTTACCTTGAGAAAATTTGTCAGGATCATTAAAATTAGAGAGAGAAGTCATAAGAGCATAATTGCAGTAGTTTATCCTTCTAGGTTTAAGTCCACCCATTCTAGAAATGTAATCATCACCTTCATTAAGTAAATCTTCAAACCATTTAGGATTTCTCCTAGAATTAATAGAAATATTACTAGGAGGAGTAAACAAATTATTACCATCATCATCATCATCACTGCTACTACTAGAAGGAACAAAATCATTAGAAGGAGTATCATTACTATCTTTATGTTCATCATTATCTTTTTGAAGAGTATTAGTATTATCCTTAGTGTTAGGAGAAAAAATAGAAGGAACATAAATATTAGGAGTAGAAATTTGAGGAGTAGGGTTGAGAGACAGAGGTTGGTCCTCCACAAGAACTATGTTGTGACTAAAATCAAAATCTAAAATTTGAAAACAGTCATGGATACCATTTTCAGCAATGCAAACATCTCTAGCTATATGAACTTTATTAGTAAGAGGATCATAAACTCTATAACCTTTAGTGTTCTCAGAATAGCCAACAAATATATGAGGTGAGGATTAAGGATCTAACTTTTTTCTTTTCTATTTGGGTGTGTGAACATAAGCAGTGGAGGGAAAAATCTGTAAATGAGACAAATTGGGTTTTCTTCCTGACCAAACTTCTTCAAGAGTTTTATTTGGTAGGGCCTTAGTAGGAGTTCTATTAAGAATATAGGTGGCACATGCCATGGCTTCAGCCCAAAATTTATAATCTATATTTCTAGCATGTAAAAAGCATCTAGCCATTTCTAGTATTGTTATATGCTTCCATTCTACCACACCATTCTGTTCTGGTGTATAAGGAATAGTAAGCTCATGTTTGATACCAAAAGATCTTAAATACTAATGGAAAGCATGATTAACATATTCAGTACCATTATCAGTCCTAAGAATCTGAATTTTATAACCACTTTGTCTTTCTACAAAAACATGAAATTCAACAAAAATATCAAGGACTTGATCTTTACTATGTAAGAAATAAATCCAATTTCTATGAGAATAATCATCAACAAAATTTAAAGCATATTTAGAGCCTGAAATAGAAGTATTTTCCATAGGACCTAAAAGATCACTATGAATCAGAACTAACTTATTATTATCTCTCCAAGATGATTTAGGGGGAAAAGATTCTCTATGCATTTTACCACTCATACATCCATTGCAATCAAACTTAGAAGTAGTAAACTTAGGTAGCCCATCTACCATATTTTCTTTTTGCATTAATGAGATATAATCAAAATTTAAATGTCCTAGCCTCTCATGCCAAATGTGAAAATCAACAATAGTGAGTAATGAATATCTAGGAGAGGAAAATTGATAAAATTTAAAGAGATTATCATCATCCAATTTAGCATCAACAACTATCTGATCAGTATTGGGATCAATGATATGGAAATTATTTTTATGAAACTCAACCTTATAATCTTGACATAATTGAGGAACAAAAGTAAGGTTAGCTTTCAAATCAGGAACATAAGGCATATCATGTAATTTACCATTTGGAACAGAAACATTACCAGTTCCTTCAACTTGATAGCAATGGTTATCAGCTAAAGAAATAGGAATATTCATAGAATCGGGTCACAAAAAATCAAAGACTTCCTTATGAGATGTAACATGTTGAGATGCACCACTATCAATAATCCATTCAAGTGGTTTAGAAGCATTAAAACAGATAGTAAAAGCAGAACGAGATTGATTTCCATTAGATTTTCCATTTGAGTAATTTTGAGAATTATGTTGATCATCTTTTTGTTTCTTTAAAAAATTATGTATTAAGTGACCATCTTTATCGCAATAGGTGCAATGTGGCCTATTTGAATAATTACTATTATGATAATTATTGGAAGGCCTAGAATTAAATTGTTGGCCTGAGTTATTATTTGAATTATTAGTATTGTTAGATCTTTGATAATTTTGGTTATTTTGATTAGTGTTAGAAGATATATTGTTATTGTGACTTTGAGAGACATATGCATGTTCATGAGTTTTAAGTATGCCAAATTGAATCAATTTTTCTTCCTCTTGATGCAACATATTTTGAAAGATAACATAAGTTAGTTGAGATGCTAAAGAAGGAATAGCTAACTGAGAGTAAATATTTGTAATAAACTGTTGGAACTGTCTAGGAAAACATTTACAAATAATTATGTGGATTATCCTTAAATCAGAAAGAGGAACTTGTAAACCAGTTAGTAAAACTTTAATTAAATCAAACTTGAGCAAGAAATCATTAATAGAGTTGAAGTCGATATAATTGAGGTCTTCAAGTTGGTCTTGAAGCTAGATTTTTTGAGTCTCATCTACACTGTCATAGGTATTTTTCAGGATGTCCCAAGCTTGATGGGCTTTTGTACAAGTAGAAATTAAGACATACAACTTAGGACTTAAGGAGATCTTGATTAAACCAAGCGCTTCCTCATTTTTAGTCTGCCAAGTAGTTTGGTCAGCTTGAGGAGTAGAGGTTGCTGGTTTTGAAGTGGCATTAGTTGCAATATCTAAAATATGTCTGAATCTAAAGATGAAGGTCATGTGCATTTTCCATGCATGATAATTTGTACTAGTTAACTTTATTTCTGGCCTCAGTGTGGTCATGGTTAAATACAGAGATTTAAAGTGAAGAACAACTAAACTTGAATAAATAAATGAAAACTTTTAACAGAACTCAGAAAAGAAACTCGGATCAAACTATATACACTTGCATGCAATAGAAGAAAGCTATAAAATCTTACGCCAAGGAGGCATGCAAGAAGAAAAATAACAACCAGAGGAAAAACTAAAACTAAGAACACTAAAGAGATAACAGAACTTAGTTAAGCTGTTATTGATTAATAAATAACAACAAGAATCTCTTGCATGCAAAGAGAAAGAAAATTAAATTTATTGCATGCAATAAGAAAAATGTAAGAACTAAAAAGTTTTGAACCTACAAGGAAATGTTAGCTAAATCGAAGCTAATAAAATACAAATTAAAAACACATGTTAGTGCATGCCTGCACTGAAAAACAAGAAGAACTAGATGCTGAAAAAAAAACTTTTAAAACTCTGAATATGCCTAAAACTTAATAAAATTAATAACAATAATTTTTTAGTGCAATAATGAAAGAAAACTCTTTGAATCCTATCCGATACTAACGTTATAGAAAATTCTAGAGCTCAAACCGATAACTTCGTACTTAAGAAAGTAAACTTTTTATTTGAAATCTATCACTCTGTGTGAAAACATCTACAACAATAAGAACCAATATAACTGAACACAACTGAGAATAAATCACAAACCCTCTGAACCTTATTGTATTAGAAGGTTCAACAATCACCACAAAAATAATCAACAATTGATTGTTTTCCTATCAAAGCAAACCCTCAAATAAATCAAAACAAAACTGGCCAAAAAAATTGAAACTCCTACTTAAAGATTTAATGATATTCTACAGCGTCAATGATCCAAGAATTTACATATAACTCAAAGAAGTGAAATATCCTCTACCAGTGCCCAATAATTCAATATAATGAAAAACACTTACAACTAACTTGGAATGTAAGATACACATAAATTAAGAATGTACACAAACAACTAACATAGAGAGTAAGACAAGAATACCCTGTAACATAAATACAAATGACACGCATGTCGAAGTAGTTCAAACTTAACAAAAAAAATTCTCACTTTCAGAAAGAAGGGTGCCAAAGAATTAGGTGTCGATGATGACCTAAGGAATGCAGTAAAACATGGATAACAAATATGAGATACGAAATCTCTAAAAAGGTTAATGAGACTGGGGAAAAAAAATTGAGCACTAATAAGAAACAAATGAGCTTTTCCCTACTTTGAGACCAGAGAGATCAGCGACACTAGCTAGGGTTTAACTAATAATTGCTGCTATTTATTATAAAGACACCAGATAGTAAAGATTGCATGCAAAGATGTTATTGAAAAAAACTAATAATTGCTGCTATTTATTATAAAGACACAACAACGAATGGAAGAATCTACATAAACTAGCAAAAAAAACACAAACTGTGTAGGATCCCTTATCCTTGAATGACTCGGTAACTAATCAACATAATAGATTGGAGAAAATTTTCAAAGAGAGTGCACCTCTCTGCAATAATAACAAAAGATCTAACCCCCGCGATCTAGGCAAGTAATCGGTCTATGAACTATTCGCTTGGATTTCAGTAGGACCAATCGAACCAGAAATGTGAAAAACAAAATACAGTAGAGCTCAAGTAGCTAAAAATGAAGATAAAATGCTTTGATTGACTAAGAAAAAACACCCTAGGGATTACGCAAAAAAAATTGAGCCGAAATGCACAAGACCAATGATCGAATATAAAAAAATTATCTACCAGAGAAACTTATCGAGAAAAAAAATGCTTGCTATAGAAATACATGCGGAACCTTAATAGAAAAAGAAAAGGAGATGTTACATGCAGAGAAAGAAGATATAGAAACTTGGTGATACAACTAACACAACAGAGAAAAAAAAGATAATGCAAAGAGACGTTATAATTGCAAATAGAAAAAAATATTCTTTACATGCAGCAAATGAATAAGATGTAAGAAAAAAACATTACATGCATGTAACGAAAATTAGAAACAAGGATAAAAGAATAAACTTTTAATTCTTTAAATTCTTTTAATATTATAATATTAAATTTTGATTATAATATTAAGATTTTGAAATATATAAAAATAATACAATATTAAATTACAGAGAAAGATATATTCAAAAAAATTTAACTAAGGATAAGAGAATCAATACTCTTTTAAACAACATCTCCAAATTTAGAGTGCACCAAGATATGGTAGCTCCTTTACCTACACACTCAAAACATGATTAAAACAACCTGCTTTGATACCATGTTAAAATAATAACAAAATATAGAGAGATAGGAAATTGTTTAATCAATGAGCTTGAAAAAGAAGATTTACCATGAATAATCACAAAACTAGGAGCATTCACCAAAGAACAAAGCAACAAAGGAGACAATATTTTGAAGGGGGAAAAGCATAAAAAAGACCCCGTGATATAATGAATGTGACAAAAATGCCTAAGAATGTGAGAGAGAGAGAGAGAGAGAGAGAGAGATTAGCTCATACAATAGTAATCAAGAAGAAGAAGTATCCCTTGTGAAGAGAGAAGGAGAGCCATCTCTTTTAATAGAGATGTGAGAAAGGAGTTACATTGTAACTCCCATTTCTATGTATGCCACCTTTCACTAGTGTGTGAGACAAGTGTAGGATTCCTCATAAGGAGGAATATCTATTTTTCTTAATAAAGAAAATTACAAATATGACATGTCCTCCCACTTGGACTAAAGGATAAATATAATAGGATACCTTGGTTTATTCTTACATATTTACCAAGGAAAGATTAAATTCTAACAAACATCTATACTCCTCATTCATACCTACAATGGAGTCTCCTTCGCACCTATTAAAATGCTAACACAAAATTACTTCGACTTTATATTTTGGCAAATCAAATGAATCCATTTGAAAAAGCTATCTATGTAGTATGATTCTATTCGGAACAAGCTTTCTAATGAATATAATTTTTAATACATATTGAGTCCATTATCACTTTTAAATATTACTTTAACTAAACATAGGTTGTTTGGTCGCTGAACAACCTATCTCTTCAAGACTTCAAGACAAATAGTAAATTACAAAAAAAAATTATGAAAAATATGTAGGAAAAGATTATTTGTGTTACCTTTATATACAAAAAAGAAAAAATGAATTTCGATATACACAGATCAAGTTAGAGTGATCCAACTGACCTTATATCTAAATTACAGTTACTGTCACTTTATAACTTAATAAACTATGAAATATTGACCCAAAATAAATGAAACCAATTGTATCCTTTAGATATTGAAGTTACAAATATAATCTCAAAAGAATTACATCGTTATCATTTTTTTAAAAAAATTTATGTTGATCCAAGTGACAGTACCTCCTTAAAAACACAGTTTTTCACACAAATCACTTTTTGAAGGAGAAGGAAAAATGAATTTAAATGAATTTTTTTTAATTTTTTAAAAATATATTTAGAAACTAAAAAGAAAATTCTAAAAGACTCTAGTTTACATCATCTTCAAATTCCTAATAGTTTTGTGGTAGGGTGAACCCAGAATAGTGGGTTACACTTTTTTGCCTGAACAGACATTGAACTCTACATTTAGAAAAAAACTTTCAGATTCAAATGCATATTATTGTTAAACCGTTTGAAATCAGAAGATGAAGTAAATTAAAGTCTTTTAAGATTTTCTATATATATATATATATATATATATATATATAAAATTTTTTAATTGATTTGAATGGTTTTTTCTTTCTCCCACGAAAACTAGTACGTTGCCGAAAATGTCATTTTCAAAGAGTTACATTATTTTCATAGAGGATAACTTTTTTTTCTAAAATAGATATCAATGTGATTCTTTCAAAACTAGTTTCGTAACATCCATATGAAGGGCATGCAATTGGTTTGATTATATTATCATTATTATTTCATATTTTATTAACGTTTGAAGTTGACTAAATCATAATTTTGACATACCTTGACTACATAGCTTATAACTTTTCGTGTATTTGTCCAATTTCATTTTTATTTTTATCTATAGAAAGAGAACATAAATACCTAGGGCATAGATATTTTTTATATTTTTTTCTCTCATTTACTATTTTTCCATAAGCGTTAAACATAAAGGTAGACATACGGTGAAATATCTATGTTTAGTAAAACTAAAAATACAAAGTCATAATAAACTTAATATATATTAAAATTATAATCATTGGAAATATTTTTCTTAGTAGTACCTACTACATAGATAGGTTTTTCAAATGGATTCATTTGTTCTCCCAAAAGATAAAGTCAAAGTGATTTTTTGTCATCATTTTAATAGGTGCGAAGGAGACTCCATTGCAGGTATGAATGAGGATTATAGATGTTATCTCAATTTTTTTTTTATCTAAGAGGCTTTGAGATAACCATTTGTAATTAATTACTTCAAATGGAACCTCTCAAGGATTAAATAATCATATTTTATTAAAAATGTGTTATTTTAGTAAAAGTCAACATGTCTAAAAAAGTGTAACCCACTATTATGGGGTCACCCGGCAACAGGTGTTCGAAAGTGAATTTTTTTCTCAGAATGTTGATCTCTGTGTCCAACTGACCTTATATCTAAATTACAGTTACTGTCACTTTATAACTTAATAAACTATGAAATATTGACCCAAAATAAATGAAACCAATTGTATCCTTTAGATATTGAAGTTACAAATATAATCTCAAAAGAATTACATCGTTATCATTTTTTTAAAAAAAGTTATGTTGATCCAAGTGACAGTACCTCCTTAAAAACACAGTTTTTCACACAAATCACTTTTTGAAGGAGAAGGAAAAATGAATTTAAATGAATTTTTTTTAATTTTTTAAAAATATATTTAGAAACTAAAAAGAAAATTCTAAAAGACTCTAGTTTACATCATCTTCAAATTCCTAATAGTTTTGTGGTAGGGTGAACCCAGAATAGTGGGTTACACTTTTTTGCCTGAACAGACATTGAACTCTACATTTAGAAAAAAACTTTCAGATTCAAATGCATATTATTGTTAAACCGTTTGAAATCAGAAGATGAAGTAAATTACAGTCTTTTAAGATTTTCTATATATATATATATATATATATATATATATATATATATATATATATATATATAATTTTTTAATTGATTTGAATGGTTTTTTCTTTCTCCCACGAAAACTAGTACGTTGCCGAAAATGTCATTTTCAAAGAGTTACATTATTTTCATAGAGGATAACTTTTTTTTCTAAAATAGATATCAATGTGATTCTTTCAAAACTAGTTTCGTAACATCCATATGAAGGGCATGCAATTGGTTTGATTATATTATCATTATTATTTCATATTTTATTAACGTTTGAAGTTGACTAAATCATAATTTTGACATACCTTGACTACATAGCTTATAACTTTTCGTGTATTTGTCCAATTTCATTTTTATTTTTATCTATAGAAAGAGAACATAAATACCTAGGGCATAGATATTTTTTATATTTTTTTCTCTCATTTACTATTTTTCCATAAGCGTTAAACATAAAGGTAGACATACGGTGAAATATCTATGTTTAGTAAAACTAAAAATACAAAGTCATAATAAACTTAATATATATTAAAATTATAATCATTGGAAATATTTTTCTTAGTAGTACCTACTACATAGATAGGTTTTTCAAATGGATTCATTTGTTCTCCCAAAAGATAAATTCAAAGTGATTTTTTGTCATCATTTTAATAGGTGCGAAGGAGACTCCATTGCAGGTATGAATGAGGATTATAGATGTTATATCAATTTTTTTTTTATCTAAGAGGCTTTGAGATAACCATTTGTAATTAATTACTTCAAATGGAACCTCTCAAGGATTAAATAATCATATTTTATTAAAAATGTGTTATTTTAGTAAAAGTCAACATGTCTAAAAAAGTGTAACCCACTATTATGGGGTCACCCGGCAACAGGTGTTCGAAAGTGAATTTTTTTCTCAGAATGTTGATCTCTGTGTCAAAGTTGGCCAAAAAGTGGTACACATTATTGTGGGACCACCCACCATCAAAGGAGATAATTGGAGGAGGTTTATGTGAACTTATTAGGAAAATAAAAGTTTCAAAATTCTAAAACAAAAGATAGCACAACAACCCATCTTGGAATTGCTTGACTTTTTCATAAGGTGTTCATAATTGAATTTGATGCAAGTGGGTATAAATAATGTAAAATTTGACAAAAGAGACTAGACTTGTACCTTTTTTTAGTGATATAATAAATCAAAAAAAGAATAAGTATTCTTATTGTGACTTAGAATTGTATGTCATGGTTCAATATTTAAAAAAGTAGAGACACTATCTACTTCCTAAAGAGTTTTTTTTTTTTTTATTAACAATCATGGTTTGAGTTTCATAAACAGCCAGAACAAGTTGAGCCACAAACATGTTAAGTGTGTGGAGTATATAGAAAGCTATAACTTCACCATAAAGCACAAAATGGGGTAATCAAGTAAGGTAGGAGACGCTTTGAGAAAAGAAGGTAATGTTGGTTCAAAATATACAACTCCAAAGTGTAGGTATTAATACCTTGAAGGGTATGTATGAAATTGATTATCATGACTTTAAGGATATATATGATGTTTGTAATCAATCTCATGGTGATTTTCATGAAGAATATTCTAATTTCTTGATTCAAGAAGGATTATTGTATAAGGGTGCTTAGTTGTGTATTCTAAATTTTTCTATAAGGGATAATATGATTAAAGAGAAGTATTTTGGTAGTGTAGTAGGTCATTTTGGTGTGGAAAAGACCTTGGAGTTAGTGAGAAAGTACTACTATTGACCCAAAATAAAAAGTGACATCAAAAAGTATTTTGAAAGGTGTGTAGTTTGTAAAAAATTCAAGAGTTCAAGCATAAATGTAGGTCTCTATAAACCATTACCAGTCCCTAATAGGTCATGGGAGTCCATTAGTATGGATTTTGTATTAGGATTGGCAAAAAATCACACGAGTCAAGATAGTGTATTTGTTGTTGTTGACCGGTTCAATAAAATGACACATTTCATACCATGTAGGAGCACAAGTAATTCCTCTCACATTGCAAGTTTTATTTTGAAAGAAGTGGTCAGGATTCATGGCTTGCTTTTGAGTATTATTTCAGATAGGGACTCAATGTTTGTGGGTCACTTTTGGGGGACACTTTGGAAGAATTTGGGTACAAACTTAAACATTAGTTATGCCTATCATCCACAAATAGATGGCCAAACTGAAGTGTTCAATAGATGAATTGGAAATCATCTTAGATTCCTCACAAAAGAGCATGATAAATAATTGGGTTTAGTTCTTCCATGAGTCAAGTATGCATACAATAAATCCATTAATAGACGTATTCATAAAATCCAATTTGAGGTATTTTAAGACATGAAACCTAGAGGAGTCTTTCAACTAAGAGATTTTAATGGCATGGAGATAAGGAGTGTAGAGAAAGAAGAGTTTATAGTGGCCATGAAGGATATACATGAGATCGTTAGAGCTTGAAACTCAAGAAGAGTGGTTAGAAGTACAAGAAACATGCAGGTTTGAAAAGAAGTAATGTTTAATTTAAGGTGAGAGATCTATTTTTACCACATTTGAAGAAAGAAAGGCTACCAAAGGGAAAGTATAAAAAGTTATAGATGAAGAAAATTGGGCCATGTAGGGTGGTCCATGGATTTGGAGCTAATACTTATCAGATAGAATTCCTTCATAGAGTGGCCATTTCACCAAGTTTTAATGTTGTTGACCTTTATCCTTTTAAAGTATCTATGATTTTAGGTGAAGATGTAGGTTTATCTTGAGATCTAGATTAATATTGGGTTGAGGACCTACCTCCATGCGAGTCATTGAAGCTTGAAGGCATATTTGGTACCAAGGAAGTCAAAAGAATATGACACAAGGCATACAATGAGTACCTAATGAAGTGGCAAGGCCTTCCTAATGAAGATGAAACATGGATGATAAATGAGGATGTTAGGAAACATGAAACCACATCCCAAGACTTAATCTCAAAAGGGAATTGATATTTTTGTTTATCCTAGGAGTATGGTGTAGCAGCACCTAATGCATTCATGCCCCCATGAGGTCGTTATGGAAAAAATTTCTTGTTAATATGCCTTGATCATGTTTTAAGGACTTTTAGGTCATTTTACCTTGGTTGTGTCAAGTAGGAGTCTTGGGAAAGTTTTGTGTGTCATATGGAAAATATTATCAAAGTTGTCATAGTTGTCAAAATGTTGTCATGCATTTTTTGCAACATTGGTCATGTAAGTGAAAAATGCACCATTGGAATTCAAATAATTCTTGTATCTATTGGCAATATGTTTAAATATGACTTAGGAATTTTCTTTTTAGGATTTCTAATGATCTTTGGTGAAGAAATTACAATAAAAACTCATTGTTTCCTAATTTATAAATGTCTCTTTGTTGTTACATACAATTGTACAGATTTGTACAGACGCTCCATGACCTGAAACTAGATTTCTTATTAAGAGTGTTGAATCTTATTTGATTTGGTGTTGGTTTCATATATTTTCATCAAGTTTTATGTAATTTTCAGGCATTTTACTAAAACTAGTTCGGAAGTCCTTGATTTAGAGGTTTGGTGAAGGAAATCATATTTTGAGGCCCATTCCACCAGTGGAAAAATATATAAATCTATGGAATGGAGGAATTTAGGGTGTATTTTATCCTCCATAAGTTTTTAGAAGTAGGCGATGGTGCTAGAGGCCAAATTGGTGATGCCCTAGCCTAATATCTCAATGTATTACGCTTAAAAGGAACAATTACCCATAGCATTTTGTAAAATGGTGGATCAGTGATCAAATCAATAGATGGAAGCAACATATAAAAATATTATGTGATGTTTTGAGAGCCCTAGAGTGGAGATTATATGTTTCAAGTGAAGAAATCCTACACTTGCTTTAAAAAATAGGCCTAATTAGGCTTAATTATTGATTAAAAGTTGATTGTTGATAGGGTTGGTAAAAAAAACCCCACCTTAAAAAAAAAATGTAAAGCATATCAAAAAATGTAACCAATTTTTGAAGGTTAGTGATGCCTTGGGAGATGGGATCAGAATAACCAGTTGAAGCCGAAACAAGTGAAAACTTCCCTTCCTTGTATCACCCAATAATCAACAGTTCATTTTGTGAAACTAAATTATATTAGAATATATTTTAACTTAACTAACTGGTTGCATCTTAATAATGTTAGTGATTGCAAGAAATGAAGGAGGTAAAAGCAAGATGTAGAATAAAACCCAAATTCCAAAGCTTCATATTATATTTATCACTAGCATATATATATATATATATATATATATATATATATATATATATATATATATATATATATATATATATATATATATATATATATATATATA
>BSBK01006072.1:0-7500 GCA_027943335.1 Chamaecyparis obtusa
AACACTTCTTCAAAGAGGCTACATTTTGATGATCCCCCTATGACATAGGATGTAGTTTTACTTTTGTGGTCATTTAGAGATGCCACTTGGCACATTTTGAGATGGCATATATGCCACATTGTGCACCTTGAAAGATTGATTTTGTAGACATTTTGAAATGGCATGTGCCATATTTGTATATGGAGATACTTTGATACATTTGATACTTTCTATATATAGAACATGTTCATTTTTATGTTATATTTGCATCATCTTTTGTATACATATTTATTATTCATGTTTATGGAATTGAATGGTGAAGTTATATCTTGACTATGATTATCATTATGATTTAAATTATATCTTGTTGAAGTTACATTTGTTTTTTCTTTACTCTGGAATACCATGTTCATGGAGCTTATTATGTTTGAGGTTTAACTTCTATAGATTTCCTATGTTCTTATGTTTCATACCATTATATATACTCACTTGAGCCACTTAGTACTACATTGTTTTAATACTATGTATATACTCACTGTGTATATAACTCATCATATTGGGGTTTACTAAATCCACAGATAAATGTAGCACTTGTGTTGTTAAGTCACTTGGGTCGAGCGTGGTCGCGAGCATTCTAGTGACTTTGTGGGTGGAACGGGGTTGTCAGTGGTGTTTACGCGACCAACTAGAGTCAATGGAGTAGATGGTTCAATGCCAGGACAGATGGTTTGAAAGATACACTGCTGAGCTACTTTCAACTGACCCTCACTGCAAGTTTTGACATTGACTGAGATCGCCTTGCCAAATGCAAACGAAGTTGAAACACCCAAAACTGAAAGAGGTTATTGTAGACCTCAGAAACATGATCTCATAGCCCCTAATGGTTTTTCAATACCTCTCACGAGGTCTGAGATACGAGCCTTGAAAGATCATTACCCAATCGTGCTTAGTGCACCTTGGAGTCACTTGAGTCGAGCGTGGTCGCGAGTGTTCCAGTGACTCCATTGGTGGAACGGGGTTGTCACTAGTGTTTACTCGGCTAACCAAAGCTGATGAAGTAGACGGTTCGATGCCAGGATGGACGGTTTTGAAAGATACACTGCTGAGCTACTTTCAACTGACCCTCACTACAAGTTTTGACATCGACTCAAATCGCCTTGCCAAATGCAAATGAAGTCGAATCGCCCAAAACTGAGAGAGGTTATTATAGACCTTGGAAATACAATTCTATAGCCCCTAACAATTTGTTGATACCTCTCACAAGGTTCGAGATATGAGCCTCAGAAGATCGTTGCTCAATCGTGCTTAGTGCACCTTGGGGTCACTTGGGTCGAGTGTGGTTGCAAGCATTCCAGTGACTCCATGGGCGAAACAAGGTTGTCATGGTGTTTACCTGGCCAATCGGAGCTGATGGAACAGACAGTTTGATGCCAGGATGGATGGTTTGAAAGATACACTGCTGAGTTACTTTCAACTGACCCTCGCTGCAAGTTTTGGCATCGACTTAGATCACCTTGCCAAATGCAAACGAAGTCAAATCCCCCAAAACTGGAGAGGTTATTGTAGACCTCAAAAACACGATCCCATAGCCCTAACAGTTTGTCAATACCTCTCACGAGGTCTGAGATACGAGCCTCGGAAGATCATTGTCCAATCATGCTTAGTGCACCCTTGGGGGTCACTTGGGTCAAGCGTGGTCGCGAGCATTCCAGTGACTCTATGGGTGGAACAGGGTTGTCACTGGTGTTTACCTGGCCAACCAGAGCTAATGGAGTGAATGGTTCGATGCCAGGACAAACAGTTTGAAAGATACACTGCTGAGCTACTTTCAACTGACCCTCACTACAAGTTTTGGCATCGACTCAGATCGCCTTATCAAATGCAAACGAAGTTGAATCACCTGAAACTGAGAGAGGTTATTATAAACCTCAAAAACACAATCTTATAGCCCTTAATGGTTTGTCAATACCTCTCACGAAGTCCGAGATACGAGCCTCAGAAGATCGTTGCCTAATCATGCTTAGTGCACCTTGGGTCACTTGGGTCGAGCGTGGTCGCGAGCATTCTAGTGACTCTGTGGGTGAAATGGGGTTGTCACTAGCATTTACCTAGCCAATCAGAGCTGATGGAGCAAATGGTTTGATGCCAGGATGGACAAATTGAAAGATACACTGCTGAGCTACTTTCAACTGACCCTCACTGTAAGTTTTGGCATCAACTTAGATTGCCTTGCCAAATGCAAACGAAGTCGAATCGCCAAAAACTGAGAGAGGTTATTGTAGACCTTAGAAACACAATCCCATAGCCCTGATATTTTATCAATACCTCTCACGAGGTTTGAGATACGAGCCTCAAAAGATCATTTCCTAATCGTGCTTAGTGCACTTTGAGGTCACTTGGGTTGAGCATGGTCGTGAGCATTCCAGTGACTCCGTGGGCAGAACGGGGTTGTCACTAACATTTACCTGGCCAACCAGAGCCGATGGAGTAGATAGTTTGATGCCAAGATAGATGGTTTGAAAGATACACTACTGAGCTACTTTCAACTGACCCTCACTGTAAGTTTTGGCATCAACTCAGATCGCCTTATCAAATGCAAACGAAGTTGAATCACCTAAAACTGAGAGAGGTTATTATAGACCTCAGAAACATGATCTTTTAGCCTTTGATGGTTTGTCGATACCTCTCATGAGGTCTAAGATACGAGCCTCGGAAGATCGTTGCCCAATCGTGCTTAGTGCACCTTGGGGTCACTTGGGTCGAGCATGGTCGTGAGCGTTCCAATGACTTTGTGGGCTGAACGGGGTTGTCACTAGAGTTTACTTAGCCAACTGGAGATGATGGAGTAGATGGTTCAATGCCAGGATTGATGGTTTGAAAGATACACTACTGAGCTACTTTCAACTGACCCTCACTACAAGTTTTGGCATCGACTCGAATCGTCTTGCCAAATGCAAATGAAGTTGAATCGCTCAAAACTGAGAGAGGTTATTGTAGACCTTAGAAACAAAATCTTGTAACCCCTAATGATTTGTTGATACCTCTCACGAGGTTCGAGATATGAGCCTCGGAAGATAACTCCCCAATCGTGCTTAATGCACCTTGGGGTCACTTGGGTCGAGCGTCGGTCGCAAGCGTTCTAGTGACTCCGTGGGTGGAATGAGGTTGTCATTGGTGTTTACCTAGCCAACTGGAGCTAATGGAGTAGATGGTTCGATCCTAGGACAGACGGTTTGAAAGATACACTGCTGATCTACTTTCAACTGACCCTCATTGCAAGTTTGGCATCGAGTCAAATCGCCTTGACAAATGCAAACGAAGTCGAATTGACCAAAACTGAGAGAGGTTATTGTAGACCTTGGAAACATGATCTTGTAGCCCCTAACAGTTTTCTGATACCTCTCACAAGGTCTGAGATATGAGCCTTGAAAAATCGCTGCCCAATCGTGCTTAGTGCACCTTGGGGTCACTTGGGTCGAGCGTGGTCGCGAGCGTTCCAGTGACTCCGTGGGTGAAATGGGGTTGTCAATGGTGTTTACTTGGCCAACCAGAGCTGATGGAGTAGATGGTTTGATGCCAGGATGAACGGTTTGAAAGATACACTACTAAGCTACTTTCAATTGACCCTCACTGCAAGTTTTGGCATCGACTCAGATCGCCTTGCCAAATGCAAACAAAGTTGAATCACCCAAAACCGAGAGAGGTTATTGTAGACCTCATAAACATAATCTCATAGCCCCTAATGGTTTGTTGATACCTCTCACAAGGTCCGAGATACGAGCCTCGAAAGATCACTGCCCAATCATGCTTAGTGCACCTTGGGGTCACTTGGGTCGAGCGTGGTCACAAGCGTTCCAATGACTCTGTGGGTGGAACAGGGTTGTCACTGGTGTTTACCCGGCCAATTGGAGCTGATGGAGCAGACGGTTTGATCCCAGGATGAACGGTTTGAAAGATACACTACTAAGCTACTTTCAACTAACCCTCACTATAAGTTTTGGCATTGACTGAGATTGCCTTGCCAAATGCAAACGAAGTCGAATCACCCAAAACTGAGAAAGGTTATTGTAGACCTCAGAAACAAAATCTCATAGCCCCTAATGGTTTTTCAATACCTCTCATGAGGTCTGAGATATGAGCCTCGAAAGATCATTGCCCAATCGTGCTTAGTGCACCTTGGGGTTACTTGGGTCGAGCGTGGTCACGAGCGTTCCAGTGACTCCATGGGAAGAATAGGGTTGTCACTCATGTTTACAATGTCATGAAATTGAACCACCAACTTATAGTCCACACCATTTTCAATAATGAAAAAGTTAACCCTTTTACTCTCCTGTGCAAACTCAAAAAGCACGTCACTTGTAGACCATAACATACACAATGCATTATGGTACACTGGGCAACCTGCAAGTAGTTGTGTTTTACAAATTAAGTAAGTAGTCCTTGGGAGCATGTCATTGTCTATAGTGGAAATGATTAGGTTTTCATTCTGAAACAAGAGAAGACCCAAATGGGAAAGCATGCACACTTCTTTTCTTGACCCAGTTTCGTTGCAATGACTGTTAGTGGTATGTTGAAATTTGAACTGTGAAACTAATCATGATTAAGCCAGTCAACACTCTACTAAAATTCAATATTTTTTAATATTCTGCCACCCCCTCCCAAAACCCAATAACAAAGACTGAATATTAGGACATTTGTTTTTCTTTACTCTAGAATACCCGTGAAAAAAGTCTGAAATCCCATGCTCCTTTGGTCTATGGGGACAATGAATATTTTGGTCAAAGTTATACCAAGAAATAATCGGGTACCCAATTTTATCAGGTACATGAAAAAATAGCAGGAGTAAATGAAAAAATTGAGCTTTTATAAATAAAAAGAGGTATATAATATACACACACACACACACACACACACACAAATGTATTATATACTAATGTATATAATATATTATATATATACTAATGTATATAATAATGTATTTGAAAAAATACCTGCACAATTGATTTGATGACATACAGTTTCAGTTCGAGTCCTCTTGAAAGTATCCAACACAGGATTTTTCTATAGACTCCTTGTAATTTTGGCGGTCTGACTATATTGAATAAGTAGATGTCATCATCTATTATAGAAACTAACAATGGCATAAAAATTGATGTAAGAACATTTGACCCCTAGGAAGTCCCCATGACCCCTTTTGACACATTTCAATGCTCAAGTGTGTCCAAAGGGGTCGTAGGACCCCTTAGGACACACTTGAGGGTTCCAATGTGTCCAAAGAGGTCATGGGGACTTCGTAGGGGTCCTAACGGGTGATAAGGCATACTAGGACCCCTAGGAAGTCCCCATGACCCCTTTTGACACATTGGAATGCTCAAGTGTATCCTAAGGGGTCATAGGATACACTTGAGTGTTCCAATGTGTCGAAAGGGGTCATGGGGACTTCCTAGGGGGTCCTAATGTGTGATAAGGTGTACTAGGACCCCTAGGAAGTCCCCATGACTCCTTTCAACACATTGAAACACTCAAGTGTGTCCTAAGGGGTCGTAGGACCCCTTAGGACACACTTGAGCATTCCAATGTGTTGAAAGGAGTCATGGGGAGGACCCCTTAGGACACACTTGAGTGTTCCAATGTGTCGAAAGGAGTCATGGGGACTTCCTAGGGGTCCTAACGCGTGATAAGGAATACTAAGACCCCTAGGAAGTCCCCATGAGGACCTCTTCGGACACACTTAAGCGTTCAAATGTGTCAAAAGGGGTCATGGGGACTTCCTAGGGGTCCTAACGCATGATAAGGTGTACTAGGACCCCTAGGAAGTCCTCATGACCCCTTTTGACACATTTGAATGCTCAAGTGTGTCCAAAGGGCTTGTAGGACCCCTTAGGACACACTTGAGGGTTCCAATGTGTCGAAAGGGGTCATGGGGACTTCCTAGGGGTCCTAACGCGTGGTAAGGCATACTAGGACCCCTAGGAAGTCCTCATGACCTCTTTTGACACATTTGAATGCTCAATTATGTCTGAAGGGGTCGTAGGACCCCTTGGGACACACTTGAGGATTCCAAGTGTGAACTATTCTTCAAAGCCTCCATTTTTGCGTAGCTAGGGTTTATGACACCTATAAAAGGCACAACTATGCTCCTATAGGGACTCATGTTCATGCTCGGAATCATATTATTTTCATGCATTCCCTGACATTTAATACAAAGATTTAGCCGACCGCCTTTAAAGACCTAAAAGAAATGAAAAATAAAATTTAGGCCAAAAATACATACCGCATTTCTGTATGTAGTACCTTCAGCTTCAACAATCCAGTCGGCTTCCTCTGCTAAGGCACAAAGAACTTCATTAATATCTACTCTAGGAGGAAGATTATAATTTCCATATTTTCGCAAGCCCTGAAATATTTTCATCGTTATCATTCTCTGCCTCTGCTCTCTTAATTTAGTCCTCCTCCCTCTCCGCTGCACTTAGCTTAGCCATCCTTACCTACTCTTTAATAGAGATTCTCTGAAATTTGTATACAAAGGCATCCTATAGGAAAAAATGAAAAGTTTCCCAGAGAATATCCACAATTTGTATACAAAAGCATCATACATGAAAAATGACAAAAAATTAATAGCTAAAAGGTAAAATTTATCATTAACGCTGGCAGTACCAAGATCATACTCGCTGTCAAATCCTGGCCTATGACATGCAAAATGAGCAAAGCAAGTAAAATGAAAGGGAAGTATGGATCAAATAGTGAAGGTGCATCAAATTAGATCAATATCATAATAAATGCAAAAAATACTGTTTCAGACAAAAATATTTGCATATTAATGGGAAAGAGTGGGAAGAGCTTCTTGGACCCATGATAGAAGTTATAGATAAGGAGGAAGAGCTAGGAAGGGGAAAGTGGCAAAGGAAAGAAGTAAGATATGCATGTGAGCCTATGTTAGATGATGATGATGAGTACTCACCATCTGGTAGTAGCTCAAGTAGTGACATAAGCTCTTCAGTGCACATGTACACTGACACAAAAACTTCAGATAGAGAAGTAACAAGTGCTGTGGAATTATCCACAGAGCAATGTGAAATGAAGCCTCAAATTGGTTCATTACGCAGACAAAGAATTTGGTCATGCACTTCATTCTAGCACCACAAATATTTCTATTAGAAATGCCTATTCATCAATGGCCTTGCATTTACAGGACTTGGGAAACCAAGTTACTCATGTTGGGCATTATCCCTCAAATGTAAGTTCATTTCCACCTTTGGCAAGGTAGTCTCACTCCTCATTTTACAACAAAGGGCAGCCATCTATGGTCCAAGGTTTTAATTCAGCTAACAAGTGGAGAGCTTCTCAAGGTATTGATCTCTTTCGTAGAGAAGTTCTTGATTCATCTCAAGGTTCTCATTTAGGTGACCAACTCCTTCGAGGTCCACAAATAGACCCATTGATTTCCCAAATTGGTAAAAGGGTGGATGCAATTTTTTTAAGAGTATCCCAATTGAAGAGAAATGGAAATTCTAGTGAGCA
>BSBK01006072.1:12500-112500 GCA_027943335.1 Chamaecyparis obtusa
AAAGGAGAAACATAGCAGTGGTTTGGCTAGACATTTTGGCATTGATAAAACTTTGAATTTGCTTAAGGAGAATTACTTTTGGCCATAATTATATAAAGATGTTTAGAAATTTGTGAAAAGTTGTGGAATCTGTCAAGTTGTAAAAGGAGTAAGTCAGAATATTGGATTGTATACACTGATTGTGGTACCTGAGAAACCTTGGACTGACATTAGTATGGATTTTGCTCTTAGCTTACCAAAGATAGTAAGAAGTAATGATTCTATATTTGTTGTGGTAGATATATTTTCAAAGATGGCACATTTTATACCTTATTGGAAGACATCAGATGCAGTACATGTAGCAGATCTTTTCTTTAAGGAAATTGTCAGATTGCATGGATTACTGAGGAGTATTATCTCTGACCGAGACAGTAAATTTTTTGGATACTTTTGGAAGACCCTTTGGAGAAAGTTTGACACTGAGTTGAAATATAGTTCTACATTTCACCCACTAACCGATGGACAGACAGAAGTTGTAAATAGAAGTTTGGGAAATCTTTTGAGATGTTTAGTTGGAGACACACCTAGTAATTGGGATTCTGTGTTGGCACAAGCAGAGTTTACATACAATAATTCAGTGAATAGGAGTACTGGAAAAACACCATTTGAGATTGTGAATGGCATACAGCCGAGAGGTATATTTGATTTGAGAGACATTGCTGATGAAAGTAAGAGAAGTGCTAAAGGAGTGAAATTTGCTGAGTACATGAAGACATTGCATGAAGATGTGAAAATCAAGTTGGAAGAGAGTAATAAAAAATACAAAGACAGAGTTGATAGATGAAGGAGACATAAAATTTTTGATGTTGGTGATGAAGTGATGGTTCATTTGAAGAAAGGTTGATTTCCTCTTTGAACATATGGGAAGCTGAAGATAAAGAAGTTTGGACCTTGCAAGATTTTGATGAAATTTGATAGTGGAAATGCATATGAAATTGAGCTACCTAATGACATGGACATATCACCGATTTTCAACATTGTTGATTTATATGAGTATCATGAACCTGATGAAGACATCATAGTATTGATGGAGTATCCTAAGAAACAGAGTGAAGAAGTTGAGCAGATTTTGGAACAAAAAGTTAGCAAAAGAATAAGAGGTAAATAGTATATGGAATATTTGGTAAAGTGGAAGAATAAACTGATTGAGGACAGTTCATGGATTTCATAGGTCTGAGTTGGATGCAGCTCAGATCATACCTACTAAATGATTCAGAGAATCATTTCTAAATAACCCCAGGTGTTTGATGCAAGAGCATCTCGGGTCCTTGGCAATCCTGTGTCACCAAAAACATATTTGAGTTTGTCTATGTTGCTCGGTTCCTTCTTTGACCGAGTTGGCTCGATAGTTGGTCGGTTTCCTTTGGTTACCGAGTTTGGTCGGTTATCTCTTGGTCGATCGGTTGTTTCACTGGCGCTCGGTGATGCTTGTCTGTTGCTCGGTCATCCTTGCTTACCAATTAGTTTATTTTGAGTTTCTATTGAGGCTGACTTGTGCATTGATTATGGGTCATAGATTTAATGCTGGTATCCATCATTGGGAAGTGTGTGGTCCTAGATTTGACCATTCGTTCCATTGATTATGGATTTGAAGGCCGACTCAATTCGGTAGCCTCTTGTATAAGTATAGTTGTTTGGTTAGAGTTTAGGGAGTCAGTTTTTATAGAAGAGAGAAGATGATAGAATCAAGATTGTTGGTAGATCATCACATGTTTGAGGAATTCTATAATTCATTGTAATATCTGGCCATAACCAGGAAGGCCTTACAACCCGGCATGTATGAATCAATTTGTTGAATGAATAATATAGCAATGATCCTACTTTCTCTCTCTCATTGTGTTGTTGTTGCTTTCGTGTGTTGTTGAGCATGCTAGATTTGTAGGGTGTGCCATCATTTGGCCCCTCCTAGTCCCTGCCCTTATGCCATATATACATGGTTTAGAGATTTCTCATGAGGTTTGGGAAAAGCTTAAACTAATCTATGGTGGAGACAAGCATATGCAAAAAACCAAAGTAGATAGTCTGAAGGGAAAATATGATGACATGAAAATGGTTGAAGGAGAAAACATTGTTCAATATGGTCAAAGGATAAAAGAAGTTGTTGGTGCTATCAAGAGTGTTGGTGGAACCATTGAAGAAGAGGACATGGTAAGTAAAATTTTGAGGACTTGTCTACATGTGTATGTCATTATTGTTTGTGTCATTCAAGAGTTGATAACAATAGACAATTCTCTATTGATGGTTTGATTGGTAAGCTTAATACTTTTGAGTTGAGAAACTTTGATGATAGTATTCCTACAGTTGAAACAACTTTTAAGGCCTCTTTGTTTATGGCTTTAGTGAATAAGGGTAAATATATAAGTCATTAATCAACCAGTATGTCAAGTTATTCCATGGAATTTGAATCCATTTTGGATGAAGAAAGGAAGCAAGGAGAGCTTGAAGCATTACTTGCAAAAAGACTATCTAGAGGTATCGGTAAGTACAAAGGCAAGTTACCTTTAAAGTGTTTCTCATGAAATAAGACTGGATATATTGTTGCTAGGTGTCCTAATGGTGAGAAGAAAGAAAAGATTATAAGATTTAGAAAAAAAGGAAAGAAATAATGTTATGTTGTCATAGTAGATGAAGGTGTAACTGATGAAGAGTCAAAAGATAATGATGAAGAAGAGATAGTGTTTGTTGTAGTAAAAGAGGATACCTCAGAAGGGGAAAAGGAATTAGTTTCTCACATGGCACACAAGAATGAGTGGGTTATTGACAGTGGTGCTCACAACATGATCGATGATAGAAGCAAGTTCATAAAGCTAGAAGAATTTGATGGTGGTGTGGTTAGGTTTGGTAACAACACACCCTTCTTGGTTAAAGGAAAAGTTATAATTTCTTTGAATGGAAAAAGCAATGTTGATGATGTTTACTTTGTAGAAGGTCTGACACAAAATTTATTGAGTGTGGGTTAATTGAATGACAAAGGTTATCACCTAGAATTTAGAGGAGGTGTATGAAAGATACTTGGAAGCTTGGGAGATCTAATTTCTACTGGTAAGCAGACTAAAGGTAATTTATTCCATCTAAATAATATTGTTAACACTTATTTGGTTGCTAGAGTTGAGAATAGTTGGTTGTGGCATAGAAGGTTTTGTCATGTGAACTTTGATAGTCTTGTCAAAGTTAGTAAGTTGAATGTAGTTAGAGGATTACCACAATTAGTTAAGTCAAACAACATGATGTGTGAAGAATTTTAATTGGGTAAATTAACTAGTTCTACTTTCAGTGGCAAGTCTTTTTCATTTGAGAGTATATTGGACTCAATGCATACTAATCTGTGTGGTCCTATGAGGACAAGAAGTTATCATGGTCATAAGTATTTTATATTATTTACTGATGATTACTCAAGAATGATGTGGGTGATTTTATTGAAGGATAAGTTTGAAGCTTTCTACAAGTTCAATCTTTCAGAGCACTTGTTGAGAATGAAATAGGCAAAATATTGAAGTGCTTAAGGTCAGACAAAGGAGGAGAGTTTACTTCAATGGAGTTTTTTCAATGTTGCGAAGAGAATGGAATCAAAAGGCAAATGTCTGCACCTAAAAATCCACAACATAATGGTATTGCTAAAAGGAGAAACAAAACCATAGTAGATGAAACTAGGAAATTGATGATTCAAGATGATGTACCTAAGTTGTATTGGAGAGAAGCTGTTAGCACTGTAGTATACATAATGAACTAGGTACAAGTGAAGAAATGAACTGGTAAGACACCTTGTGAATTATAGTATGGTCACACACCTAGTGTTAAATATTTTTAAAAAATTGGTAGTAGATGCTATATCAAGAGAGATGATTTCACTGGCAAGTTTGATCCTAAGAGTGATGAAGGTATTTTCTTGGGATATCCTACTAAAAGCAAGGCCCATAAGTGTTTCAATAAAAGGACTAGCAAGATAGTTAAAATTTTAAATGTGAAGGTAGATGAATATCTAGAGAAATCTGATGAAACAAGCAAGCAAGAACCAGAAAATGATAAGGAATTTGTGTATGTGAAACCACAAGAGAAAAAAAATGTTGAAAAGAACAATGAGGAAGAAGTGGTTCAATTGGTGGAACAAGAAGAAGAAGCACCTAGACTTGAACCTGTTATTCCAAGGTATGTGAAATTGAATCATTGTACTGATCAGATCATTTGTGATAAATATGGTGGAGTGCAAACTAGAAGGAGAATCAGAGAGAGTACATGTCTAATCTCAAAGTTTGAGCATAAAAATGTGAGGGAAGCCTTGAAGAGTGAATACTAGATAAAAGCAATGGAAGAAGAACTTGATCAGATTAAGAAGAATGACACATGGACACATGCTCCTAGACTAGTAGACAAGAATGTGATTGGTACAAAGTGGGTTTTCAAGAACAAACTGAATGAAGATGGAGAAGTGGTTCATACTAAGGAAAGATTTGTGTGTAAGGGTTATGCTCAAGAGGAAGGACTGGACTATGGAGAGATATTTTCTCATGTGGCAAGACTTGAAAGGGTAAGATTTTTACTTGCTTATGCTACCTATAAGAAGTTTAAAGTTTTTCAAGTGAAATTCAAATCTTCTTTTCTAAATGGGATTCTCGAAGAAGAGGTTTACATGGAGAAACCATATGGATTTACATTGACAAAGAGCATTGACATGGTTTGCAAGCTACAAAAGGCACTATATGGACCGAAACAAGCACCCATAGCATGGTATGAAAGATTACACTCTTATCTCATCAAGATTTATTTCATAAGAACAAGTGAAGATAGAAATGTGTAATTGAAGGTTGGAGGTGATAAGATACTATTAGATGAAGTGTTTGTGGATGAAATGATGAGATGAGCTTGGCATTTTCTAAGGAGATGAAGAAAGAGTTTGAGATGTCCATGATAGGAGAAATTAAGTTCTTTATTGGATTGCATATTTTACAACTAAAGGATGGTATCTATACCAGTCGGTCCAAGTACATAAAAGAAGTATTGAAGCCCTTTGTAATAGAATATTCCAAGCCATTTGGAACCCCTATGGTGATAGAATTCAAGCTATCTGAGGATGATGAGTTAAGTGCAGTGGATGCAACTCTAGATACAAATCCATAATTGGTAAGTTGCATTATGTTGTTCATAGTAGATCAGACATTGCACAAGCAATTGGAATAGTAGCTATATTTCAAGCTAATCCTAAGGAATCTCACATGGTAGTAGTGAAGAGGATATTTAGGTACTTGAAAGGGACAAAAGACTATGGTCTTTGGTATGCTCGCAAAGGTGATTTCTTTGAGTGTTTTTACTGATACAAATTGGGAAGGAAACATTGATGATATAAAGAGTATAAGTGGAGGAGAATTATTTATAGGAGGAAGACTTGTGTCATGGACAAGTAAGAAGAAAAATTACATCTCTCAATCTACTGCAAAAGCTGAGTATGTAGCATTAGCTATCAATTGTACACAAATTGTATGGATGAAGTAGATTCTAGAAGGTATCAAAGAGAAGGTAATTGAACCAGTGACTATATTATGTGATAATACAAGTGAAGTCAAAATTTTCAAGAACTCGATGATGCATTCTAAGACAAAGCACATTCCAATCTAGTATCATTTCTTAAGAGAGAAAGTACAATAAAAGGAAGTCAAGTTTGAATATGTTGCCAACCAAGGAGTAGCTAGCAGATATATTCACTAAACCATTACCTAAAGATACATTTGAGTATCTTAGAGGTAACTTAGGGGTTATTCCCCTATCTGAATGACACTAAGATATTGTTGTAAGCATCAATCCACTGGACTCATTGAATATCATTCACTAGTGGTTGATGTTAAAGGGGACTACTCCTTAGGGGAAATAGATAGAGGCAAAGGAAGATGTTGCAACAGTAGGTGACCTATGTGGCACCTTTGGCATTGTTGTCAAAGATGGAGAAGACTACAAGAAGAACTAGATAAAGAAATAAGAGGAGAAGACCAAGAAGATCAAGATAAGGAGTTTGGTGCATTAGCTAAGGGGGAGCAATTGTTATCAGATCAATATGTTGTTGTCATCAATGTCAAAAGGGGATATTATTGGCATAAATGATGCAAATATTGATTGAGTGTTTATTGGTACAGGTTTGATGATAGGAAGATCATTTATTATGTTGTCATTAATGTCAACTAAGTACTCTATTGGTTGACAGTGAGCTGATAAGTGTTTGAGTTATTGAATCCAATGTGTAGTGAGTATGTTGGAGCATGCAGTCGAAGAGGAAGCCTCAATAATGTTTCATGTTGATGTATATATGACCATAGTGGCTTGCAATAAGTGTGTAGAGAGTTATGATTGATTGAAGTTCAACAAGGCAAACAAAAGAAAAAATAGTGACAGAAAGTGAATGATTTGACTGGTCTATCAAATCAGTATGGATCCAAGTGTTGTGGTCATGACATGATTATCTTGACTAGGATATGTTATTGATACTATGATCCCTACATGATTGGAGTACTACAAGGCAACATTTTAGATGATAGAAGATCACTCTGTACAAGATAGAAAAATGTTTGAGCAGGTTTGAGTAGTTGGTGTTAGATCAGTGAGTGATAATGCGATTAGTTGTGATGGATGTTTTCATGATTCGAGTGACAAGGTGATGTGGCATAATAGCTGTGTAATTATGATTTTTTGTTTCATTATTCAAGGTGATCAGATATATCAGGTTTTGGAAGCATGTTGGGAAATCAAATAAAGTTTGAATGTTCTTGTTTAAATTGATGTGCGATCAATCTTGTGGGCGACCTAAATTTTTAATCGAATATTCTAGATTGATAATAAGTTTTAGGATTCAAGAATCAAGCATGAATAATTATAATGAATAAAATTCAAATGTAAAATGTTTTTTAAGGTAGCTAATGTCGTAATGATCATGTAATGTATTTATATATAAATCTGTGAATTATGCAAATGTAGATCATGGATACGAAGGTGTAATAGAGTGAGGAGAAAAGATTATTTGCAAGAAGTAGAAGTGTTGTGCTTAATTGGATTTGAACAATCAGAGGAGAAGTGATACACCTATATAATTGTACTCATTGAATTCTAATAAGTTCTGCAAGGAAATCACTTAACTAGGTAGATCCTAATAGGTCTAAAATTGCAAATCATTTAACAAGGTGGCTCTTTAATTAGGGTTTGAAATCCTTTAACAAGGTTACTCCTAACAGGGCTAGAGGTAAATCCCTTAACTGGGTGACTCCAAACATGATCTACTCCTAACAAGGCATTAGTGTAAGCTCCTAATAGGACTAGGCCTTTAACATGGCACATTTCAGAAGAGTGCAAATTATTAGTGGGTGTTAATTCCCACCATGGTTTTTCCCTCTGACCAAGGGTTTCCACGATAAAAATCTTGGTGTTCTTGTGTTGCATGTTTGGATGGTTTGTGTGCCACTTTGTTTATTTCTACATAAGTTCTAAAGTTGATGAATAATGTTAATGTTGTTGTATGAATTGTGAAAAGCTTTAATCTGATAGATTATAGATTCACTCCCCCCCTCTCAGTAATCTTGGACCTTATAATACTAACACAAAAGTGAGAGATAAAGGAGGTGATAGATATGAGAGAGAGAGAGAGAGAGAGAGTTATCCACAAAGTTACACATTAGGTTTTTCTTCTCCATATTCTGTACATCAATGCTCTTTTGAACTAAGTTGCTAAATTCTCTAAGTAGAGTAATGTAATATTGATAATTATTCTATGAGTGCTATTATGTATTCCTTTATTTGTTCATTTGCCTCAATTAAATTAAGAATAGCAAGAAACAGTAACTATTATTAGCTTTCTTATATACATTTAATATAGATGACTAAATTTATAGCTTGACATCGATATAAGTTTCTCTATATGGTAAATGTAGTCTCCTATTTTTCTTACATGTCTAACCCCATAGGCATTCTCTAGCTCAATCATATTCTATAATGGTTAATCAATCCATCATTTCTTTTGCTTTTATTGTTTAATAATTTAAATATAATATAATTATATAATAATTTATATTTATTTATATAATAGTTAATACCAATTATAATAAGTTAAATATAATAAAGTTATATAATGGGAGTAAATAAAAAAACCATCACAATGTTGATCATTGGTGTGCTACAAAATCTTCTACCTATTCGACCCTTGCTTGATAGTTTGATCACCCCATAGTGGAGGCTAATCTTGGTGCATCTTCCCTCAATTTTTCCCTACTCAAACTCTAACATTTTTACCTCTAGCATCATGAGATCAATTTGCAACACTACACAATAGAGAAATTTTTTGCATTCCCTACTTCAGTTTGGAGGACACTACTTTACTCTTAGTGCTCCAATATTTATCATCCTAAGGTCGTCATAGGTGGTAATGGCACCTCTTCTTTCTCTCCATATTCAAATGCAATGCAAGTATTCCTTTAGGGACACCATTACCAATGCAATTTATGGCATCAAGGCTAGATCCTTGGCATGTGGTGCATGCCCCATAAAGAGTGTGATGGATACTGTAATCACCTAAAAATGGACAAAGATCAAATCAAAGAAAATTGAGTCAAATCAAATCAAATCAAGGACATAATTGAATCAATTGAATCATAATGCACAATTAGCCAATCAAAATTAAAATCAAGTCTTAATTCAAGATAAATCAAAATTGAGAGCATTTTAATCAAATGCAATCAAATCAAAATACAATTAAATCAAATAATTGTATAGTCTTGGATTAAATTAAATTCAACCCATTCAAGGGGTACATGGCTAAATTAAATCAATTAAATCAATTAATAAATCTCAATTACTCTCAACAACCCAAAAGGAGAGGAAATCTGGGCAACCAATGAGATTTGAGGAAAGGCATTCACATGGATCAAGCCAAATTGAATCTCAATCACTCAAAGTGAAAGAGAATCTTAACCATCCATCTTGTCTACTTGTCCCAAGCTTTGAGGACACAAACTTTGCATTGTCTTCAAAGGGTGGAACCAAGGACTCAACCAAGGCTTAACCATGATCAAACACAACTACAACCCCCTACCATTGGAAAATCTATAAAAGGAAGGACTAAATCCTTCATAATGATCAACCACACATCTGAGAATTGCATTGAACCTCTTGCAATTTGAGCTTCGAAAGGCATTTGAGAGCATAATTAGCATTTACTTTGATAATTGTTAGCAATAGCTTGCTTATCTTTATCATTCTCATTCTAAGACTATCATTAATGGGAGCTTGCTAAGAGCTATTCATTAACAATCTTAGTTAGAGAGCCATAGGATGCTCAATTGATCATTATTTGCTAAATAGTTTCTCTATAGCGGTTGTATTTAGTTACTATTTAATTTATTGTTCAACCTTAATTCTATGAAGATACTTTATTAGTATACAAAATGGCGCCCATCGTGGGCCAAAATGCTCTACTTTACTAATTATATGGAAATTTATCATTATTTTCAAATTTTCATGTGATTAACTCTCAAATTTTTTAGGAAGTGGTGCTTTTGACAGGTTAAGCAGCACTTTTTCCTGGTGAAACAACGCTTTTGATCACTGTTCCAGTGCTTCTATGACAAAGTTGTGTGCCTTTGCATCGATCTGCAGTGCTTTTGTAGTTTCTATTTCCGATTGTCCTTTCTTTCAACACTTCTGCAGGGTTAAAAGAGTGCTTTGCTCTTGACTACTAGGTGCTTTCATCAGTTTCCTGAGTGCCTTTTCCATAATTTTAGCACCTTTGCTCAATTTAGTAGCACTTTTGAAAGTTATTTGTGCACTTTTGCATTTCACTGACAGATTAAAGTAGTGCTTTCAATCCAATTAGTTGCGCTTTTAAATAATAAAATAGCACTTTCAACTAATTTAGATGTGCTTTTGCATAAATTCATAATCTGATTGATCTAACTATGGCAAAATGACTTTTGGTATTCTGCAAGATGACAGGGCATAAAAAGGTGAGAAAACCAGAGAGAGTTTAATCAAGAAGGAAAGCATTGGCTAAGAAGATCAAGAAGGAGAACTTTGAGCATATTAAAGCGGTTCTTGAGGAATCACAAGAGGAAGAAAACCAGGTATATCAAAATTATCTTAAGGTTGTAGACGCTTACAAGACAAAATTGGTATCTCTCAATTGGATTTTTACTCCTTAGTTCAAGTTTTTCCTTAAAAATTTGCAAATAAGGTGCTTAAGGTTCAATACATAAGTCTTTGCTTCTTCAATTTTGATTTGGTTTCCCTCATTGTGATTGGTTGTGTTGACTAACTTGCTAGTGGAAAAACACATTTGGAAGGAGCTATTGCCAAGGTAAGGTAAAAACAATGGAATCAATAAAAAATGCCCCTAACTTTGGTTAGCTACAAAGAAGAAGGTAAGCCTCAACTAGTCAATATTTTCCCTTAGCTTGTGGCATTGGTGCATTTCATAATCTAGTAATTTGGATAGCTAAAAGGATAAATCAAACACTAAATCAAAGCCCCTTGTTTGTGGAAGAGAGTAGAAATACTCAAATCCCTATAGTTAGTGGGTGAAAGAAATTGAACAAAATTGTCTATTGTGTTTGGGAACTAAAGGAAAAGTTAGGGATATGCTCTTCACCTTTTGGTGAACCAAATTCCCAAAAGCTTGACCTTAATTCCATTTTACTTGCTTTGAATGAACATGCTAGAGAATTAGTGGGCTCACCTCTTGAGTTGTGCCTTAACAAGGCCGGTGAGAGGGACAACCCAAAGTGGAATACGCTCACTTTTTGCTGTGGGAATCCAACCCACTCTAAAATGAAACACATGCATCCTTAATGGGGCGCGTGACAAACGGATTTTAAATTTTTCAACCTTCCTTTAGTAGTCCTCACAGATTGTGCAAAATCATACTTCGGTGCGTGTGGGAAGCTCCTTAACATACTTGGGGGATGAGAGATTAAAGTCTATTTTAACGGAATCAATACTAAATCCTTGATAAAATAGCAAGACCACCTTCTAGATCTATGTTTATGAACCAAATCTTGTGCTAGGTAGGTGCTTGAAGTGTCTTTTTGTGCAAAACCCGTGACAATGTTCTTCAAATCAAACATTTTGTGTTAAGAGGGTAAAAAGAGACAAGTGAATGCATGATTATTGTGTTTGTAATACATAAACAAGTGAGAGATATCCATTGAAAAGTCATCTTACATTTTTAAATCTCTTCAATTAAAATCAACAATTCTCGAATCAAGGATCATTCCCAATCAAACCCTTGTTGGATGCTGGTTTCCATGCGGTCCCACACACATAGGGTATCATTACCAGGAGATAGCACTATTTTTACAAACCAAGGGCAAGAAGTTGAGTACCAAAGTGTTTTCAAGGACCCGAATCAAGAAGAAATTTTCACAAACATATTTGAACCAAGACTTAGAGAGATGGGGGATAAAAATTCGGCATATCATAATCACAATATCAATAATGCCAATTATAATCCCAAAGAAACTTTTGAAGAAAGGGTTGAGAAAGCTGCCCAAGACCTAGATTTCCTAGAGGTTATGGAGAAATTGATAGACAAAGATAAGGAGAACTTCTTCTTAAACCTAGCCCAAAAGGGGGTAAAGCTGCCCTATGATTTTGACATTGACCAACTCAAGAAAGATCAACACCAAGATGACCCTATGAATGTTATGACTAGGCAGATAAAGGCCTTTCAAGAACAAATTGATAACATGAAGAAGGCAGCCGAACCTAAGGCCTTTTCCATAGAAGCTTTGTGTTCCTTTCCTTTCGACAAAAGCTTAGCAATGGTATCTTTTCCTTTCAATACCATTTTTCCTAAATACGATAAGTACATGGGTAAAACAGACCCATAGGATCATTTAAGGGAGTTTTGTGCCCTAAGCATAGAGTTCATGCACAATGATACATATCTAATGAGACTCTTTCCTAGAAGCTTAGGAGGTCCCGCAATGGAGTGGTTCTCAAAACTAACCCCCGAAATAAAGTCCTTTGAGGAGTTAGTCTCCAAGTTCGCAACCCATTACTCTTATAACATTGAGCACAAAATCACAATGCTCAAGTTATGTGATACCAAACAGAAAGATGGAGAGTCCTTCTTAGGATTCCTACAAAGGTGGAGGACCATTTTTGCAAGGTATCCACAAAGTATCCCAGAGAAAGAGAAGATGGAAATCTTCACCAACAATTTGACCCTGGAAATGAATTATAGATTACAACTTCAATGTCCCCCAACATTTGAGAAATTCATCGAAAATGGGATAAAGATTGAAGATGTTTTGGTCAAAAGGGGTGAAGTCAAATTATTTAAAGATAACAAATCCAACAACAACAACAACAACAACAATAATAAAAGCAACAACAATAATTATGTGCCTAAGTATTTCAATAATCAAGGGTCCAACAATAATAATGATAAATCTAAATCATGGATGGAGAATAACAATAAAAACCTTGTGAATGACGGAGTTGTGGAGGCCCACACTTTGAAGTCAACCCCTTTTATCCTACCATATGGAACAAATTCTTCCAATAATGTTAATCAAACTAACAAAGCTCCATATAATTCCAATAATTCCAATAACAAATCCAACACTTCCAACAATAATGCTAGTGGGGACAAATCAAAGTCATCCTACTCCAATTATAATAAAAAGAAATTCACCTACTTAGGTGAAACTTTGGAGAATGTATTAAAGACCTTGGTTTCCAATAATGTCATCACATTACTTGACATGAAAGATTATGAACTTGAAGTTAAACCTTATTGGTGGAATGCATCCCATCATTGTGAATATCATCAAAATAGAGGTCACCCAACGAATGAATGCATGAGGTTAAAACACTTGGTTCAAGATTTAATTGACAAGGGAACCATTCAAATTGAAGGACCACAAAATAATGGAGATCACACAACCTTCAAGAACCCCTTTTTGAATCATGAAAAGGGGGAGTCATCAAATACAAATCAAAATAAAAAAAAGGGCAATGAGAAAGTGAACTTTGCTCACACATATGATAACATGATAAATACTCTAAGAGAAGAAGATCAAACCATAAATGTTATCATAGTGAAAGATAAGTCAAGGGAAGTATCATCAAATGTTGTCACTAGGAGGAAAGCATACAAAATTATCCTACCTACCAATGCTCCAAAAGTGGTGATATCAAACCAAGCTTCACCATCATCATCAAAATAATACAACTTGGTTGATCAATTACAAAGAACTCCTACTCAAATCTCTATTCTTGACTTGCTCAAATTATCACCAATTCATAAGGATATCTTAGAAAAAGCCTTGTTGGAAACAAATGTGCCTCTAAATTTGGAGGTAGACAAATTCCAAAATATGGTAGGGCACCTAATTGCACCTCATTGCCTATCATTTTATGAACAAGATGACATGTCTCTTAATCATCCCCAAAATCTGCCCCTACATATAGAAGTGTTGATCCATAAGCATATGGTGAAAAGAGTCCTTATAGATGGAGGAGTTGGCCTAAACATTTGTACCCTTGGCTTGGTGAAAGCCCTAGGATTTTCTGAGGAGGCTATTGACCCTAAGAAAAAGATAACCATAAAAGCCTACGATGATGAAGAAAGAGCCTCAAAAGGAGTCATAGTATTACCCATAAGAGTTGGTCCCATGAAAAAAGAGACCATATGCCAAGTGTTGGACCTAAAGTTGACATATAATATCTTGTTAGGAAGGCCATGGATCCACGAAATGCAAGCTGTTGCTTTAACTTATCACCAATGCCTAAAATTCCCATATCTGGGACAAGAGATAATGATAAGTGGGGATCTAAACCCATTCCAATATTGTAATAATGTGAAGCCTATCAATGACTCCCTAGTCCCACATAATACTGAAGGGTCTATACCTAATCAAATGGAGCTAGGCCAAAGTTCTAAGAACACCCCTTGGTTGAAGGGAAAAGAAAAGATGGAGGAAGAAGTTGTTATTGAAGACACACCAAAACTCATTAACCTAACTACATCAACTAAAGGAAAAGAGAGGGTTAATGAGGATAACATTATTGAAGAAATAAAAGAGGATCATATCAAAGATACTCAAGTGTCCACCAAAGAGGCCCATTATCAAAAGATTGACCAAATGATGAAGAATTTTGATAAGCAATGCAAAATCAAGCAAAAAGGAGTAGGTGAATACTCCTTATCCATGATGGATCTACCTTTATCACCCAAGTCCTTTGGGAAACCCTCAAATCTACCCCATAAATATAATGATAACTTTGTGATGGAAAGTACATCATCTACCATGGATGAAGAAGACGATGAGATCCTAAACTGGTTGTACAAAGATGAAGAATCAAGTGCCCACGTCAAACATATCCAAAATATAACCATTCCGACACATCAATATGGGAAAGGGTTTTCAATCATGAAAAAGATGGGATACAAAGGTCAAGGACCTTTAGGCACAAAGAATGAAGGAATCATTGAACCCTTAGAATTTACATGGCGAGATTCCAAGGAGAAAGCAGGAATAGGGTATCTTGAGGAAGGGTACACTCAAAAACATCATCCCAAACTTTATAGCCAAATACTACAATTAGAGTCTCAGAGTGATGAGGACTCTAATGAATGGGAATGGGAATGGGAAACCCTATCAGATGAGTCGTGCCAAGACAAGGGCATTGATGTCATTCATACCTATGCTTCTACCAAAAATAAAGGACCAATGACAGAATCAACTCTAAATCAAGCATCTAGTTCTAGCCAAGTGGTTCTAAATGATGTACCAAGTATAGAGATAGAGATCAATCAATGGGTGGGTGAACCATACATTCCTTCATGGAGACCTACTATGGAAGAATAAAATGCTAGGTTTAATCCACATGACTTTTATCCAATGGAAACCTAAGAGGACTCTAGTGAGGGGGATTTTGATCCTTCTTCTTTAGAACATTTAGTGGAAGCCCATGTTTGAGATTTTCAAGATACAATGTATGAACCCTCCAATAATAAGATATATACCTTAAACCCAATCGAAACAAACCTAAGTGTTGACCCATTAACCCTCATTCGCCCAGACTTGATTGAATGGAATACCATTGAACCAACTACCTTGCCAATTTTCTTAAATGACAACATGGTGTCCCAATACCTCAACGTGGTTGAACCTTCTTCTATCAGAGAATATCAAGAGGAGATGATCAAAGGGAGCATCCAAACTTTCAATCCGAGAAAAAATGAAAAAAATGAAAAAAATAGAAAAAGAAAAGAATCAAGTGTTGAAAAACACATTGTGGCAACATTAGATCAAGAAAAAATAAAGAAATGAAGGATGTTTCTAAAGGTGAAGACCCAATTGAGGCACCTAAGGAAGGAAGTTTGGATGCTCTACCACAGCATTATGAAGAAAGATCTCTGATCTTAATTGAGCCAACAAAAAAGATAAATATTGGATCAGAAACAGAGCCAAAGATCATCCACTTAGCAGCATCCCTATCTAGCGAAGAAAGGACAAAATTCATTAAATTCTTTAAAGAAAGACAAGTCAATTTCACATGGTCTTATGATGATATGCTGGGTTTAGACCCCAATTTGATAATGCATCACCTAAACATCAAGGAAGGAGAAAAACCTGTTAAACAAAAGCTAAGGAAGATGGATCCTAATATAGCACTACTTGTCAAAGTGGAGTTAGAAAAACTATAGAAGGTGGGATTCATAAGGGCTATTGATTATGCATAATGGATCTCCAATATAGTGCCAGTATCAAAAGCAGACAAATCCATCAGAATCTACATGGACTTTAGAGACTTAAACTTGGCATGTCCTAAGGACAATTTTCCACTTCCGAGTATTGATGCCATTGTAGATTTAACAACGGGGCACTCTATGTTCTCACTCATGGATGGATTTAGTGGGTATAATTAGATAAAGATAGCACTAGAAGACCAAGATAAGACTAATTTTACATGTGCATTGGGTACATTTTTCTGGAATGTCATGCCATTTGGGTTAAAGAATGTAGGAGCGACCTATCAAAGAGTAATGACCACAATATTTCATGATATGATGCATAAGTTGATGGAGGATTATGTGGACGACATACTAGCCAAATCCCATTCAAGAAAAGAACACCTTCCAATTTTTGTGAATTTTTTTGAAAGGCTAGAAGAATTCAAAGTGAGACTCAACCCAAAGAAATGTGCATTTAGAGTCCAATCCGACAAACTATTGGGTTATATTGTATCCACAAAAGGGATAGAGGTGGATCCCACTAAAGTAAAGGCTATCATAGAAATGGAAGCACCTAAAAACATTAGTCAGATGAGATCTTTACAAGGAAGGATCCAATCCATTATGAGATTTATCTCCCAATTAGCTAAAAAATGTCATAACTTCACCCAACTTTTGCATAAGGATACAATCTTCAAATGGGATGAAAAGTGTGAAGAAGCCTTTAATCTATCACAAAAATATATTATGAATCCACCAATCTTGATGCCACCTATCAGAGGCAAGCCCTTGATCTTATAGATTTCAGTAACAGAGAATTCATTGGGGGCACTTTTAGCACAAGAGGATGAAACAGGAAAAGAGAAGGCAATTTACTACATTAGTAGAACCTTGGTCAAATACGAGCTGAACTATACATTTATGGAAAGGGCATGCTTGGCTGTAGTTTTTGCTTCCCAAAAATTATGCCATTATATGCTAGCCCACAAGATCAGGCTCATTGCCAAAATTGACCCCTTGAAGTATTTACTTAGCAAAACAACATTGAATGGAAGGCTAGTAAAGTGGGTAATGGTACTTAGTGAATTCGACATAGAATATGTTGATAGAAAATCAATCAAAGGGAAAGTAATTACAAACCAATTAGCAGAAGCACCACTTCATGATGATCATCCCATCCAAGTAGAATTCCTAGATTCAGAGATTGTGAAGGTGGAAGCAAAAACATGGCAACTTTATTTTGATGGTTCTTACACTCACCATGGATTAGGAGCAAGCATACTACTCATCACACCTCAAGGTTCTACTATCCCTAAGTCTTACAAATTGCTATTTCCATGCACAAACAATATAGAAGAGTAGGAAGCATTGGTTATTGGAATCAAGCTAGCATTAGAGTGGAAAGTGACATAATTAAAGGTTTATGGAGATTCACAATTAGTCATAAATGGATCTCCAATATAGTGCCAGTATCAAAAGCAGACAAATCCATCAAAATTTGCACAGACTTTAGAGACTTAAACTTGGCATGTCCTAAGGATGATTTCCCACTTCCAAGTATTGATGCCATTGTAGATTTAACAGCAGGGCACTCTATGTTCTCACTCATGGATGGATTTAGTGGGTATAATCAGATAAAGATAGCCCCATAAGACCAAGATAAAACTACTTTTACATGTGCATGGGGTACATTTTTTTGGAATGTCATGCCATTTGGGTTAAAGAATGCAGGAGCGACCTATCAAAGAGCAATGACCACAATATTTCATGATATGATGCATAAGTTCATGGAGGATTATGTGGACGACATACTAGTCAAATCCCATTCAAGAAGAGAGCACCTCCCAATTTTGGCAAATTTTTTTGAAAGGCTAGAAGAATTCAAAGTGAGACTCAACCCAAAGAAATGTGCATTCATAGTCCAATTCGGCAAAATATTGGGTTATATTGTATCTGCAAAAAGGATAGAGGTGGATCTCGCTAAAGTAAAGGCTATCATGGAAATGGAAGCACCTAAAAATATTAGTTAGATGAGATATTTACAAGGAAGGATCCAATCCATTAGGAGATTCATCTCCCAATTAGCTAAAAAATGTCATAACTTCACCCAACTTTTGCATAAGGATACAATCTTCAAATGGGATGAAAAGGTTCTACTATCCCTAAGTCTTAAAAATTGCTATTTCCATGCACCAACAATATAGCAGAGTACAAAGCGTTGGTTATTGGAATCAAGCTAGCATTAGAGTGGAAAGTGACATAATTAAAGGTATATGGAGATTCACAATTAGTCATAAATCAAGTCAATGAGGAATATCAAATGATAGATGACAAATTGATACCCTACAAAAACATGGTGCAAAGCCTCAAGAAGTATTTCATACTCATCACATTTGAACAAGTGCCGAGGGAAAATAACAAGGTAGCAAATGCAATGGCAACTTTAGCCTCACTTTTGCAGATGCCTGATCAGAGTGCTAGATACGAGTTCTTGGTAGAAGAAGTGATTCAACCTGCGTTTGACCCTACCCACCCTTACACCATTTTCTTGTTAACTACAAATGAATCACATTGGTATGGACCAATTTATATTTACTTGAAAGATCAAATCCTTACCATAAACCAAACCAAGAATCAAAAGAAAAGCTTCATTCACCAAGCCGCTCAATACACCATAATTTCTAAAAGATTGTATCGAAAAAGTCTAGATGGAATGCTCCTTAGATGTTTAGAACAGGAAGAATCAAACTTAGCCTTACGAGAAGTCCACAAAGGAATTTGTGGATCACACTCAAACGGATTATCCTTAGCCAAGAAACTTTTAAGGATAGGATATTTTTGGCCCACGATGGAGAAAGATGCTTGTAACTTTGCCAAAACTTGTAGAAAGTGTCAATTCCATGGAAATTTGATACATGGGCCCGTGTAAGAGCTTCACCCTATGACAACACCTTGGTTGTTCTATCAATGGGGTTTAGACCTAATAGGCATGATTTATCTGCCATCCTCGAATGGTCACAAATTCATTATCATTGCAACTGAATACTTTACTAAGTGGGTGGTGTAATACCCCAAAAATGGGCTATAGGTTCATTAACCTCCTACATCATCAAATCGAATGAAATCAACATCAAAATCCTAACCTAAGGCACATCTGAACATCATTGAATTCTAATTGATTATCCTAAATTCTGCATCAGGGAATATTCCTAGAAATATTCCTAATTATCATAATTATCTTTAATTTAATAATTATTTGGCAATAAATCATATTTATCCTAAAGTTGATTAATTGAATATGATGAATATTTAATTAATTAATTTAATTCTGCCACTTAATTATTTAATTAAATTTAATTATATTTATTCCTAATTATTATTATTTAAATTTGACAATAAATCAAAATTCCTATCATTAATTGATTAAATTCTTATTTAATTAATTAAAGCAAGTTGTCATATTTAATGATATTATTTAATTGGAATAAAGTTTGATTTTAATAATTGATTAACCCATAAATCAATTGTTTTAATTTTAAAATCAGTTAAGTGAAAAATAAATTACTTTATTTATTTAATTAATTCATATTAAATCATGCACAATCAAAAAAGCAGACAACTAGAAATTAACAATCAATTTTAAAATTGAAACTCAACATATGATGATGAGTTGAAAAAAAAACAAAAAAAACTAAAGCTCTATTTTGAGATAAAAACTGCTTTTGCATGATTTTATGAATTATTTATTCTTAATTTCTTGTTAACTCAAAAATCAACCTGAGTTTATCAAGAGTGATTTATGGCTTTTTTTCAATGCATCCTCAAAGCCTTGGATTTCTATAAAATCAATGCTCAACTCTTCACAAATTATCCACATAATTTGCATCAAATCATCCACAGAATTCGCATACTTACTTTGGAGAATCGACATCTGAAGAATTGAAGCTTCTTGCGAATCAACAATTTTTGTGAGATCAATCTTGTTTTCAATTCATTTTAGTTTTATTTCATATCATTGTTAGATCAATTTTTATACAGAATAGATTCATATCAGATTTCTCATTCTTATTACATAGAAAACCCAAAAATATAGATTAATTTGCATTCATTACTTCATTGCTATCTTGCATTCAAATCCTTCATTTAGGTGTTGTCAATGTCACTGGTCTCGGTCTAATATGAGAAGATCATTCTCACACCTATTAGAAGACATTAAATCACCTAGTTAGTTTAGTTTCCATTCTATTGCATGATTTTGGTTTTTGCTAACCTCTAATGTTTTACTGAAGTGTTGTGTTTATAGCTAGGTACAAAATTCACACACATTTTTGGCACCCACCATGGGGCCCTGAAACAGGTTTCCATTCTATTCTATCAAATTTCTATCATTTTTCTCGAACCCACGACCATAAGGTGCAGGTGCAGGTACATCTTGTGGGTACAAAAGATAGAAGACAAATGCTCAAAAATTGCTAAAATAGGTAAAATCTACTAAGCGCGTTGCGAGGAACTCAAGTATTCTATTACATCTAATAACACTTCATTTTGGGACATAAAACAAACTCTCTTGTGTCAATCTTGAGTGCCTTTACAACTTTCATAATTCACACTTCAGTTTTGGGCTCTAAAACGAACATAGATTTGCTTTTTGCATATTTGTTACACATAGTAATTAGACCCTATGAACACTATCCGTGGTTCTTGAGAGAGTGGGTTTCTAGAGAAACTCTTCTCAATGAAGGAGCCCTTGTAGGTAGGGAGGATACTGAGAGCGTCTCACGTTCTACTAGATTTGTGTGTCTTCAACTTTTGATTGATACATTCTCTCTCCGGAGGGGTTGATAGATCATAAGCAGTGGACGTCATAGATCTTTGTGAGATAATCTTGGTCTTAGCATGTCAGATTAATCTGTCTACTTTGTTTTGGTTAAAAGTGAAAAGGCTAGAGGATTACGCTCTACTCCCTTTTTGGGTAGTATCAGAAACTCAGATCCTTCTGGAACCAGTCTCGATGTGGTATCTTTTGTGAGTCACCTTTAGAGAGGGTTAACCATAGTGGACATTCCCTTAATTGGGTCAACCACATTGACGAAACCTCAAGCGGTAATAGCCATTTTCGCCATGGTAGTGACAACCACTATATAAATGTCCTTGTGGAGGAAATCTTCACAGGTGTGGTCTCTTGTTGGGCTGTCAAATCTCCCTAGTAGATCTTGAAGATTAAGTTCTTGGACTGCGTCAAAACCCCGGTGTGCTTGGATTGGAGTTCGCCCTCTTGAGATCATAAAAGTTGCAGAGTCAGACCATTACTACAAACCCTAGTGAGGCCAATATTTTCATTTTCTAGGAATATGTGCATTATTGAAAAACTTTTTGGAACATACACAAGTAGTATTTCTAGGGATTAGCACAATAAGTCACTATTGCTTGTTCATGCGCAAGGTTGATTTTGCCCTTGTTAATTATTTTTAGATGATTTCTTGCTTCCCTTGCTTGTTGTTTTGTGTGCTTGATATCTTCTTGGTTACTTGAAATAAATTTTTACACAAATCTTCAAAAATTGGACAGAAAAATTTGCAAACTGATACTGAAAAATTGAAAAATTGCAAATCTGAAGCAAAAATCCTTTCTGGTGTCAAAAGTCATCTTAAAATTTCAAAACTCGTATCAAAGCCAAAGTCAAAGTTGTCAGAGATTGGTCAAATTTGTTAGAAATCTAGTTTTTACAACCTACTCCCAAATTCTGTCAAAATAGCGAACTAATTCTTGTCATTTCTAGTCATCCTTGGTCGATCTGGGTCAAATCTCAGGTGCTATGACATGTTGCTCAACATCCAAATGAACTTAAATGATATCATGTTGCACAAAATGACTCTTGGTCTTCTTTCTTCCACATCTCCCATGTCTTCCTAGTCTCCCATTTCCATCCTTTCTCTTCTTCCTAAATTCTTCACATTTTCTTGATTCTTTTCCTCTTATTATCTAGTCTTCTTTTTTCTATTCATCTCTTATGTCACTTCCATGCTTGATTTCTCCTCTTCCTGAACCATGAATTTCAGCTATCTTGTTATGGAACCTCTCTTGAAAATGGATGATCTCAAACTCATTGCTCAATTCGAAGAGTATTATTCCAAAAAGCCCATGAGTGATAAATTTATGATGAAAATAAAGGAAAAATTGATTGAATCAGATGCCTTTGCTAGGATCATACCCATGTTCATGTCACGACCTTCTTCTTCCAAACATCTTTCATATTCTAAGTCTTCTCATCATTCCTCATCATCCACGTCTTCTTCCTCTGCTAGGTCTTCACCTTCCTCTTCTCCACGATCTCATTCCTCTTCTAATTCTCCCAAGAGTCTTACTCCTCATCTCAAGACATACCATAATAAGCAATGTGATAACCCTTATGATACCTCTTCCACAGAGAGTGACACACCCATCTTTGAAGACTATGATGACTATGATGGTGGACAATATAATGATACCTATGAACCCTCTATTCCTAAGAGTTCTCCTCGTCATGTGCTCGTGCTTACTGGAAATGGGACGTCACATTGGATAGATCATGATGGTGATCCATATGATTTTGATTTGAAAGAGACTTTGATTATTTTTGTGAACAATACTTAGATGACACATCTACTTCTATTGAGGAATAGAAAGCTTACCGTGCTGATTATAAACGTCAATACTATAAGGATCTCTCCTCTCAGAACTCTCATGTTGAAAATAAAGATTACACTCTCAAGAAAGATCATGTAAATGTTGAACCTTTGTCTTGTGATGGTTCCCTTCCATCCTGTACTTCCTCCAATACCCATACATTTCTTAAAGCTTCCAAAACTCTCAAATCTTTCACAAGTCCTTCATCCACCAAAGGTCCTAATACTTTTCATGTGGTTTCTTATAGTTATCCTCAAGGGCTACCTCTTAAAGAAACTCAAGCCAACCTTCACTTGGCTGCAAATACTTTCAATAATGTTAAACTTAAAGAGCCTAAACCTTTATGCACTATAATGCCTACTTTAGCTAGTCCTTCATCATCTCTTCCAAAGTCTTCCATACAATTCCAACATGCTTCCTTATCCTTAGAAGTGGCTCCATGTCAAGAGGAATCTAAAAATGATAAAGAAAAAAACATAAAGAAAGATCAAGATCAAGAACCCTCCATGTCATCCAATCTTTTCATGATGTCTCTTATTCATTTCATGGTTCTTTTGATCCCATATGCCCTTTCTCATTCATTCCACCCTGTCTTAAGTCTTCTCCTAAGCAAGATCAAGCTACTACTTACACTGTTGAGCTTATTGACAATCAAAATAACCTTACTACACTTGCGCTTTCCAAAGATGATACTTCCATTAAGGTTGGTAAAAATAGTGTTGTTACTTCCAATGTTAAGCCTATTGAAAACTAAGAGACAAATTGTACACTTGTGCTATCCAAAGATCCTTGTCAAGATCAAAGTCTTCCATCTTCTTATTCTACCACTCCATGTTCATTTCCACTTTCTACTCTTCCTAAGTCTTTGCAAGCTTTAAACAATCCTATCAAAGAAGGTGCTCATATTCAAGATGTCCATGATTCTATTGAAAATCCTAATGCTCACTCTAAAGGTGTTGATGTCCTTGGTTGTCATATAAATGTTGATGAACTTGTTGATTATCCTTTTGAGTCTTCCACTTCCATCCTTGGACCTCTTCCACCACTACAAAGGGCTTCACATCTACCTTCCATCTTGGGTCCTTATGTCCCTTCACTTTCCCCTCCCAACTCTCCTAATTTGCCATCCATCTCGGGTCCTTACATCCCTCCATCTCCCATCTTTCCTCAAGATAAACATAGAGGCACACCCTTGAATCCTTTTCATCCACCCACCCATTTAAACCAGTCATATCCTCCTTCTTCTTCCACAAGTCCCAAGTCTTTTGGAAGTAACTTGAATGTTCAATACAAGAAAAAGAAGCAACACAAGAATCTGTCAAAAAAAGAAGATCACCATGTCTCCTTTAATAGACATGGAGGCATAAAGTCAAAAGAGATATCTAAGAAAAAAACTACAAGACAAGTATGAGTTCCAAAATCCATCATTAAAGATATTCTCTCTAGATTATCAAAAAGAAATGAAAAGCCTATGGCTATATGGATTCCAAAGTCTCTCTTGAAAGAGTTTGGTGTTGAGCAAAAAATGAAGTTGACACTCAAGCTTCCAAAGACTTTCACTTCATCTTCTTCCAAAAAAATTCTTCCATTCCATGCACCTAAACCACAACCTGCTGCAGGAGCATCCTGGGTGTAAGAGCAATCTTGCATCACCCAAAAAAATATTTTTGTTTTTGTATTCAATAAAGGCTATCTTGTGCAGAGCTGCTATTTATGGAAACTTGCTATTTTTAGTAAGTTGGCCTTACGATCTCGAAATGTTCTGATTTTACATGTGGAGGTTCATCTCAGTCATATCAGCTTGCCAGCAAAGTTTCATGGCTAGATCAGGTCTAGTTTTGAAGATATTGAAGATTTTCGGTATTGGCAGCAGGGTACAGAAACTTCGAACTCAGTTTTGAAGGCTTTAGAGGCCCCGGATGAGGTTGAAAATTTGGGTGACAAGTGCTTTGCGCAAGTCAAGCTTGTAGAGCACTTTGTGGCGTTTCCAGAATGGGGTTATAATAGCCAATCGGGTCAACGAGCAATGACTTATGGTCTTCAGAAGTTAGGTCACCTGAAATGGTAGAAAATAATTTTTCTTCAAAATTTCTGTTTGGGTTTCAAAACTCATTTTGAGCCGACTTTGATGTAATAAATTGTAAAATAAAATAATTCTAAGTTTGGTCGGCCCTAAGGGCTAAATTTCTAGAACCTTCTCGGACGGTGGAAATTGCCTATATAAAGAAGGCCCGTAGTGTTGTCTAGGGCAGTTCTAGGTAGTAGATCTGGGTATTGATTCAAGGCTTTGTCCTATAGAATATTGTAAGGGAATGCCCATGTGGCTTTGCATATTGTAATTCTGAAAGTTTGTAATTCCACATTTGTGGAGATAATAAGAAGCCAATTTTCTGTTCTTGCATATTATTGTTGTTGTTTTTCTATTTCTGTTATGTGTTTGTGGTACTAAGGGGAGCACCCTTCATCAAGAGGTTAATACCACAAACACATAACAGAAATAGAGAAACAACAACAATAATATGCAAGAACAAAAAATTGGCTTCTTATTATCTCCACAAATGTGGAATTACAAACTTTCAGAATTACAATATGCAAAGCCACATGGGCATTCCCTTACAATATTCTGTAGAACAAAGCCTCAAATCAATACCTAGATCTACTACCCAGAACTGCCCTAGACAACACTACGGGCCTTCTTTATATAGGCAATTTCCACCGCCCGAGAAGGTTCTAGAAATTTAGCCCTTAGGGCCGACCAAACTTAGAATTATTTTATTTTACAATTTATTACATCAAAGTCGGCTCAAAATGAGTTTTGAAACCCAAACAGAAATTTTGAAGAAAAATTATTTTTTGCCATTTCAAGTGACCCAACTTCCGAAGACCATAAGTCATCGCTTGTTGACCCGATTGGCTATTATAACCCCATTTTGGAAACGCCACGAAGCGCTCTACAGGCGTGACTTATGCAAAGCACCCGTCACCCAAATTTTCAACCTCATCCGGGGCTTCTAAAGCCTTCAAAACTAAGTTTGAAGTTTCTGTACCCTGCTACCAATACCGAAAATCTTCAATATCTTCAAAACTAGACCTGATCTAGTCATGAAACTTTGCTGGCAGGCTGATATGACTGAGATGAACCTCCACATGTAAAATCAGAACATTCTGAGATTGTAAGGCCAACTTACTAAAAATAGCAAGTTTTCATAAATAGCAGCTCTGCACAAGATAGCCTTTATTGAATACAAAAATAGAAATATTTTTTTGGGTGATGCAAGATTGCTCTTACACCCAGGATGCTCCTGCATCACAACCTCTGCTATCCATTCTCCGCATTCCTTCATTCACATTTTCTCCATCCTCTCTTCACCCTTCAAGGTGTGTGTTGATGTTGATCTTGCCTTCCTTTCTATCTACCCTTTCACGATCCTTCCATTCATTATCCTTCTACCTTCTATCCTTTTTCCTCATTTGCCTATTCCTCCTTTCTTCCAACCTCACTCGCTTTACATAAAACCTTATCCTCCATTTTTCTCTTCCATCTTCCTTTCCCTATCAGCATCTTTGAGCATATCATTTTGAATCCTTGGCATATCATGGTTTATCCTTTCAAGGAGAATTATCTAAAAAGCTTGCCTTCTTAAAAAACAAAAAAACAAAAAAAAAGAAATGAAATTTTTTTTGAAAATGTGCCTTGGTGGAAACCTGAAAATAGGCACCTTGGTAGCAAAAGTAAAGAGAAATAAATTCATCCTATGGTGAAAACCACTCCCTTGTGGTGCCTTGGATAAGTACCATGATGAAAATCTGGCAATCAGGCATCATGCATAGTTCTTCTACATATTTCATCCATTCCATCTTCACTCTTTGATCTTGACAATGTTGATCTATACACGAATATTTGGCTATCTTGTGAGCTATCTTATGATGATCTTGCTTTCATTCCATTCATGTTTAGCCTTCATATTTATTTTCCTCCATTCATTCTAGCCTTTTGTTATCCTTTTCCCCTTTGGTCTTGATCTTATAAATTAAAAAAAAGAGAGAGAGAAAGAGTAAAACATGGTGCTATGAAGCCTCTTGACATGTCTACTCCTTTGGACTACATCCTTTCCTTCTTTGGCATTACGCTTTTGTGACTTATCCTATGTTGGCCTTTCATTGCTTGTCCAAATGTGCTTTACATGACAATTTTTCCCTAGCTTGGGTACCCTTGAGGAGTTTTCCATTGAGGATTTCTTCCCTTCATTCTCCTTCATTCTCTTGTCTTCCATCTCTTCCACTAGCTTGCTAATCCCTCTTGTTCTCCACCTTGCTAGACATTGGGAATACATGATGTGATCTTTCTTGGAAGTTTGATGCCCATTCTGTTCAGGGGCATCCTTTGTACATACTGATTAGTACTGCCTATTAAGGTTGAAATCCCATCACTAAGAATTAGAATGCATGGTCTAGTAACTAATGATGACTACAGAGTGTCTAGGTTGCAAGAACTTGAACTAATAGATGAGCGCAGATAAGCAACGTATGATCATCTCAAAGTATATCAAAAGAGAATGTCTAGAGGTTACAACAAGAAAGTCAGACACAAAGAATTTTAGGTTGGTGATCTAGTCTTGAGGGAGAATCTAAAAATCAATCACAGAGAGCACAAGGGGAAGTTTGAACCCAACTGGCTGGGTCCTTTTGTAATCATTTCTACTTTTGGCTTTGGTGCCTATCAACTCTCAACAATTGAAGGAGAACATCTCCGAGAACCAATCAACGTTCTCCATTTGAAGAAATTCTATGCCTAAGGCATTTAGTGTATGGTAAAATGTCCTGAAAAAATCTTAAAAATCTGAAAAAGTCTTAAAAAAATGAACATCTTGGAGAAAACCTAGCAATGGGCGCCTTGATGATTCACAAAAAAAGTAAAAAATATCAAAAGTACAAAAAAAATTAGAAAAATGAAAAATACAAAAAAAGAAGAAAAAGAAAAAGTGCCTTGGTGAAAACCTGGAAACAAGCACCCTGGTAGCAAAAATAGAATCTCTACCAAGATGGTGAAAACTCAGCAAACGGGTGCCACTTGTTCAAAATGCTCCATCTATCAGTGCAATCTTGATCTTTCCTAGCTTTCAATCTACTTTAGTATGTATATATCCTTGTTTCAAAAAGTCAGTCTGTACCAATCAGCTAAAGTGTCTGTATCCTATCAATGCTTAACACTTGGGAGCACTCAATGTCGTATCCTATGGCCTCCAGTACATCTTAGATGAGTCATATCCAGTCAAGGTCCTTTGAATCTTTATCCGAGTCAGTCAATTAGTATCCTCTCTAGAAAGGATTTTGCATCTACAACAATGCAATCAAACATCAAACATAAATTGAAAACAATCTATGCTTTTTACATGCTTTTATCTCCTTGTATGCTTACTGATTCACATTGAGATTTTTGCATATTGTGTCACTTCGAGCTCTTTAATGATGTCCTTTATAGGATTTAGAGAGTGATGACTGGGGGCATAATCTTTTCTTTGTCTTCTGCTTGTAAGTGAAAATCTAACAACTTTGGAAATTCTAGATTGAAATGGTGTCTATCTATAAGAGCCTCTATCTCGAATTGGATGGCCATGCGTACCTCGACCATTGATACCCAAAAAATTCAAGGAAGTTTGATCTAACTATTGTCTTTTTTGAGTGAGTTCTTTCTCCTATTGTGAAATACGATCTTACCTAAGGATGTGAATGATAAAGGGTCACTACGGGTAATTCACATTGGATTTAGAATGATCTCTTGAATATTTGATGTGTTTGTAACGCAAGGCGTATTCTGGTCGTCACAACATTTTTGTTTTGATGCTTATACAAATTACAATATCAAAATGGACATGATATTCAGGTCATCCTAGCGTTTATGCTTTGGTGCTTATATCTAATCTGACATTTCGAAAACAAAATCAATATTCATATATCCATGGTTTCCTAATCTGTGGGTGTTGTATTGATTCCTGCACATACAAATCGATATTCATATGTTTATAGTTTCATAACTAGTGGGCATTGTATTGATTTATCCGATTACCTAAAAATTCAATGATGACAACGACCGACACATGATCAGTGACTAGGTCCTAGGTCTTAGGTTACATTTCATTCTGCATGTTTCTTTGCATTTTACATGTTTGCATGATCTCACAATGGCTGAATAAAATTCAATGCTTAAACGATTCTTCAAATCGCATCTTCAAATCTAACAAGAGTTGAATCTCACACGAAGGTTCCTCCAATGAAACAGCAAGTAGAATCCTTTTTCGGGATCAAAATCAAAATCTACAATCATTCATATTATTAACTTCTTGCATAATCAACCTTCTATAATCATAGAAATCCAGAATTCAACTTAACTGATTATCTTATATCAAACTATCAAAATTTCAACTTGGTTAACCATGGTCGACTCATGGTTTCACCTAGTCAAACTTGGTCTCCAGGACCTCTAAACAATGCAGAATGCATTCTTGAATGTGTATAACCACTTCTCAAATCAATTAGCATGCTTCTAAACCATAATGCTAACTTTTCTTGTCAGATTTCAATTTTTATCCCAAAGGGGGCATGGTATTGCATATCTTTCAAAGTCTGTAATTTAAATTTGAAATCATATCTTTCCTCAGTAATCAAGACAACAACCACGTCTAGTTGTTGATTCATCAAAAAGACCTCATCGCTTGGGGAAAATCAATCATCGCTCGGGCCATATCAAATTCATCGAGATCCATATCAATTTGGTATTCTCCTAAATCTTGTAAGCTGTATCAATCTTTTGTAACTATCGGTTCATTAGTGTTATTTCCTTGGTTCTTCGTAATTGAAGGGTTCAGATGTGATACCAATGTGATTCTTATCAACAATTGGGTCTGGAATTGGTCACTCACTTCTTCGCAATCATAAAGTTCAGAATCAGGTGTTTTGGCACTTTTTCGCAATCATCGGTTCATTTGCTGTTATAGTTAACATTATCTTTGGTCATTCAAGACCTATTATCTTCATATCAATTTCAATCAGTTTCTGTCTCATATCAATATCAATTTCAAACATCAGTTTCAATATCATACACAGACTATCTTTGAACCACTGCGCTTCGCACAACAATTCAAAGAGGGGCAAAATGTAATACCCCAAAAATGGGCTATAGGTTCATTAACCTCCTACATCATCAAATCAAATGAAATCAACATCAAAATCCTAACCTAAGGCACATCTGAACATCATCGAATTCTAATTGATTATCCTAAATTCTGCACCGGGGAATATTCCTAGAAATATTCCTAATTATCATAATTATCTTTAATTTAATAATTATTTGGTGATAAATCATATTTATCCTAAAGTTGATTAATTGAATATGATGAATATTTAATTAATTAATTTAATTCAGCCACTTAATTATTTAATTATATTTAATTATATTTATTCCTAATTATTAATATTTAAATTTGACAATAAATCAAAATTCCTATCATTAATTGATTAAATTCTTATTTAATTAATTAAAGCAAGTTGTCATATTTAATGATATTATTTAATTGGAATAAAGTTTGATTTTAATAATTGATTAACCCATAAATCAATTGTTTTAATTTTAAAATCAGTTAAGTGGAAAATAAATCACTTTATTTATTTAATTAATTCATATTAAATCATGCACAATTAGAAAAGCAGGCAACTAGAAATTAACAATCAATTTTAAAATTGAAACTCAACATATGATGATGAGTTGAAAAAAACAAAAAAAAAAACTAAAGCTCTATTTGGAGATAAAAATTGCTTTTGCATGATTTTATGAATTATTTATTCTTAATTTCTTGTTAACTCAAAAATCAACTTGAGTTTATCAAGAGTGATTTATGGCTATTTTTCAATGCATCCTCAAAGCCCTGGATTTCTATAAAATCAATGCTCAGCTCTTCATAAATCATCCACATAATTTGCATCAAATCATCCATAGAATTTGCATACTTACTCTAGAGAATCGACATCTGAAGAATTGAAGCTTCTTGCGAATGAACAATTTTTGTGAGATCAATCTTGTTTTTAATTCATTTTAGTTTTATTTCATATCATTGTTAGATCAATTTTCATATAGAATAGATTCATATTAGATTTCTCATTCTTATTGCATAGAAAACCCAAAAATATAGATTAATTTGCATTCATTACTTCATTTCTATCTTGCATTCAAATCCTTCATTTAGGTGTCGTCAATGTCACTAGTCTCAGTCTAATTTGAGATCATACTCGCACCTATTAGAAGGCAGTAAATCGCCTGGTTAGTTTAGTTTCCATTCTATTGCATGATTTTGGTTTTTGCTAACCTCTAATATTTTACTAAAGTGTTGTGTCTACAGCTAGGTACAAAATTCACACACACAGGTGGAAGTTGTACCCTTATCAACTGCAACTAGAAAACATATTTCTTTGTTTATCCTTGATCATATTATTTGCAGATATTTCATACCTCATGCTATTATAACGGATAATGCCAAGCATTTTAAGAACAAAGACTTAATGAAATTGTAGACCAAGTTTCACATGATTCATCATTCTTCTTCAATCTATTACCCTCAAGGTAATGGGCAAGCCGAAGCAACAAACAAAAACATCTTGAAGATTTTGAAGAGAACATTGGACAACTCAGGGAGAGATTGGCACATCAAGATAAATCTGACCTTATGGGCTTATAGAACGAGCATAAGAACACCAACAAGGGCTACACCTTTTTCATTAGTCTTTGGAGTAGAAGTAGTTTTGCCTTTAGAGGTAGAACTTCCATCTTTGAGGATATCTATGCATGGATTGATAAATGAGGAAGACTATATGGTTGCAAGGCTACAAGAATTAGAACTCTTGGATGAAAAATAGAAGCAAGCATTTGATCATTTGAAGGTATACCAAAATAGGATGTCAAAGGCGTACAATAAACATATCAAGCCAAGAACATTCCAAATAGGGGATTTAGTTTTGAGAGAAAATCCTAAGAACCAAGTAGAGCGAGTAAAGAAAGGAAAATGGGAAGCAAACTGGTTAGGACCATTTCTCATTGTTGAAAATTTTGGGACCAACACCTACAAACTAGTAGATTGTGATGGTGAAGAACTGCAAGAGCTAATCAATAGTATACATCTCAAGAAGTTTTATACATGAGGTAGATGAAAGAGTATAAAGAGTATCAGATGAGGAGCATCATATTTATTGTACATAGTGAAAAGAGATCCTAAAAATACCAAAAACATTTGAAAAGCAGAAAAGATAAAAAATAGTCGAAAATTGAGCCTGAAGAAAGAAAAAATATTCATATATGATCTTCAAAAAGAAGAAAAAAAATTGAAAAAAAGAAAAATACAAAAAAATAAAAAAAGAAGAAAAGTGCCTTGGTGAAAACCTAGCAAATAGGCACCTTGGTAGAAAAAAAGAGAGAAAAGCTTTAAAAAAAAAAGAAAAAAAAGAGAGTTAGATCCATTCAATCGATGAAAACCTAGTAAACAGGCGCCATTGAAAGTCCAAGTCAGTCGCATACTTAGGTCACCTTGTAAGTATTGCATTCGCCAGCATGTGTATATATTGCATAATAAAACCTCACAGTTGCATTTGTGAGTACCTCAAGATTTTGGTCATCTAATCGACAAATTGCCCTAAATCCCACAAATGAAATTATCTCAAACTGGGGGCAATCTACTCATGAGAGAAAGGATTCATCAAAACAAGTTGTATTCAATCAAAGAATCAATTCATCACACTTGAAAGAGGAACATTTAATTAGATCTACATCCCAATCCAATTTGAGCCTAAAACGCAAAATTTGATCTAAGAACTGAAATGACCTTACCTTTTATCAGGATTAAAAATTTGAAATGGATGGAACTACACTTGACATATGGATTTGAAAAACATTGCAAAAATTTTTCTAAGTGTTTACTCAATTGATGAAATCACGTATTTCTAGCAAGTCGATGAAAGTCTTAGACTAGACAAGCTATGATGAAAGGATGGTATTTTCTTGATTTCTGAATGAATGTCTTAAAATCAAAGTTTTAAATCATGTATTATTTATCTCAAGACGTGATCATCAAAGAATCATCGAGGACATGTATATATGATAAAACTGAGATTTCTACTTGTTTACGCAAACAGATACATTGGCTATTATGATCTTCAATATTATAATACCAAAGTCCACTTGCAACATAGAATTCGACAAAATCAGTATTCACACTCTCATGATTGGCTTCAATCAGTGATAGTCATACCGAAGAGAGAAGGGAAAGCAAAGAAAGAGGTGCAAAAAGTATTCATATCATCATAGTGGAACTAGTGATGGTTGTACTACAACGGGATTCCAAAAATGCTCAATGATGATAATAAGCTCCAAATTTTGAATAATGACAATTAGCTGCATTCATTTTAGATTCAGTGCATTGTATATATTGTTTTTCCTTACTTAGCTTAAAATTGCAAGAGGGGAAATCAAAACAAAGGGGGGGTGTATGGAAATCAAAGAATCAAAAGATCATCAAAAAACAATTATATAGGATCGAGTGTGTTGGAAATAAAAAAAAGTGCATTGCATTAGGTTACTTGCATTGATCAAACCATTATTATTAAGTCTTGCATTGGTTAAACCATTGTTATTAGGTCTTGCATTGATTAAAACATTATTATTTAGTCTTGCATTGATTAAACCATTATTATTAAGTCTTGCATTGATTTAGATGTGTCCAACATTTGAGTTATTAGGATCATACATTATTAGGTTTATCATTATCATTAATTGAAATACATTTGAAAATTCATTAGAAACATTAATTTGCATCCATCAAAGTGCATTTCATTAGTTAGAAGTCATTTCATCCATTAAGATCCAACATTAAAAACATCTCATTCATAATAATACCATTCATACATATATCGTTGAAAGACCATCATTGCATCACATTTACATATCCAAAGAAATGCATTCAATAGATTCATTATCCCTTATATCCATCAATAAAATAAAATCATTCCATATTGCATTCATCTATTTTATGTCATACATAAGACAAATCATTAACCATTATTAGGACATATGCATACATTGAAAATTTCATTATGAAAATCATAAATCAAAGCATATATCAAATATAATCATATAGACGCAAATCATCCGAAACATCTAGAAAGAAATCCAACACATGATGACATCATATATAGTCAAATCAATCAAGGAAAGTATCAGAGATCATAATACCATCATCAAAAATCAAAGTCTATCACATGATCATAAAGGAGCAATATCTAAAAATCAGTATCCATCAGATATCAAAGTATCAACATAAAATAACATCAACTGATAAAAAATGATACAACATAAGTCCAATGTCTTGATAATAACAAGGAAGATAAATCTCATGAGCATAGAGGAACACTCAAGAATCACCAGCATCATCAGCATCCTCATGACCAGGTGCACTATTTGGTGGACAACTCGAACTAGCCTGTAACCCATGCTGACTCATGACAGCCATAAAGGAAGTTATCACTGAGCTCATTTGTGCAACCTGCTGCTGAATAAAAGATATCTAAGACTATAAAGCAACAACATCCGATGCTGAGGTTGGGGCAAAACCCTGAGCTGCAGAAGACCGTGGAAGTGGAGTATAAGAAGATGAAATAGATGAAGAGGGATCACCCAAAAATGAAACATATCAAGAAGAAGAAGGATGCAATGAAGATGAAGGCATCGAGATAGAAGCATGTGCCTAAGCTATAGGAACAACAAAAGGAACAACAAGAGGAACAATAGGAGGAACAACAGGAGGAATGACCTGTTGAGCAGGAGGACCCTGTGCCTGATCAAGCAACACCTGCGCAATATCTGCATCAAAAACTCTCTATTGTCTAACACGAGGCCTCTGTGTAGGAACTCTAGCAACCTGATGTAAAAGTCTATCAACCCATCCATCTCCACCCTAATCGCTAGCTCTAGGAGGAATAGGAGCCGCAACTAACACTAGTATCTGTATACGACTTGCTCTAGCTCCGTGATGACCCCGTCATCCACGTCAACCTCTGATCCTACCATGATTGCCACCTCCATCATCATCTCCATCATCATCATCATCCTCATCCTCACCAGCCCCATCCTCACCATCTGATAACTCCTCAATGCTAGGAATCCTCTTAGTAGGATCAGTAAACCTAGGAAAAGGATACCTATGTAGCCAGGCACCATACTCATTTGTAATACTGACATCCATCACCTATGACCTAGGATTCCAGGGATGATACCCTAGATCCCAAATCTCTCGAATAGTTGTACCATAATCAACACAAGGGCCCCATAATGATCTCTCAGCCTACACATGAGCATACATCACTACGCCCTACGACATATCCTGGATATGCCCATACTGACAGAAAACATGCCGAAAGTAGAATCTCTCAATAACAAAAGTGGAATGACCAATCATCCAACGAGGATAGAACATATATGAAAGCTCCCCATCATCCTTTAGCCAAGGCTCGCATCCAAGATAAGGTCTCCAAACAATAGTATCCATGTCATCTATCCGACGATGCCAGTAATCTAGCTTACCCATATGAGCCTGTCCGATAATACCATTGTACATCCATGCAAAAGGCCAACTAGCTGAATGATCTTGTGTTGTCATAGGATGTGACATCGAGAGGTGCTCCCAAGTCCAAAGCTATAATAAGATAGCTCCAGCAGTCAAAGTAGTGGAACGCCTGTACACGACAGTATGCAGCTCATGATATAACTGTGCTAACAAGAAAGAACCCTAATCAAAGCGACGAGGATCTACCATCAAATCCTCTATAATAGGACCCCAACCAACAACAAACCCATGACCATGTCAGTCAGGAAGTAGGAAACCACCAATCAAAGTACCAAGGACAATTGGTAACATAGGGAACGAGATGAACTAAGCCCACTGAATATGCTGATCACCGATAGAAGGATCACCGAACACTCGGTGATAAGCTGGACCATCATAAACAGTGTCATAATATACAAGCTCTCCATGAGTCGGCAACCGAAGAAGATGATACACATCCTCAGGGGTGATGGTCATCTCACCCATAGGAAGATGGAATGTGTTATGGTTTGAGTGCCAACGCCCAGCCATAGCAGTAATGAGACCCCGATTCACTCGGAATCAAGGAAGATATAACAAGAAAGAAAGGCCACAATGAGAAATGTGATGACAGTCAGCGACACTCAAAGCAAGAATCATATCCCAGGACAAAGGATAAGAACTATGGATATGTAAAGAACCGAGCTCCAACTACAAGAAACAAGTTCAAACACATCAGAAAGGAAATTAGAAATTATTGGGATTATTCTAAATCAAAAATTTATCGACACTTATCAAAACCACAATAGATTTCATGTTTCTACTCAGATAGAACATAAATTTTATCTTTACTCATCATCTGAATCTAGATTGATGACAAAAATCCTAAATATAACTAAACCCTAACTGACACATTACAACTTGTTACAAAAGATCAAAATTGGGAACATAAACCAGACAATCAATTAACGATGTCGACAAATTGCAACTTGACCAGAAATCCAAAAATTTGAAATTTTGCAGAGCAAAAGCACTGGTTTATGGAGCAAAAGCGGTAAAAATCAAAAGCGCTGCCTAAAGGAGTGAAAGCGCACAGATATATTGTAAAAGTGGCCAAAAATTTGAAAGCACCCAATTATACATCAAAAGCGCTCTTAAAAGATGCAAAAGCGTGAAAATTGATCAAAAGTGCACAAAGAAGTTGTGAAAGTGCTAAACCTAAGCAAAAGCGCACAAACAAATGTTAAAAGCGCAAAAGGGCTTAAATTTGGCTAGTGAAAGCGCCAAAATGATTCGCGAAAGCGTAGGGGAAAAGTGCAGAAGCACACATTTAGAGGCAAAAGTGCCCTTTAAAATGGCAAAAGTGCCCATTTATAAAAAAAAAGTGAAAACCTAGTTGTTTAATTTTGAAAATTTGGAAAAGTTTGAAAAATTTGAAAAATTTGAAAAATTTGAAAAATTTGAAAAAAGGCTATAAATGGAAAAAATTGAAAAGGTACAAGTACTCATCGAAGGTCCTGAGCTAGGAAGATGATGGTATCGATGACATTTCTCGAACCGATGCTCGCAGATAGGGACAGACATCGTGGAAAGTAAAAAAGCAAATAGAGAGTAAAAGTCAAAAGTCAATGGTAAAATGAATAGTAAAAAGGGATTTTGACCCCTTTAAATAGGTTTTTGATCTAAAAGGAGGTAATTTTGACCCACGCAAGTACATTGTTATAAAAAATGACCTAATAAAGTGATGCTATCATCAGAATAATTACGACTAGGGCATTTGAAATTGAACAGAGAAAACATCGATATCGAAAATTTAAATAAAATTCATCATACATATTCACAAAATAATCAACATTACCAAAAAAATCAATCAATGGTCGAATTTATATGAATTTTATTTCATTTCTGAGGGGGCATACCATCGGATAATTAGATCAACATTAACAGAGGCATCATCGAAAATCAAGAAACTGATCATCAAATCAAAGCGAAAGCTTTTATCAAGAAATTTTTCATAATCAAATGAATGGGGTATCACATCAAGATCAATCATAAAAGAAGGTATCATATCAGGATCAATCATTGAATCAAACATCATATTGAGGATCATCATCATAATGACCATCATATCAAAATGATCATCAAAACCACATCAATTGAGAGTTTCATATCGATCATATCTACATCAATCTTGTATTAGATATCAAGGATCGACCATCGAATGACATCAAATGAACATCAAGGATCGACCATCAATGAATCAAGAACTATCATTAGCAAGATCAGAGTATTCTTTGAATCGACATGCTTTACACGTCAACTCAAAGAGGGGCATTTGTAATCACCTAAAAATGGACAAAGATCGAATCAAATAAAATTGAGTCAAATCAAAGCAAATCAAGGACATAATTGAATCATAATGCACAATTAGCCAATCAAAATTAAAATCAAGTCTTAATTCAAGATAAATCAAAATTGAGAGCATTTTAATCAAATGCAATCAAATCAAAATACAATTACATCAAATAATTGTATAGTCTTGGATTGAATTAAATTCAACCCATTCAAGGGGTACATGGCTAAAATAAATCAATTAAATCAATTAATAAATCTCAATTACTCTCAACAACCCAAAAGGAGAGGAAATCTGGGCAACCAATGAGATTTGAGGAAAGGCATTCACATGGATCAAGCCAAATTGAATCTCAATCACTCAAAGTGAAAGAGAATCTTAACCATCCATCTTGTCTACTTGTCCCAAGCTTTGAGGACACAAACTTTGCATTGTCTTCAAAGGGTGGAACCAAGGACTCAACCAAGGCTTAACCATGATCAAACACAACTACACCCCCTACCATTGGAAAATCTATAAAAGGAAGGCCTAAATCCTTCATAATGATCAACCACACATTTGAGAATTGCATTGAACCTCTTGCAATTTGAGCTTCGAAAGGCATTTGAGAGCATAATTAGCATTTACTTTGATAATAGTTAGCAATAGCTTGTTTATCTTTATCATTATCATTCTAGGACTGTCATTAATGGGAGCTTGCTGAGAGCTATTCATTAACAATCTTAGTTAGAGAGCCATAGGATGCTCAATTGATCATTATTTGCTAAATAGTTTCTCTATAGTGGTTGTATTTAGTTACTATTTCATTTATTGTTCAACCTTAATTCTATGAAGATACTTTTATTAGTATACAAATACTAATACACGAGTGATTTCTAAGACTTACTTAAAACCCCCCTTAAATAGTTTCATTCATCCCCATTGTTAGTTTTATCTGAGGATTAAGGGAAGGATTTTTTTAAAGGAAAGCAATTTTACATCTCCAATTATTTGATTGGCCAATTTAATCATTACTAGCCAAAACACTTAAATCTACACAAATAGAATACAACAACACGACGACCTATGCTAAAAGGGAACGTGGAAGTTTATCCTTGGGTATAGGTTTTTTTATTATGGTGTTTGATTGTAGATAGGATAGGGATGCCATATTCCATGAACGATGGTGTTGGGGGCAAATAATTCTCCTTCTTAAACCATGGCATCCTTATTTCAACCCTCTTATTGGATCAATTTTAGTGAAACCTATATGGATCCACCTTCAAAATTATATATTGCAATTTTGGCTTGAGGATTTATTTGAAGCTATTAGTGACTCTTTAGGTGATTTGTTAGCTATAGATGCATACACTTCTAATTTCACCCATATTATATTTTCTTGCATCCTTGTTTACATAGACATTTGAAGAGATCTCCACATCATTTTTAAATTATTGATTCTAGATGATCAAAACCTCTGGACTATGAAGGCTTTCCTTTCAAGTGTAGAAAATTCTTTAATGTTGGACAACACATGGCCAAAAACTACTCCAAATCCAAAAATAATGTCAAGCATCAATCTTAGTGGATTGATGTTCTTTGACATCATTATTTTTTTGATGCCCCTTCAAAGCATCTTGGGAAGGAACCTAAATATCCTTAGGCAAAGTGGGCTCTCTCCTTATAGGAGATACATCTGTTGAATGTAAGAAACATGAAAATAAAGGTTGAGGTTGTCTCTTCTCACACTCTATCAACTACTAGATCTCCTTTGATGAATAACAACTCTAGATAAGGAGACAATATTTCAAACTCGTTTGGGCACCTGAGTCCTCCTATGAATGTTGGCATGGTGGAGCTAGTTGCCAATACAAGTGAAACACCATAAAATTTGTTTGAATCATGCCCTCATTTTGACCAAGATTAGAAAGAAGATAGAGGAATAAAATTAAACCTTCCCTTCAAATGACATTATGATCGACTGAGAAGGGGAATAATTTAGAAGGTGACAACTCTAGATAAGGAGACAATATTTCAAACTTGTTTGGGCACTTGAGTACTCCTATGAATGTTGGCATGGTGGAGCTAGTTGCCAATAAAAGTGAAACAACATAAAATTTGTTTGAATCATGCCCTCATTTTGACCAAGATTAGAAAGAAGATAGAGTAATAAAATTAAACCTTCTCTTCAAATGACATTATGATCGACTGAGAAGGGGAATAATTTAGAAAGTTAAATGTGCTAGTATGTGTTGCAAGGAAGATTTATTTTTTGGTGATTGTAAGCATTTTGGTTTGCCTTAATATTATCATGATCTTATGTTACTGAAAGTGGAAGTAGTAACCATTTTGATTGTAATTGTCCCCAAGTAGGGACAAAATGGTTGCACCCCAATTATTGTGTTGATGTGAATATTAATTTTAATATTTTTATATATGAGAGTGAACTTAATGTCCACAACTTCATATAGATACAACATTAGCATAGTTATATAATAAATATTAAATAGTATAATAGTATATTATATAATATACTAATTAAATATGAATAAAAAATAACATAATATATATTACATAATATTATTTATATATTAGATAGTATATAATATATTATTTTTATATTATGTGTTGAACACGTTTTGGATGTTGAGAGGGGGGGTGAATCAACATAAAACAAAAACTCGCTATAGTAAATAACTACTTCTTCAATATTCACCATATGAAACAATAAGAAATTAATGAGCAAAACCAACAACACACTAACATCAAGATTTTATACATTGAAAACCCAAACTAGAAAAAACCACAATGAGTACTTTCCCGCAAAGACAATTCACTGATGTATATAGTCTGATTACAAAAGATGGTAAGAGCTCACTGCTCTGGACTTGAAAACAAAGGCTTAGTACCAATACAACAATAAATAGAGATAGGAATTACTACTTCATACTTGCAAAAAAAGGTCATCGCAAAAGTAGCAAGATACTTCAAAGAACTTGTACAACCAATACTCACTATCCTAGGGACAAGGTACATACATCTATTTACAATAGATAAAGATAGATTCTCCTAATAATGCAGTTGATCCGCATATCTATATCACACTATCTTTGTCTTTGCTTCTTTGTTACATGAATTTCTTTCTGGTCTTCTGAAACTCTACTTGTAGATTTTCATCGGTTTACTCACAACTCTCTTGCTTTGAAATTACATTTTTCCAAATCACAATTTGTACTTATTTACAAGATAGATCATTGGATTTTACAACAAGGTCAACCATGCCAAAAGGATATTTTAATTTAAGTTACAAGTCGGCCATGAAAACATCAAATTACAATAAGCTCTTATGCTAGAAGAATCCAGACCAAAGCATATAATAGACCAAACTAGATAGAGATAAAAATTAAATGCATGTGTCACACGTAGAGTGAACCTGTCCAAATAAGAGATAAACATTAAATGTATAACCTAAACCTAAATCAAGAAGCATGATCCACTCCAGGGGAGAGAGAGAGAGAGAGAGAGAGAGAGAGAGAGAGAGAGAGAGAGAGAGAGAGAGAGAGAGAGAGAGAGAGAGAGAGAGAGAGATGGTACAAACAACCTAATATCATATCTATAATTAATAGAACAACTTGGTCATCTCAAACATGTAGAAACACACTAGTCAAAGCACCACCTAACTTTGGACAACTATATTTAAACCTCCACACGCCACATTAGGAACAATATCACTTGCCAACAATCTACGTCAGAAGCCATCACAACACATTTTTGGACTAGATTACAAACTGATGATAACTGTAGTACTAGAAAATACTATTTCTAGAACACTAACAAACACCACAACCAAGACCAAAACTTGAATACCATACAAAAAAATTTGCACATCTTCAACCTTGAATACTAGAAAAAAACCTTCCAGAGAACACAAATGAATAACCGTCATCTTCAAATGCATAACTTTTTTACCGAACCACTGACATCCAGACATAACCAAAGACTTCAAGACCTAAGAAAATAAATCTAAATCATTAAATAAAATCTCCATAATACATCATTGTCTTCCATTGTTCTGTAGCACTAAATACATATTTGTCTTCCATTGCTCTATAAGTTTAGTAGCACAAACATGCCCAATATAATATCTTACTTCTCCAAATATAGCAAACTTTCGGGCCACAGTATTTGAAAAAAACAAACACCTTCAGATCACAATCTTTGACATCAATGAAAACAAACAACCAAACATATATTTAAAACAATATGTATATTTTATATAATATATAACATATGTAATATGTAATATAAAAATACATTTAATATATTATATTTTTATAATATCTAATATAAACTATACAGGGTGAAATGGGAAGCAATACAAATAGGCAAATCACTTCTCCTTTTCATGAATTGCACATTTCAGAAGGAAAACGCTCCACTAGGTCCAAGAGGAGACTCAAATGCTAAGTGAGACAATGATCATTCTCTAAAATATGTAATGATGAAAATAAAAATGATGCAATGATGTAATGTAGATAAAAAATTAGACAAGTTTCTAAAAATTTGGAAATAACATACTAATATAGGCTAACAAAGAGAAAAATAATATAGAAACAAAAACCAGAACACAAATATGACTGTGTGTGAAATCTGAGCTAAAAATGTAGGGGACAGGGCAAGAATTCACCCTATACCCTAGGATAGGATGTAAGTGGTGTTATGTGCCTATCAATTTTAGCTGAATTTTTTTGGGAACCTCTGATTGTATATGATCTTCCCAAATCTCATATGATGACTCTGTAACTTGTTCCTATACACAAAAAAATAGGGAAAAGGTTTTCTAAAGGGGTTTACCTTGGTCAAATCCCTATTTATGAATCAACCTTGAAAATGGAAAGAAACTGAATAAATTAAAGTATGTAAAAGGTAAACGTATGATCTACCTTGTAGAAACCCTCATGGAAAGATGTATAAATCACTCATACCTATGAAGATGCTTAAATGTACTTGAAATATAAAGAGTTGACCTTGAAATGTGGTGTAGAATCAAGGATTCCCTCACAAATGCATAGATCTATGAATGCTACTCCTAGATCTTAAATCTAGATATTCTTGATAATCACTTGCAATGAAGGAGAGAGAATGTGAATGAAGGAAAGATCTTCTTGTTTGATTGAGAATTCCTCTATGCAGCCATCATGGGAGAGAAATTTTTTTCAATTGGAGAAGATTGCCTTTGACTTGAATGTTCTTGAAGAATTGGAGGCTTGGAGAACCTAATCTTGGATGTTTGCCTTCAAATCTTGAATCCAATTACTCAATTTCTCTTGATTCCTTGAAAATATTGATAACTTGATTGCCAAAAGTTGTAGATCATGGATGTATCTAATTGACAAAATGGGGAGAGATAGGGGGTTTTTATACTCAATATATCATTTTGGGATTAAAAAATGATCTAGGCCAACCACAAAACCAAATATCTTTCTAATACCTCGACATTAGGCCCCAAGCTAAATTTGGGCCGCAATCCTTGGGGATAGAGCATCATTGGTGTTCTATGTTGGAAATATAGATGGAGTAACTAAGAGGGGGGGTGAATCAGTTAACCACAAAAATATTACCACAGATCCCTTAGATGTCTTATTAAATCATTTGCTGCTGTCACTCGGTAAACATACAGAGAAATACTGAAACTTGGTTATTGCAGTGAGTATTAATTATAACTGTTCTTAAGCATTCATCAATGATTAACATGCATGCATAAAGAAAATAACATGAACACAAGAGACACCAGTTTTAACGTGGAAACCCAATATGGGAAAAATCACCAATGTAACTAGTTACTGTTTTTCACTCTTCTGAAGTGAGCCCTGTTAGGAACCAACCTGGTTAAAGGTTACAAAACACACTGTTAGGTGTGACCTTGTTAGAGGATTTAATCACCCTGTTAGGAGTGGCCTTGTAAGAGGTCTTTGAAACAATTCAATAGAACTATCACCTTGTTAGAGGATTTACAAAATGGCTGTTAAACCAACTTGTTTAAGAGATTTTGAAATCACTGCTACAATGGTAAGAAAGTAACAATGAAATGACCTGAATAATGATGCAATTGAATTGCTGATTATAGATCTTTGTTCTGCTTCACTAGATCCTTCCTGATCAAATATATCTCTGCTGCTCCTCAAGGATATCTAACCATCCTTCAAAATTCGCTCACACTTTCCTTCAAAATGATTTGCATGTTCGCTCATCCACACACTCTTCCTCTTTCACACTTGTCCACACTTTCACTCTTTTCCACTTGCACACACTTTGAATTCACAACTTGACCTTCTATATATACCATTTGGATTGTCCATTCACATTGTCAAGTCGACACTAATAATTATTACCAACATTACTAATCATTACTACAGTCAGCTTGAATAAACAAACTTTATTCCTCAAATTAACAAAATTCTTTATTGGGCCGACCTTGCTCGGTAAACACTAATCCGAAAAGAATTCCTTTGGTGACAAAGTGAACTCGGTTACCACTGTGAATTCTGCAACATCCTTCGGAGACCGAGTGAACTTGGTAAACATAGAAAAATGCCTTGCTGACTGACTAAGCTCGGTAAACACTGAGAATCACTTAGCTGACCGAATGAGCTCGGTAATCACTGAGAACTACTTTGCTGACCGACTGAGCATGATAATTGATATGACATTTGTGTGACATCAAAGACAACACACAATTAATCCAACAATCTCCTTCAGACAATTGTATCCAACAATCTCCCTCTTTGGCATTGATGGCAACACAACATGTCATAGCACAATGAAATTTCACAAAAAACATAGAGTAAGGAACATATCCTTAGCTTCATTCTGATTCTCATCTATGAGAACTCCCTCTGTCAACAAACTTCTCTTTCTGACTGAAAACTCTCCCTCTTAGAAATCTTAAGAAATTTCTTGAAATATGACAACAAATTCTCCCTCTTTGACAACACATGCCAAAGACAACTCACACACTACCAGTGAATACCAATGTACCTTGAGTACTGATTCATATGCAATGATTCCTTGACTAAGCTACATCAACTGACTGATCTTCAATATGCTCTGGTTGATGCATCACTAAAAATTTATTTAGTGAGCCTCGGATAGGGGAATGACCCCTAACTTACCTCTTAGATACAAGAATGCATCCTTAGGTAGTGGTTTGGTGAATACATCTACAATCTATTCTTTTGTATGAATATATTCCAATTTGATTTCCTTGTCCTGCACAAATTCTCTGACAAAGTGATATTTTATAGCAATGTGCTTGGTTTTGGAATGCATTACTAGATTCTTTGAAATATTTATTGCACTTGTATTATCACAAAACATAACAACTAGTTCTTTGATCTCAACCTTCATGCCTTCCAATAACTGTTTAAACCAAACAATATTAGAGCAGTTTACTGCTGTAGCAACATATTCTGCTTCTTCATGGATTGGGATGTGCAATTTTGCTTTTTACTGGTCCAAGATACCAACCTCTTGCCAAGAAAGAATGCTCCACCACTTGTACTCTTTCTGTCATCAATGTTTCTTGCCCAATCAGCATCAGTAAACACTTTTAAGTCTATATTGCCTCCAAATTTATACCACAAGCCATAATCTTCAATTCCTTTCAAGTATCTCAAGATTCTTTTGATTGCCATCATATGATTTTCTCTGGGTTTTGCTGAGAATCTTGCTACTATACCAATTGCTAAGGCAATATCAGGCCTTGTATGCACTACATACTATAATTTTCCAATCATTGATCTGTATAAGGTCTGATCTACTTCTTTTGAATCATCATCTTTGGTAAGCTTCAGTCCAGTACACATGGGGGTACCAACTGGTTTTGCATCTTCCATACCAAACTTCTTAAGTATTTCCTTGATGTATTTAGACTAAGTAATGTAGATATTGTTCTTGCTCTGCTGAATTTGAAGACCAACAAAGAACTTTATTTGACCAAACATAGACATTTCAAACTCTTTGTTCATTTGCTCTGAAAATTCTTTGCACTGATCATCATTACCTGTAAACACAGTATCATCCACAAATATTTCTGCCAAAATAATTCTATTATTTGGTCCTTCCTTGATGTACAAAATACTATTATCATTAGCTCTTTTGAAACCAATTTGAATAAGATAGTTATGTAATCTTTCATACCATGCTCTAGGGGCTTTTTTCAGACCATACAATGCTTTGTGTAACTTGCAGACCATATTCCTTTTGTCTGGATCAATAAAACCTTCATGTTGCTCAATGTAGACTTCTTCATCAAGAATACCATTGAGAAATGTAGATTTTACATCCATCTGATATACCTTAAATCCTTTATGTGCTGCATATGCAAGTAGAGTTCTTACACCTTCTAATCTTGCAATAGGGGCAAAAGTCTCACCATAATCTATGCCTTCTTCTTGAGAATATCCTTTACACACCAATCTAGCTTTGTTTCTTGATACTTGACCATCTTCATTCAACTTATTCCTGAATACCCATTTTGTTCCAATTACATTTTTATCTTTAGGCCTAGGTACAAGAGTCCATGTTTTGTTCTTCTCTATTTGTTTTATTTCTTCATTCATAGCCTCAATCCAAATTTCATTTTCCAATGCATCTTTGACATTTCTAGGTTCAAAATCAGCAAGTAAACATGTACCTTTTAGTTTACTTCTTGTCATAGTACCTTCTGATTTGTTTCCAATAATCTGATTTGGTGTATGATGCCTCCTGACATACTTGGCCAATATAGGTTCCTTGCCTCTTGAATGAGTTACATTGTCATCTTCTTGAATTTCATCTTCAGGTTCTGGTTGCTCAGACTCAGTAGATATTGGCTCGATAGCTTCAGACTGAGACTCGGGTCCTTGTGACTCAGTTTGAATTTCTTCTTGTGACTTGGTTTGAACTTCTTCTTGCGACTCGGTTTGAACTTCTTCTTGTGACTCAGTTACTGTATTGGGCTCGGTAGATGTAGTCTCCTTATTGACAAATGTGTCTGGTAATGTATCAGGTTCAATGTAAACAAATCTCATGTAATCCTCTGGTTCCTTTTTGCTTTCTTCTTCAGTCTTTTCTACAAACTCGTCAACTTTCACATGTGCACTTTCTATGATTTTGTGAGTAGACAAATTCAAACATCTATATGCCTTACTCTTGCAAGAATATCCCAAAAATATTCCTTCATCACTTTTCACATCAAATTTGCCTTTTCTAGATTCTTTTAAGATGTAACACTTACTACCAAATACTTTCAGGTAACTTACATTGGGTTTATAGCCATACCATAACTCATAAGGAGTTTTGAATGTGTCTTTCTTCAACTGTACTCAGTTCAAGGTATGAACTGCAGTGCTGATAGCTTCCTTCCAGTATTTCATAGCAATGTTCTTTTCAATCATTAGAGTCCTTGCACAATCCATGATAGATCCGTTCCTCCTTTCAGCTATTCCATTCTGCTCAGGAGTTCTTGGGGCTGATACCTGTCTTTTGATTCCTCTTTCAATGCAAAAATTATTGAATTCATGGGAGATAAATTCGCCACCTCTGTCTGATCTCAAGCACTTCATTCTTTTCCCTGTTTCCTTTTCTACTCTTGCCAAATACCATTTGAATTTCTCAAATGCTTCTGACTTTTCTCTTAGATACATAACAGTCATCATTCTAGAGTAGTCATCAACAAAGAGAATAAAGAATTTTTCTCTAGTATAGCTCTCAATTCCAATAGGTCCACACAAATCAGTATGCACAATTTCCAAAATATCTTCAGATTGATAGTTTTTACTTTTAAAGCTAGTCTTTCCCATTTTTGCAATCTGACAATTCTTGCATAGACCAACATCAGGTTTCTTCAAAGTAGGAATGCCTCTTACTTTCTTGAATTTGCTTATTTTCACCATGTTATCAAAATTTACATGACATAACCTTTTGTGCCATAACCAACTTTCTTAAATTTGAGCAATAAAACATGAGCATTCACCAAGATCAAGATAAAACAAGTTACCTTTGGTTTTTTTGCCTGATCCAATCAGTTTTCCCTTGTCATCTAGCAGTCTTGCTTTGCCATGCATGAATTCAACCTTGAATCCAATGTTGATTAGCTGTGCTACACTTAGAAGATTATGCTTTTGTCCTTCAACCCAATATGCATTATCACATATAAGTTCTTTGGTTAATGAGATTCGTCCTCTTCCTTTTATGCAACAAGGTTCATTGTTTCCAAACCTTACATTACCACCATCATAGTCTTCAAGGTGTTCAAACTTTGTTCTGTCACCAGTCATATGATGTGAACATCCACTGTCTATGATCCATGTATCATTTTTGCTTACATGAGAGATAAGTGCCATCTCATCTTCATCATCATCAGATTCATCTTTTACAGCAATGTAGACAATTTCATCTTTACTATTATCAGAATCCTTAGCCATAAAACATATTTTCTTACCTTTATCCTTGAATGATTTGAAATTCTTCCTGCCATTGTACTTGTGACCTTTCTTCTCATCCTTGCTTTTCTTGTTTGGGCACCTAGCTGCAATATGACCAATTTCTTCACATGAAAAATAGATTAAGGGAGTTTTACCTTTGTATTTACCTCTACCTCTAGAATATTTCTTTGCAAGTAATGCTTCAATAACTTCAAGATCACTATCAGAACTTTCCTTTGATTCTTCTTCACTCTCTGACTGGATGTCCTTTATTTTCTTGCCCTTTTTAAGTGAAAGTTTGGCCTCAAATGCTGATTCAATATTTTTGGAAGTTGGAACATAGTTGTCATAGTTATCCAACTCAAAGGCTGTCAATCTTCCCACTAAGGCATCCAAAGTTATATTGTGATTTTCTTCACATCTTCTTTCTTGAATAGCAGATACTCTTATTGCATAGATAGGGAGTAATATTCTGAGAACCTTACTTATAAAAGTTTCATCCTCAATTGTTCCTCCAGAAGCTCTGATTGCACTAACACTTGCCTTGATCCTTTCAACATATTTCACAATGTTTCCATCTTCTCTCATTTTCATCTGATCAAACTGTCCTCTTAGGCTTTTTGCTTTGGCTCTCTTCACATTGTCATCACCACCATAGATTTTCTTTAGCTTGTTCCACATCACATAAGTAGTTGTGTAGTCTTTGATCTCATCAAATTCTTCATAGCTGAGAGCTGATGCAATGCCTATCATCATGGTGTTATGGTTCTTTTTCTCTACAATGTCTTCAACAGATAATGTGCCAGTAGGAGCTGTATATTCTCCATCAAGATATTTGCATCCTGAATCACCAATGGAAGCTAGATGAAGTCTCATGAGACCTTGCCATGCTGAAAAGTTATCTTTGTTAAGCCTTGGAATTTCTCTCTTGTAAGACATCCTGATCTTTAGCTTAGGTCCTTGAAACCCTTCCTGCAAGCACCAAAAGCTATGATACCAATTGTTGGAAATATAGATGGAGTAACTGAGAGGGGGGGTGAATCAGTTAACCACAAAAATATTACCACAGATCCCTTAGATGTCTTATTAAATCATTTGCTGCTGTCACTCGGTAAACATACAGAGAAATACTGAAACTCAGTTATTGCAGTAAGTATTAATTATAACTTTTCTTAAGCATTCATTAGTGATTAACATGCATGCATAAAGAAAGTAACATGAACACAAGAGACACCAGTTTTAATGTGGAAACTCAATATGGGAAAAACCACCAATGTAACTAGTTACTATTTTTCACTCTTCTAAAGTGAGTCCTGTTAGGAGCCAACTCGGTTAAAGGTTACAAAACACATTGTTAGGTGTGACCTTGTTAGAGGATTTAATCACCCTGTTAGGAGTGGCCTTGTAAGAGGTCTTTGAAACAATTCAATAGAACTGTCACCTTATTAGAGGATTTACAAAATGGCTATTAAACCAACTCGGTTAAGAGATTTTGAAATCACTGCTACAATGGTAAGAAAGTAACAATGAAATGACCTGAATAATGATGCAATTGAATTGCTGATTACATATCTCTGTTCTACTTCACTAGATCCTTCCTGATCAAATATATCTCTACTGCTCCTCAAGGATATCTAACCATCCTTCAAAATTCACTCACACTTTCCTTCAAAATGATTTGCATGTTCACTCATCCACACACTCTTCCTCTTTCACACTTGTCCACACTTTCACTCTTTTCCACTTGCACACACTTTGAATTCACAACTTGACCTTCTATATATACCATTCGGATTGTCCATTCACATTGTCAAGTCAGCACTAATAATTATTACCAACATTACTAATCATTATCACAGTCGGCTTGAATAAACAAACTTTATTCCTCAAATTAACAAAATTCTTTACTAGGCCGACCTTGCTCGGTAAACACTAATCCGAAAAGAATTCCTTTGGTGACAGAGTGAACTCAGTTACCATTGTGAATTCTGCAACATCCTTCAGAGACCGAGTGAACTTGGTAAACATAGAAAATTACCTTGCTGACCGACTGAGCTCGGTAAACACTGAGAATCGCTTAGCTGACCGACTGAGCTCGATAATCACTGAGAACTGCTTTGCTGACTGACTGAGCATGATAATTGATATGACATTTGTGTGACATCAAAGACAACACATAATTAATCCAACAATCTCCTTCAAACAATTGTATCCAATAGTTCTATACCATGGATAATGATCTATATTTTTAATGGGATGTCAAGATAGGTGAAAATATATAGGGGAAGAAGAACAGGTTGCCATTATCAAGCATAACGGGCATTCAAAACTTGAAATCACCAAAATAGGGTCTAATAGGTTCTAATCAATCATCCAATTATGGGTACTTACTTTTTAGGATGGTACATCTAGCCCCCACTTTAGAGGGAATTTGAGAGAAGATCATGCTCACAGTAAAGTAGATCAATGCATAAGAACAATCTTATCAAGGTCACAGAGACAAAGAAACATCAAGCCCCCAGGTGACTTAAGTCTTTATCAAATCCAAAAATCAAGATGTGTATGTGTGTGTGTGTGTGTGTGTGAGAGAGAGAGAGAGAGAGAGAGAGAGAGAGAGAGAGAGAGCACCATCCTAGTAAGATATTACCTTAATATGGATCACATAGAGAGAAAGCCCCAACAAATATGGCATTGATAGTTTAGCAAGGTGTGCTATGCTAGTCAACCCATCAAAGAGGATCACTCCTTAAGGAAAGCATTGTCTTTGTTAAGGGATATGAAAGGGTGATCAAGCTTAAGGAAAGCATTTTCTCTGAAGGGATCAAGGAAAGGAAAACCGGTCCTTAAGGAAATCATTGTCTCCATTAAGGGATCTAAAAAAATCAATCAGGCTTAAGGAAAATATTGTCTCCAAAGGGATCAAAGAAAGGAAGATCATTCCTTAACAAAAGAATTGTATCCACTAAGGGATCGAATGAAGGATTAACATAGGGAAATAATTTTCTCCTTAGCCATTCACAAGAGAGATTGCATTGAATCATTGTGTATGTGTGTGAAAAATGTGAAATAATGAGAAAAGTGTATGCTCGCACATTAAAATGATTGTAAATGCCTTAACATGAGTAATATCTTTAACAGAGCATACATGCACCCATAAGAAACATTTCTATTATGATATGCCCTCCAAAAAGGAAAAACTAAGGGAAATGAACACATGAAAAGGGAACATGAAGGGATCTACTATCTTAGGAATATATATGATCACCAAGATGATCAATTTCATCATCTCCCAGAGATAATAGAGTCTTTTTGGGTCGACATTATGAAGACCAAGAAGAATAGGTAGCTACCATTTTGCATCATCTCCAATTAGACAATATAAAGGCATATTTATGAACTGTGGCACATGCATGACATAAAATGTAACAACATATAGAATAAATGAAAATAAAATAGAGGAATACCATGATAGATTGATTCCTTTATCACCTTGCACCAATGTAGCAACAAGGGTCATTTAAAGAAATCTAAACAAAACACATATCAAGCAACACATCACAAGGGAAACACATTACATCAAGAAAACACAAAGAACCCACCACACAAGAGGAGCTATTCAAACATATCATCTATCCCACCATCTCAGTCTCTCATGTTTAGGGAAGGTGGGAAACACATAAGAGGAGAAACATCCAACACAATAGATAGATCAATAACTAGTTCCAAACAAGGACCATATTGTAAAGGTTGGTGACTTTGTTTGTCACTGGGACTTAGAGATATTTATTTTTGAAGACATAGCTAGAAAATCATGATTAACATCAATAAAATCATACATATCATCAAAATCTCTAGCATGCATATCATCATTAGTTGTATTAGGAACATCAAAAGCATCATCATAAAGAGTATCTTCTTCATCTAAATTAATTGTAATAGAATCAAATATATGAATAGAATTATCATGTTTGTTCAATTTCATCTTTTTCAAAATAAATTCCTCCTTTGGGCTATGCATAAGATGATCAAAGGGACTCAAAGCATCAATAGGTGTTCTAGGAGAAGAGAGGTTTTGGGAAGCACGTTCATGAGCTCTAGCATGATGTTGATAATGATGATCATGAGCACAACAATTAAACTTGGTTTTATTTGGTTTGGTTCAGGATCAATCCACATCAAGCCCTTTTCTTCTTTAGGAGGAAGAACATAAGGAACCACACTAGGTTGAGAGATACTATCAGTTGGACATTTATAAGATATAGGAGGTGGAACAAGAGAATATATAGGAAGTGTGGGTGGTGTATGGAGAAGTCTAGGTCTAGTACAAGGAGAGGGAACATCCTTAGGATTACTTAGCTCAAAAATCTTTTGGATTTTGTATTTTTGATAATGATCAAAAGATATTGTCTTTACAAGATTGAGTTGGTTGAGACATAGAAGACCATAAGAAATCAAGGTCAATAGACTCTTGAGGTATTGAAGATTGATATAGACTATGTATGGTTAACAATGATGCTTTCTCCTTTTAAAAAAAAACTTCAAACACTTATGGAAAGGAGAGGCTAAAACTTTCATGGAATAAAGCCGTGGAAGACCAAGTTTGACTTGAAACTGATTGGAAGTTGGGATGAAAACAAAGGTGACATCTAGAGTTTTACCCCAACTTCTATAGGAAATATAATAGAGCCATGTATAGGAAAGGTGAAACCACTACAATTTTGGATAATAAAATCCTATTTTTCATAGAAATCACATTGCAATTGTCCATTATAAAGATGTTCTTTAGTTATCACATTTGACATGCAAGTAGGGTCAATACGAACACCACGAGAATAGAGATCATTGACCTTTGTAATAATGCAAAGAGAACCATTAGGTTCCTTAATTGTCTAACTACGATCAAAGGTAACATAAAGATTAGGTTCAGGTTTGAGTTGGGATTGATCAATGAGATTGACAACATTATTGGCTTCAACACACTCATCATCATAGTCAACAACATGAGTAGAAGAAGGCAAATACTAGGTAGAATAAATGACACTAGTTGAATGAGATGGAAAAGGATTGGTATAAATTTTCAAGTTTTTGTTGGGAGGTTCTACAAATTTGTTTTCTTGATCATTAACACACTCAACAAAGATAGTATAGAATCAATGAGGTTTTAAAAAACAAATTTCAAATGGAAATATATTTTAGCATCATGACCTGGTTGATGATGGTATTGTCAAAAAGATTTGTGATTAAAAGATTTGGCAAAGGTTCAGATGTGTCAATCAATTTAATAGGAGGAAGATTTAACACTTTAACATTAATCAACTTCAACATCACGTTATGCAAAGATTCAAAAAGATGAGTAAAATTAAAAGAAGGTCTAAAAATAGATGACAAAGGAGCCACACATTTGGATGTCGATGCCACTTGCTCATCAACATTGTTGGGTGAAAAATTGATTTTGATGAAGTTCTTGGGTTTTTGAAACTCGTTATAGGATTGAGATGCAACATCACTCTTATCAATCAGAGCCATTGGAGTGGTTCTCTCAAATTGACTCACTTGAAGCTGATAATCTTGAAGCATTGCATGTAATTGAGTAAAAGAGGAAAATTCAAAAAACAAAAGCTTATCTCTAACGTCGTTTTATAAATTAAAAATGAAAATATGTTACACATCAATATCAAGCACAAGGTAAGAAATCTAAGCATGCAAATGCTTAAATCTACCAATGAAATCAATCAATTTTCCTTTAACACCTTGTTTACAACACATTAAATTAGTAAATAAAATCTTAGGACCAATATTATTTTGAAATTGTTATATAAAATAATTAGCAAACATTTGGAAGGAGTCATTAGAATGAGGAGACAAAGAACAATATCATTGCAAGGATTTATCTCGAAAGGCTCTACTAAACTTTTTTTTCATAAACCTATGGTCATAAGAGAAATCACTACACAATGTTTGAAAGGTTTTGACATGGGTCAAAGGATCACATTTACCATTATAAGTCTCTAGTTATGGAATCTCCATATATTGAATAAAAAAATAGATGATATCCAAGGAAAAAGGAATAGCAATGTCACAAGTAGAAATGTTGAATTCAGATTGGGTCATGAAAGCAAATTGTTTTTGTAAGTAAGACACAGTTTGAACCAAGCTACTAATAGTAGAATCGGTAAAAATATTGGTAGAAGATGTGTGTGAAATATTTGGATCATTATGGAAAATGAAAGGAATAGTGGAGTATGAAAAAGTAATGCTTTTGTAAGTGGACATCGATGAAGGTAAGGAAAAACATGGAACACTTGAAGGAATAATGGGAACAATAAGATTAGGAAGGCTAACATATGTAGAATTAAGAGTTTAAATGGAAGTAGTGATAATGGGTGCAACATAAGTGGACATACTCTGAATGGAAGTAGAAATAGGCATAGAGGAGACAATATTAGTGGTAGGTGGAATGAAACCTAATTATTCAACATAATATCTAATAGGCTTGACATTTTTATCAATGAGATGAGAGATACTACACAAGATATTAACACCATGTTCATCATTATGAAATATCTTCCTCAAACCCTATACAATGGATATGACCTCAAGATTAAAATTTTATTGGCCTAACCATTGCTCAAATTTTTCAAATTCATAAGAAATTTTTTGAACTTTTATAGGAGAGAATCTTAAGGCCTCATATTCATAAGGAAAATAATGGGAAGAGTTGTTCTCAATAATAGAAGGGATATCATTAGTAGGCATGTTAGTCTCCTCAAGACTCCTAGAAAATTAGAAGATTTGAGATCAAAGGAACCCATAAGTCTACGAGTTCTCCTAACCAGAATATTATAATTAGGACTCAAGGTAATAACACTCATGCACAAGAGAATGAAATAAATATAGATCTATTGTAAATGTAAAATTTGAAAGAGATGCAATTCAACTAAGCAAAATATAAAATTTAATGAAAAACACATCTAACCATCAAGTATAGTTCAAGATCTAATGTAAAGCATGAAAAGTAGATCTAGATATGTAAAGAGGATCTAACTACCAAAATTAAAAGTATGCAATAAGAGTTGGGTTCAAAAAAAATGTACAGGGTGAAATGGGAAGCAATACAAATAGGCAAATCACTTCTCCTTTTCATGAATTGCTTATTTCAGAAGGAAGATGCCCTGGTAGGTTCAAGATGAGAATAAAATGCTAAGTAGGACAATGATCCTTTACTAAAACATGTAATGATAAAAATATAAATGATGTTATGATCTAATGCAAATGATTAATTAAACAAGTTACTAGAAAATTGGAAATAATAGACTGATACAAACTGACAGAGAGAATAAATATACAGACATGAAAACCAAATTGTAGATTTGACCTATGCATGAAATCCGAGCTAAAAATGCAAGGGACATCGCGGGAACTTTGCCTATACCCGAGGATAGGACGCCAGTGGCATTTTGTACCTGGTGATTTTAGCTAAATTTTTATGGGATCCTCTGACTATATCTGAACTTTTCAGATCTCATCCAATGGCTCCATAACCTAATCCCACACACATAAAAATGGGGAAAAGGTTCTCTAAAGGGGTTTGTCTTGGTCAAATCCTTGTTTAGGAATCAATCTTGAAAATGGAAAGAAATTACATAAAGGAAAGTATGTAAAAAGCTAAATGTTAGATTCACCTTTCATAAACCTTCATGGATAGATGTAGAAATCGTTCATACCCATGAAGATGCCTGAATTTACTTGAAATCTAAAGAGTTAACCTTATAATATGCTGTAGAATCAAGGATGCCCTAAAAAATGCATAGATCTATGAATGTCACTCCTAGAAGGAGAGAGAATGAGAATGAAGGAAGGATCCTTTTTCTTGATTGAGAATTCCTCTAATTGGCCATAATGGGATAGAAAATTTCTTTAATTGGATAAGATTGTCTTTGAATTAAATGATCTTGAATAATTAGAGACTTGGTAAACTTGATCTTGAATTCTTGCATTCAAATCTTGAATCCAAATGCTCAATTTCTCTTGATTGCTTGAAAATCTTGATAACTTGATTGCCAAAATTTGTAGATCATGGATGTATTTAATTGTAAAAATGAGGAGAGATAGGGGTTTTCTATACTCAATCCATTATTTTAGGACTCAAAAATAATCTAGGCTAACCGCAAAATCAAATCTCTTGCTAATACCCCAACATTAGGCCCCAAACTAAATTTGGGCTCCAATCCTTGGGGACAAAACACCATTGACATTTTGTGCCTTAGAGAATGTGCCAAAATTTGAATGAGATGTCGAGATAGGTGAAAATATGTGGGGGAAGAATAACATGTTGCCAAGATCAAGCATAACAAGCATTCAAACCTCAAAATCACCAAAATAGGTCTAATAGGTCCTAATAAAACATCCAATTATGGGTGCTAACTTTTTAGAAATATAGTACATAAATATAAATATACATATAAATATAAATATAAATAGTTAAAAAAATTATAATCCTCTATTTTGTAAATTTATGCACTTCTCCTACGTTTTCTGGTGACAAGGGCCTATGCAAGCATGGAGCTACTCACTTGGACAATGGCCTTATGGGAAAGGCTTGGTTGAGCGACAACTATTCTTCCCCTTGCATGGATCTGTTGGTACTCTCAAATTTGGCCCAAATTTGGAGTGACCAATTCAAAATTTTCTCTAAGGCAAGGTGAGTACCCCTGAAAACTTTTTAAAGATGCCTACTTGAAGTGCAAGTAAAATGGGACCTGATGATTTTCATGAAATACCAATTGGGGAACATGTTAAAAACTTATCATAGGGTAGATGTAATGGGTCAAAACTTTCAGTTATCAATTTTGATGAGTTTTGGAGATAGTTGTTTAAAGGTGTTCACTTAAATCTGCATTCTGCATATTGCCTGATTGTAGCAAATGGCCTATTTTGCATGCTTGCATCTTTGACCTGATAGTGTTTCATGATATAAGGATGGGTTTGAGGTGTTGTAGGCATGAGAGAGAAGCTTTAGTTTCACTTGCAGATTCATATGAGTTCATATGATAGGTTTGTCAGAGCAATTTTATTTGCAATTTATGTTGCTTCTCAGAATGTGAAAGTACAGATTTCTGAATGCCCTACTTTGAAGTGGAATGGATAATTGAATATTCCTCTATATTATAACCATGGAAATGTGCTACCATGAAGATTTTCAGACCATGATGAATCTATTTGGGTAATTTTTCAATCTGATTCCGTTTGCAATTTCTAACATTTTAATGAAGATCAGTTGCACAGTTTAGTCAGAGGCCCTGTTCGTGATGTTATATCTTGAATAATGTGATTGGTTGAATCAAGAAAATGGTACCCCTGCATTATAGACCAAATTTACCTTAATTTGGCAAGGTCTCATATCTTGAGGGTTTTGTATGCACACTTTCCCAAACTCTTTTCATTTGCATAAATTGTTATTTCTAATGTCTTCTTGTTCTGTATTTCCAAGTGGCTACCTTCGAGGGGCTCCCAAATGTGTCTGGTTGATCGTCATGAGCCACCTTCTTGGATTCATGCTCTCCATATAACATACTTCCAATACCCAGAAGCTCGGGTCTTCAAGAGGTCGCTTGACTTGTTTTCAAAGTCAGAACCAGATGCATTTCATTATTTTTGACAAGGTAATTTGCAGAATTATTCTGAAGAGGCAACTTGGATGTTTAAAATATTTTGACTTGTTTAGTTTTGTTAGATATCACTTTGCAATATGAAAGAATGCTAACCATAGAACGTGTGTGCCTAGTGCCATGTCTCAGTTACTTGATTTCGTCAATTTTTAAAGCTAGTTCCTAAGGCCAGTTGCTGTTTGTATGGTCAATTTGCAGAGGTGTAAAAGATGACATAATGGATGATCCTGACATTGTAGATGATGTTTCAGTTGATGATGTTATCTCATAACGTGATGATTTACTGTCAGATGATGAGAATGCCCTTTTTGACATGTTGCCAAGTAAATATGAAGATAAGTCAAAAGAGGAGGAGGATGCTGATAATGCTTTACAAGGTCAAAATAAAATACTTTAGTTTGATGTTGATAGTCACATAAAGGAATTAGAGAGACATTCAAAAGAAATTAAATAATGATGAGATTGAACATGAACTTGAAAAGGAGAAAACTTGCTCGTAGATTGTTGTCCGATAAAAGTGCTCATGTTTGTAAAAAGCAAAGCATTTTAATGAAATTGAAGCACCTATATGGGGCGCAACATACAAATAAGATGGAGATTGCTAAGCTCGAGATTGACGCGTAGATTATTGACTCCCTTTCTAAGAAGGAGCCTTGCATAAAATAGAAGGACACCAGAGTGAATGAAGGATTGATGCGCATGATAAATAAAAGCCAGCGCATGGTTATAAAGGGACTGATTTTAAAACAAATCAATGACACTAGCGAAGAAAATGCCAAGCCAGTATGCTCACACAAAAGACCAACTAGCATACTCACGCAACAAAGAATGGCCAACGTAAGTTTTGGGGATCCAGTGTAAATAGTGGTTTGAGGCTACAATTTGATGGGTTGGTGCCCTACCGATGTCTATTTGAAAGTGAATCCTTCGAAAGGCACATTTTGAAGAGCTTTGAAGGAGTGGAATGTGTCTCATGCAATATTCAAAGGCAACCTGTGCAAATGGATGGAAGGAAGGCCTTGCACAAATGATTGAAGGAGCCATCACATAAGTAGTGCCTCACACAAATAATGAAGAGGAGAATACCCTGCGCCATGTATGAGGGGAGGTTCACAATAAAAGAAGGAGACCTGCGATTGAAAGCTTCTTGCAAGCTGAATGTGAGGCACGTTTTAGGAGATCTACATAAGTTTTAAAGGGAGCATGTATGCTAGTTAAAACCGAAGCAGATGTTGCCTTGCACGAGTGATGTTGGAGACAACGCAAATTTAAAACAATGCAAGACCTGCGTAAGCAAATATGGATGGTGCCAGCGTAGGAAATGAAATCTGCTAGCGCATTGTGTGTATTTTAAGGCTGTGTAAGCTCCTCTTTGGGTGCTGCTCACATGTCCAAGGAAAGAAAGAAGCTGAGGCGTGCACCAGTGCATGAGGATGAGCTGTGCATTGTGGGAAACATTGTCCCACATGCACTACATTGTATGAAGTTTTCTTTTTAAAAGAAAAATCACTAGCATGTTCATGTGAAGAGAAAGAAAGGAGGTGGGCGTGTGTGGGTCCTCTTGGACATGTGTGGGCCTAGCTTGTCGGGGCATGGTAGGTAAGTTTTGAATGAAAATTTATTAAACCTAAAGAGTTTAGTCCCACATTCAGTAGACAAGGAAGTTCTTCAATGTTTATAAGGAAAAGCGCATACAATGTAGTTTGAAGAAGTAAGAGAAGACTATGCACATGCATGAGCCTAGGACTTGCCTCAAAACCTGTGCCCAGTGGTAGCAATGACAACTATTTTTGGCAGGGTTCGTGTGAGTGACTTGGTAGATGACATGGCGGATCATCTTGTAGATTAGGGGCAAATCTTGAGGCAGAAGATCAACAGTGGTTGCATGACCGCAAGGGGGGAATTTAGCCCTTGCGATCATGTGATGGGGTGACATGTGGCACTCTGGTGATGTGGCCAAAGGTGCAGTTTAGATGCCTGATTGGAGCTGGCGGTGAATCAGGTAGTGACACATGGCACAAGGTTGCAGAGTAACAAGATGGTAGGTCTGGTGGCCTCGAGATACATGCTTGGAAGATCTGATGGTGGTCGCATGACCGCAAGGAAAGAATTCAGCCCTTGCGATCATGCAACATGTTGACATGTGGCATCCTGATGAGGTGGTGATGATGTGGTCTGCAGGACCAATCCAAAGGTGCCATGTGGCACATGTGGGGCCCGCTACAAATTCAAATGTGCAGATAAAAAAAAGACAAATTATAAAGTTTAAACTATGTGTTATTTTCAAAATTTTGAGTCTGTCAGTTACTCATGAAGTTGAAAATTGAAAATGCTACTGGAGGTTCAATTTTTGTCTGAACATGTATGAGTATAATATATCGTTGGAAACAGTAGGAATCGACGGATTGAATGGAAGTGGTTAAAATCAATTTTGGGCAAGCAGGAAAGAGCAGTAAGAGCTTTTGTTTCTAAGGTCAAATTTTGGTGGGAAAAGAAGTTGTTTGCAGAATTGATCTTTCTAGAAGTAACATGTGTCATGGTAGAAATATCTTTTAGGTCTTTTCTTGAGGGATATATGTGAAATATTTTCATTATTGTAGGGGTTCCTAATTCTCTATGATTTTTCTCAGAATTGGTCCCAAGTGCTTTGTGAGCTGGGTAGGAGATGTAGTTTTAGTCTTTTGTTTTATTTTAGATCATTGACTGATGACTTTGCTCTCAGTCTAGGATACAGTAAACTGTATTAGGCCAAGTTTTCATAATAGCAAGTATTGTTGGTTCAGTTAAATATCCAGATAGTTTGCATTTTAAAGCACTTTGTGTATACATGATGATATAGCATATTGAATAAAATCCAGTGTTTACATCTCTCCTATGTGTGTTCTTCGTTTGAGTTATGTGTTGATATTCTTCAGGTTTGATCTAGAATCAAAATAAATAAGCTTTAGATATAGCATTGATTCTTTGAGGTTTGCACAAGGATACTAGTAAGTAGTCTGAATTCAAGAGTCTTTTGATAAAATCCACCATAGGGTGACAATATTTTCAAAGGATAAAGATCATCAAAGTTTAATATATTTGTCTATGTATCAAAATTTTGCAGTGAGGGTGTTACCTACTGGATAAGGCACTGGACAACACTGAAGCTAGTTTATAGAACTCAATGCTTGATCAGGTTCTACTATATTCCAAACATTTGATAAAAATTTATCAAAAATCTATGAAGTATTGTGACCTACTTGTTATGTCTCATCTTATGGTAATGAAGAATCAATGAATGAGTGGTTATCATTTAGTATTTTCCTACCATCCATCTGTTATATTTAAATCCAGTCAGTGATTAGTGAAATAAGTTTTGTTTTACTGGATTAGGAGCACCCTCCTTGGTTTTGTAGAGCTAGAAGTGCAGAGGGCAGTCTTGTCTGTATAGTTGGTCTAGTCATCTTAGAACTCAATATTTGGATCTAACCCATCCTTAAAAACTATAAATGTATTGGTTGCTTATGAAAGCATAAAGTCCGGTTTGAGGAACCAATGAAATGGTGACTCTGCTAGGGTATTGTTAAGAAAAGTTTAAATAACACGGGTACGAGTAGAGCTAGACTCCTAGCTGACTTATTTATCTATCCAGTGGTTACCATTGAAGTATAGAGTCAGATCTGAAAAGTTTTAAATATCATCTCACCAAGACAGTGAGTGGCGACTCTGAGATCCTTTGTTTGATCAATGCAAATTTAGAATAAAAGATATGATGTATCCAGATCTGATAAACAGTGTGTAAAAAACAAATCTTGGTGAAGTTTTGTGCTGGCTTGGAAAAGATTGTGAATAAGTGAAGTATTTTCCTCTTCAAGGAGGTGGCGACTCTACGTGAAAATAACCTGATGGAGCTACAAGGTGAGCTCTAAGATCTACCATATTTTCAGCCAATAAAAAATAGCAGCAACAAAAGGAAAACACATATTTATGATTTTGTAATTTGTGTATTTACATGATCCTTATTGGGTGAAGAAGTCACCATAGAAAGGATTTTATATTGTGGATCTTCATATTTCTCCAGATTTGTTGGAAAATCTTTGTTGTATTTTGGAGGAGTATGTATGATTTGAAGAATCCATATGGTTGCATGAGTTGTTCATGATAAGAATTTGAAAATTTCATTGAGAGAAGATGCAGCCCATAATGGATAAGTACGGGATCTCTTTTGAACAAATGTATGTGCCATTATGTTTTCATGACATACATGGCTTGCCAAGAGTTAGTAAGGGTGGGTGTGAAGTAAAAAATGAAAATCCAGACTAGGACATTGATGTCTCTATTGATCACATCACCCATGAAGTTGATAATGAGGATCTACTCATTAGGATTGCTATTCTCAAAAGAAAAATTGTTGAGCATGATGTTGTGTGTTGGCATCTGCAAGAAGAGCAAAGGTTACAAGAAATGGTTGTGTCTTATTTTAATGATGAAGAAGCCAATGATGATAGTGCTGTTTCTATTTGTGCTAGTGATGCTGATTATGGTGTTGACAGTGAAGTTAGTGAATATAAAGATATTGAAGATGAATTTGCAATTAATAATGTTTCTATTAAGTTTGTAGATCCTTCCTTTTATTAGCATAAGAGGGAAACATTCTTGTTCCAATATAAAAAATGCTTATGTAAACAACAAGGAGATGATTATGAGGTAGATAAAAGTTATTATAGTGAATTCTCATAAATAAATGTGACAAGCCAAGAGATCTTGATTCTTGTTTCCAAATAAGAAGATGGTTGCAACATCAAGCACGAGCCAAAAGAAAGTGAACATGAAGTTCAATGTTCATTAAGCAGTGAGGAAATTTCAAAACTCCTAGCTACTGATTTTTTGAAATATGTATATGAATATGACTCTATGATTCCATGCCCAATTGACATTTGTTTTGATAATGATTGTATTAGTAAGGATGTGGAGTATGTTGCATTCAATGCTGATTCTTTTTCTATACTTGGATTGAATATTTTGCAAGATAATAGTGCATGTGAATGTAATGAACATAATAGTGTTATGTATGATGATTATGAGGATTCATGTGCTGGTGTGGATTCAACTTTTGATGAGCTTGGCAACAGGGATTCTTGTATAGATCAGCATGTTGAGGAAAGTAATAAATCTGAATATATCTTTTCAGCCCTGCAAGTTCTAAATGAACCATTGTCTGATGATACATGTTTACATGTGCAAAGTATTGATAGGAGTTGTCATCAAGATGATGGGATGTTTCCTTATAGTTTTCAAACCAATGTTGTAATTGATCATATTTCTTCTTTGCAAACTAACAAGTAGGATAGGCTCGATGTTTTCGACTGTTAGAATAAATTAAAATATCTTCCTTCTTAGCCGGTTAGAAATGATAAAGAAGGCAATGAATTGTTGCTATATAATGCTCAAAATTTTCAGTACTTTATTGATTCCAATGCACCTAATAATGGTGAGGATGCTCATTGTTTTTCATTTGAAATGTTGGAAATGTACGACAATATGTTTGATTAGACAGATAAGAGCGACAATCTCAACTTACCTTTGATCTACAAAGATGAAAATCAAATATTTGATAGAGGTGAGAGGTGATTTTAGTTTGATGTCTTTGGGCCATGTGTACATAGTGTGCTCATTGTATAGTTTCTTTGCTTTCAGTTGTGTGGTGTGTTTCTTCAATAAAGTTCCCTAGTTTTGAGAAGAAAGAGAGAGAAGTCTGATTTCCTTTTGAGTGGTCTGCTCTACCAAGAGATTCTAAATTCTCTATGTGCCCGCAAGGGGCACATGTCCCTAGATAGATCCATTATTGGTACTCTCAAATTTGGCCCAAATTTGGAGTGACCAATTCAAAATTTTCTCTAAGGCAAGGTGAGTACCCCTAAAAACTTTTCAAAGATGCCTACTTGAAGTGCAAGTAAAATGGGACCTGATAATTTTCATGACATACCAATTGGGGAACATGTTAAAAACCTATCATAGGGTAGATGTAATGGGTCACAACTTTCAGTTATCAGTTTTGATGAGTTTTGGAGATAGTTGTTTAAAGGTGTTCACTTAAATCTGCATTCTGCATATTGCCTGATTGTTGCAAATGGCCTACTTTGCATGCTTGCATCTTTGACCTGATAGTGTTTCATGATATAAGGATGGGTTTGATGTGTTGTAGGCATGAGAGAGAAGCTTTAGTTTCACTTGTAGATTCATATGAGTTCATATGATAGGTTTTCCAGAGCAATTTTGTTTGCAATTTATGTTGCTTCTTAGAATGTGAAAGTACAAATTTCTGAATGCCCTAATTTGAAGTCTTGCAACTTGCACCCAATTGAGTGGAATGGATAATTGAATATTCCTCTACATTCTAACCATGGAAATGTGCTACCATGAATATTTTTAGGCCATGATGAATCTATTTGGGTAATTTGTCAATCTGATTCCGTTTGCAGTTTTTAACATTTTAATGAAGATCAGTTGCATAGTTTAGTCAGAGACCTTGTTTGTGATGTTATATCTTGAATAACGTGATTGGTCATATCAAGAAAATGGTACCCCTAAATTATAGACCAAATTTACCTTAATTTGGCAAAGTCTCAGATCTTGAGGGTTTTGTATGCACACTTTCCCAAACTCTTTTCATTTGCAGAAATTGTTATTTCTAATGTCTTCTTGTTCTGTATTTCCAAGTGGCTACATTCGAGGGGCTCCCAAATGTGTCTAGTTGATCATCATGAGACACCTTCTTGGATTCATGCTCTTCATATAACATACTTCCAATACCCAAAAGCTCGGGTCTTTAGGAGGTCACTTGACTTATTTTTAAAGTCAGAACCAGATGCATTTCATTGTTTTTGATAGGGTAATTTGCAGAATTATTTTGAAGAGGCAACTTGGATGTTTAAAATATTTTGACTTGTTTAGTTTTGTTAGATATCACTTTTCAATATGGAAGAATTCTAACCATAGAACGTGTGTGCCCAGCGCCATGTCTCAGTTACTTGATTTCGTCACTTTTTAAAGCTAGTTCTCGAGGCTAGTTGCTGTTTGTATGGTCAATTTGCAAAGGTGTAAAAGATGACATAATGGATGTTCCTGACATTGTAGATGATGTTTTAGTTGATGATGATATGTTAGAAAGTGATGATTTACTGTTAGAGGATGAGAATGCCCTTTTTGACATGTTGCCAAGTAAATATGATGATAAGTCAGAAGAGGAGGAGGATGCTGATAATGCTTTACAAGGTCAAAATAAAATACTTTAGTCTGATGTTGATAGTCACATAAAGGAATTAGAGAGACATTCAGAAGAAATTAAATAACGATGAGATTGAACATGAACTTGAGAAGGAGAAAAATTTCTCGTAGATTGTTGTCCGACAAAAGTGCTCATGTTTGTAATAAGCAAAGCATTTTAATGAAATTGAAGCACCTATATGGGGTGCAACATACAAATAAGATGGAGATTGCTAAGCTTGGGATTGACACGTAGATTATTGACTCCCTTGCTAAGAAGGAGCCTTGTGTAAAATAGAAGGAGGATGCCAGAGTGAATGAATGATTGATGCACATGATAAATAAAAGCTAGCGCATGGTTATAAAGGGACTAATTTTAAAACAAATCAATGACATTAGCGAAATAAATGCCAAGCCAGTATACTCACGCAAAAGACCAACTAGCATACTCACGCAACAAAGAATGGCCAATGTAAGTTTGGGGGATCCAATGTAAATAGTGGTTTGAGGTTGCAATTTGATGGGCTGGTGCCCTACGTAAATGAGTAGCTAAGCAAAGAGACATGTTTGCATAAGGTAAGACTAGTTTACTAGCATAAGTGGAAGGGACCGGTGTCTATTTGAAAGTGAATCCTTCGAAAGGCACGTTTTGAAGAGCTTTGAAGGAGTGGAATGTGTCTCACGCAATATACAAAGGCAACCTACGCAAATGGATGGAAGGAAGGCCTTGTGCAAATGATTGAAGGAGCCATCACATAAGTAGTGCCTCACGTAAACAATGAAGAGGAGAATACCCTGCGCCATGTATGGGGGGAGGTTCACAATAAAAGGAGGAGACCTGCGATTGAAAGATGCTTGTAGGCTGAATGTGAGGCAAGTTTTAGGAGATCTACGTAAGTTTTAAAGGGAGCATGTATGCTAGTTAAAACCGAAGCAGATGTTGCCTTGTGCAAGTGATGTTGGAGACAATGCAAATTTAAAACAATGCAAGACCTGCGTAAGCAAATATGGATGGTGCCAGTGTAGGAAATGAAATCTGCTAGCACATTGTGTGTATTTTAAGGCTGTGTAGGCTCCTCTTTGGGTGCTGCTTGCATGCCCAAGGAAAGAAAGAAGCTGAGGTGTGCACTAGTGCATGAGGATGAGCTGTGCATTGTGGGAAACATTGTCCCACATGCATTACATTGTATGAAGTTCTCTTTCTAAAAGAAAAATCACTGGCATGGTGATGTGAAGAGAAAGAAAGGAGGTGGGCGTGTGTGGGTCCTCTTGGACATGCGTGGACCCAGCCTACCGAGGCATGGTAGGTAAGTTTTGAATGAAAATTTATTAAACCTAAAGAGTTTAGTCCCATATTTAGCAGACAAGGAAGTTCTTCAATGTTTATAAGGAAAAGCACATACAATGTAGTTTGAAGAACCAATAAAAGAATATGCACGCGCGGGAGCCTAGGACTCACCTCAAAAACTATGCCTGGTGGTAGCGATGACAACTCTTTTTGGTAGGGTTCACGTGAGTGACTTGGTAGATGACATGGCAGATCAGCTTGTAGATTGGGCACGAATCCTGAGGCATAAGATCAATGGTGGTTGCATGACTGTAAGGAGGGAATTCAACCCTTCCGATCATGCGACAGGGTTACATGTGGCACTCCGGTGAAGTGGTGAGAGGTACCGTTTAGATGACCGATTAGAGTTGGCGGTGAATCAGGTAGTGACACATGGCACAAGGTGATAGAGTAGCAAGATGGCAGGTCTGGTGGCCTCGAGATACATGCCCGAAAGATCTGATGGTGGTCGCATGATCGCAAGGAAAGAATTCAACCCTTGTGATCATGTGACAGGTTGACATGTGGTAACCTGATGAGGTGGTCTACAGGACCAATTTGAAGGTGCCACATGGCACATGTGGTGCCCGCTAAAAATTCAAACATGTAGATAAAATAAAGACAAATTATAAAGTTCAAACTATGTGTTATTTTCAAAATTTTGAGTCTGTGAGTTACTCATGAAGTTGAAATTTGAAAATGCTGCTTGAGGTTTTGCCCGAACATATGAGTATAATATATCATTGGAAACGACGGGAAACGGCGGATTGAATGGAAGTGGTTAAAATCAATTTTGGGCAAGGAGAAAAGAGAAGTAAGAGCTTTTGTCTCCAAGGTCAGATTTTGGTGGGAAAAGAAGTTGTTTACAGAATTGATCTTTCTGGAAGTAATAGGTGTCATGGTAGAAATATCTTTTAGGTCTTTTCCTGAGGGATATATGTGAAATCTTTTCATTATTGTAGGGGTTCCTAATTCTCTATGATTTTTCTCAGAATTGGTCCCAAGTGCTCTGTGAGCTGGGTAGGAGATGTAGTTTTAGTCTTCTATTTTGTTTCAGAACATCGACTGATGACTTTGCTCTCAGTCTAGGATATAGTAGACTGTATTAGGCCAAGTTTTCATAATAGCAAGTATTGTTGGTTCAGTTAAATATCCAGATAGTTTGCATTTTAAAGCACTTTATGTATACGTGATGATGTAGCATATTGAATAAAATCCATGGTTTACATCTCTCCTATGTGTGTTCTTCATTTGAGTTATGTGTTGATATTCTTCAGGTTTGATCTAGGATCAAATTAAATAAGCTTTAGATATAGCATTGATTCTTTGAGGTTTGCACAAGGATACCAGTAAGTAGTCTAAATTCAAGAGTCCTTTGATAAAATCCACCACAGGGTGACAGTATTTTCAAAGGATAAAGATCATCAAAGTTTAATATATTTGTCTATGTAACAAAATTTTGCAGTGAGGGTGTTACCTAATGGATAAGGCACTGGTCAACAGTGAAGCTAGTTTATAGAACTCAATGCTTGATTAGGTTCTACTATATTCCAAACATTTGATACAAATTTATCAAAAATCTATGAAATATTGTGACCTACCTATTCTGTCTCATCTTATGGTAATGGAGAATCAATGAATGAGTGGTTATCATTTAGTATTTTCTTACCATCCATATGTTATATTTAAATCCAGTCAGTGATTAGTGAAATAAGTTTTGTTTTACTAGATTAGGAGCACCCTCCTTGGTTTTGTAGAGCCAGAAGTGTAGAGGGAAGTCTTGTCCTTATACTTGGTCTAGTCATCTTAGAACTCAATATTTGGATCTAACCTGTCCTTAAAAACTATAGATGTATTGGTTGCTTATGAAAGCATAAAGTCCGGTTTGAGGAACCAACGGGATCCAAAGTGGAACCTAAGATAAATATTTGTAGATGTCATTCATGATGCCAACAAGGGTAAAATAGCTACTTGACATCCTCCTGATTTGCATGACACTTGTCAGGTTCTGTTGGTGGTTTTATATAGTGTGGGGTATGGTGTCTTATCATTCATCTCCATTCACTAAATATGAATATAAATTTAGTGAAATGGGGCTCACTAGCTTAGGCATACAAACTAGGATATTAGGCCTATCTCTTGTTTTGATTAAATTAGGAGGGGATTGATCCACTTGGCTTGAGATATTGGGAACAAAGTGAATTCAATAGTCTCTCAGGAGGAGTTGAAAGTGATATTACTATTATATAAAATGAATGTGAAAGTTAGGGCTTGTACTATCCTAAAAAGTTAGCACCCATTTATTTGGAAGCTCTAGGACCTATTAGGCCCCATTTTAGTGATTTCCTAGATCTGAATATGTTTATGGTTGATTTTCTGATCCCTTTTTCCTCTCTATTCACACTTCTCAAACCTTGAGACCATTTAAAATAATTTGCCTCTTGGACTAAGTTGACCCAAGTTGACTTAGTCCTCAGGAATTAATTTTTAATGGGCTCCAGGCCCAACATGTGGGTTTTTTTTTCCTGATCTTAAATGTGGTTGACCTTTCAATTTTTGACCCCAAAATGAGTATAAAAGGACATGAAATCTCTTCACTTTGACATCAAGGCTTCATTTTCATGCAACCTATGTGCAATCATCTTTTGGTGATTTCAAGTGCAATCGATCTCTTTTGGATTCAAGATTTGAAGGAAAGCATCAAATTCAATATCTCCAAGTCTTCTTCCATCCACTCAAAGGAAATCTTCTCTTATTGGAAGCAATTTTCTCTCTTCCATGGTGGCCAAGTAGAGTAATTCTCTAGAAAGCAAGAAGATCCGCATCTACTCTTCTCTCCTATTCTTCTCCATTGAAGTGATCAAGCTTACATTCCTTCAAGATATAGGATTTGGAAAGTGTAGATCCATTGCATTTTTGAGGACATCATTGATTCTACAACACATTTTAAGCATACAAACATCTTCATAGGTTTATCAAATCTTAACATCCATCCACGAGGGTTTTATAAGCAAGGTGGATACTTACATTTGTCTTATTTTACATGCATTTCTTATTTCCTTTTAAGGTTAATTCCTATACAGGGGCTTGACCAAGGCAAACCCCTTTCCATAATAATTTACTCTTTTTTTCTTGTGTGCAGGAATAGGTGGCGAAGTTGCAAATCTGGATTTTCAGGGTCTCAAATTAGAGATTGCTCCTTACAAAATTTATTAATTTTTACTCTTCCAAGATTAAGTCAACTTTTTGGGACTAATTTTACTTGAATAAACATCATCTTGAGGGTTTGAAAATTTCATATTTGGGAGTTACAGGTCTTAGGATTCCAGATCTAGAACTGTTCTCGATTCCGATAGGTTTTTTACAGTTATTTCTAGATCTAAAGCTCACTTGTCCTCTCCTGACCCTCAAGGTGAGCTCATTATTCTAATTTTCCTTTAGCATTTACTTTGATAAATGATATCTAATACAATATCCTTTATCATTTCATAAGTATTTGTCATACTTTACATATACATGTACATTTATGTCTGTATAGAGAATCCATAAAAATACCCCTTTTTCTAGATCATGCATTAGCACCCCTTCATCCTTTTGGGTTGTGCTAATCGGATTTGACCTAAGGGTGGGTTTTGTATTCTAATATATATGGGAGGTGGGGATATACCCTTGATAACCATTTTCCACATCACAAAACTAAAATAGAGATACATAAGACAAATACGAGACAACATAAGTAGACATGGAAATGAAAGGCATAGAGGAACCTATTATTGAAATGTGAGTTGGAATTTGAGGGACCATGTCAGCTGGGTTGACCTTGACTTGAGAGTAATAGATACCAAATAGAATCAGAAGATATGGGATCATGATGTTGCTTAGAAGGTTCCCCAAATGTTTCATCAAAATTATTTGAGCCTATGTCGCCCAAGTTTACCTCAACCTCACTTTTTTGAATACGCAAAAGGTAGGTTTGTATGTCTTTGTCTCCTCAGTCTAAATTCAAAATTATACCTTCATAGCCTCTCACCTACATACAAAAAGAAGGAAATTTGATAGGTTGATGGGGGTCTGCCTATATCAAACCCAAGTTTTTGAATTAACCATGAAATTAAAATATCTTGAATATAAAAGGAAAGCATGTTGTAATGTAATAGAGGCTAGATCTAAAAATTAAATTGATTGTACCTTCACAAGTCTTCTTTAAGTCAGAATCCTTATGAAGATGTTGAGGTTGATTTATAGGGTTGACTTTATGAAGAATCAATCATGGAAGTCATCATGAATGCTTTAAAGTTGAACTTTATTTCTTGTCTTTAAAGCCTAAATAATGATGTTTGCTCACTTGATCTTAAGATGTGCTTGAATTTGAATTGAAGATATGTGTTATGAAATGAGGAGGGGTAAGATTTCTTTTATACATCCACTTAGCAATAAAATTTGTAATTTTGAGGTCAACTGACCCACTCCTGCACGCTAGTTGTTAAATGATTTAAATTTGGACCTCATTTATTGGAGTAAGCTCATCCTAGGAGGCCTTGTCCTTCCAAAAAATCCAGAATGCAAGGACTAGTGGTCCATAATATAGAGGTGAAGCTAGAATTCAAACTACCACAAGCAGAATCAAGAATGATTAAAAATAAAAAACACTAAAGTGAGACCTAGGCCAGCACATAATTGTATGAGGATACAATTTATGACTCTACAATGAGCATAAGGGATTACAATTTTAGGGCCACAATTTATGTACTACTCTATGGGTTCCCTTTATTGATTGACATTTTGGGATGAATGATAGCTTTGATTAGTGCTAGGATATTTATTGTGTCCTTGTTGGAGGTGACAAAGTTATTTCTATTTTCTATAAGCATCAATCTAGGAATGTTTTAGAGATTTGTGTTAATGATTGAGTCTCTGATAGGGAAGATTTACTTCAAGACCATGCTCTTATTTATAGATTTATTAAAACATGGCTTAAGCTATGCCATCTCCATGCTTGGATCTCTACCCATTAGAAAAACACAATAGAGGTTGAGATTAGTATCTTCCCCCATGTTAGGGGTTTCTTCTTCCTTGGTTTTGAATCCTTTGTGGACAAGGATAATGTTTTAAAAAATGGGTTGTATGTGTTTCAAGGCAATTGCTTATGTATGAAAGCTTGATATTCCTCATTTGATCCTCACACAAAGACATTTAAATCTTCCTTTATGTGATTCATTACCATATTTCCCTATACAATTTAGGGATTGGATTGTCTACAAATAATTAGCAATGGTTTGTGAAAAAAATTATGAACTTTAGAGGAGACAGTCAATAACATGAGTACTACCTACACTTGAATATGTGTGGAAATAAGCATATCTATAGGTCTCCTAGTTGAGATCTCATTAAAAGTGGGCAAGAGATGCTAAATGTAGCATGTATATTACAAAAAGATCACTTTTAAATATATGAGGTGTTTTTCTACAACACATCACATGTCTCAATGTCATAAATTTAAATGTACTGATAATGGAATTCATGCGTCTAGAAAAACTTCCACATGGTGGATTGGTGTTGAATCACATCATTGCGCTATTTTCACTTATAAAGTGTCAAGATATTCAATGCACCCTTACTTATCCTCCAGATAAACTAACACATTTAGGTTATGAGGCTTCTCCTTGGGATTCAAAATACACTACACCTTCAGAAAAAATAAATAACTCTATCAGAAACAAAGATTCCAACCATAAAATGTCTGGAACTGCTTCTTCAGATTCCTCTATGCCTGATGGGATGAGGGCCAAGAATGACACTTATATTGATTTTGTAAGGATAAAAGATTTAAGGAGAGCCCCCCCTTAGACGTGGTGGATCAAAACACTTTGGTCTCTTCTCGGTCTGAGCATGGATAAACAAAGGTTAGGAGGAAAAAGTATCCTTCAGGTAAGGACCAAATGTTTCTCAAGTCCTTTGTAAAAAGGGGAAATGGATGATACAATAAAATATTATATGTGCACAGGTGTCTTAAGAGCACAACAAATTAAAAATGTGATATATTTTTATGTTATTTGAGTATGGTATTATGTCAACACAACCATGTGTCATTTTTTTGTTATTTCCCTTGTGGCAAGGGCATGAATTTAATACTTTTTAGATTTTTATATTATGGGAGATATCCCCTTGGAAATATTCACACACATACACACAAGATATAAAAGTGCTCGTTGATTGTCTTATACCATTCCTTTTTATATTCATTTTTTAATCCATTTTCCTTTTAAATCAACATAGTTTTATACTACACAAACTTAATTCATCCAATTTCTTCTCTTATTATTATTTGTTGTAGCAATACTATTTCATTCAAGCCCAATTAACCACACAAATCAAAAGTGATTATTATTTTTGTTTTCAAAATAAATTTGATTTTTATAAAGGTGAGATATTAATATATTATAGAAAATATTTATCTACACTTTGGTTTTACAAAATTGGTGTTATAGGAGCAAATCTAGAGAAATGATCATTTTTTCTAGATTTGTTTAGATTTCTTTATATTTGTAATTAGGGTTAATTTTTTATATGGAACCTGTAATTGAAATACAAATCTAACCACAAAGATTTCTTAATCACAGTTAATAATCCCCAATATCAAAAGAGAAAGCTATGTACTAGGATTAGTACCTTCATAGGGTTAGCTTTGTCAAATAAATCAAAATAAGAATTAAATTACCACAAAAGCAATCCAATTAAGCTATTTAAAAGATAAATGAGCACTCTATGGCTCTCTAATCAGGGATGCTAATGAAGAGCTCTCAGCAAGCTTCCATTAGTGATAGTCCTAATATGAGAAAGTATGATAAAATAAGGTAAAATAAGTTAATTCCAAATGAAAGACTAATTAGATCCTAGATTTGCCTTTCTAACTTAAAATTGCAAGAGGTTTGATGCTTTTCATATAATTGTGGATGATTATTGATTGAATTATGCCTTACTTTTATAGATTTTGGTAAGGGTAGGGGGTGGAGTTGATTTGATCATGGTTTGATTAGGGTTAAGTCCATGGTTCCACCTTTGGAGACCATTTAAATATTTTGTCCTCAAAGTTTGGGACAAGAGGACAAAATGGGTGGATAGGATTCTTTCTCCTTATGTGTGATGGAGATTCGGTGTGAGCTTGATCCATGTGAGCTTGGTTCTCAAATCCTATTGGTTGATGCATTTTCCTCCCATTTGGTGGTTGAGGGAAAATAGGATTTAATTAATTGAATTTAATTAATATATTTAGCCATGTGTACTCCTTTAATGGGTTGATTTGATTTAAATGAACTATGCAATTAATTAGATTAATTGCACAATTAATCGATTTCATTTGATTTATTCGATTTAAATTGATTTTATGGCTTTTAATTTTTAATTAAATTTGAATTATGGATTGATTCTAATTTAGCTTTGATTTAAGCTTGATTTGATTTAAGTGCTTTGATTTTTCCTTGATTGCTCACTTAATTGATCTTGTCCATTTTTAGGTGATTACAAATGCCCCTCTTTGAATCGATGCACGAAGCGTATCGGTTCAAAGAATGTCCTGATTATTTTTGATGTGAAGTCCTAATTAGCCTTGATGTCTGATTCTATGTTTGATAGAAGATGTGGATTTTGATGATAAAAATGATGTAGTGTTGATTGATTTTAGGTCCTTGATGGTCGTTCTGATGATATGTTGCCTGATATGGTACTTGATTTGATATGATTTGATGTTTGATGCCCCTTTCAATTGATAAGTGAATTTTTTTTCCATAAAAGACTATGCTTTAATTTGATGGTCATGTCCATGATTCACTGATTATGATGCCAATCCTAATTATCTGATTGTTCGCCTCCTCAGAAATGAAAAGAAATTTGAGCACAATTGAAAAATATGACATTTTTGATCAATTTGCGTGAATTAGGTCAATTATTAATGAATTTTGATTTCATTTCCGATATTGTATTCATGATTGTTTGATGACAAATGCCCCTGATTTGGTAGAATGCGTGAAAAATTTGGGTCCCTGGTCATTTTTTGATCAAAGATGCCTTTTTAGGTCAAAATGGGCTATATATTAGGGGTAAAAGTCCTTTTTACTATTCATTTTTACCTCTCCTTTTGTCTTTTTGCTCGGACCCTCTTTTTGCCTTTTCGACGATGGTGATCCCTATTCACAAGCATAGGTTCAAGCAAGGCCACCGATACATGCGTCCACTTGGCTACGGACCTTCGGTATGTACTCCGACAACTTTCTTTGTCAATTTATTGCATTTAATTTGAAAATTTTGAATCTTTATAGGAAAAATCCTATTTTTTGCATTTTTCAAATTAAATAGCGCGTACAATGCTTTTAGCAGTGCGTACAACTATTCTAAAGCACATCTGTAGTTTTCCACAGCGCTTATGCTATTTTTAATAGTGCATACATGTGTAGAACTAGGGCATGATTTACAATCGCCCTTTTTTGTAGCACATACATATTTGCTTGCGTTTTTAATTATTTTAGCAGCGCGTACATGGGTTTCTTGTAGCACGTACTAAGTTCTTTAGCACGTACACCTTTTAATAGCGTGTTTAATAATTTTTGTTACGCTTTCACCTTTTTAAACTACGCTTTTTCATTTTAGCACTTTTAAGCATTTAAATAGCATGTGTACCCTTTTTGGTCAAATGTGCAAACTTCTAAGTCAATTTTTGAACCATCTGGTGTCGTCAATCAGTCGATTGGCTTAAGTATCAAGTTTGGTTTGATAGTGAGTCATATGATGTCAGTTTGACTCATGTCATATTGAATGTTTGATTGTCAATCTTGATTTCGATGGTGGATGATGATAAATTTTCCATCCTCTCTGAATAGAATCACAAAAATTGATTGTGGTTTGATTTAGATTTTGATTGTTCGATTGACTTTAAATGATCCAATATGTAATGATTTTGATTTCTGATGTTTTTAACTTGCTTTTTGTAGGCCGAGCTTAAATCGCTTGGTGTTCGTGGCTTGTACCTATTGCCATTTAGCATGATCAATGACTTGAGAAGTCCTGAGCGCCGAGTCATTGGCAGATGTAGTTTATCGTTCCTTCTTTCTCTTCCTCGATTCTGTGTGAATCGAGGTCTTCTTACAACTATGGTAGAGTGATGGCACTCTGACCATAACACGTTCCATTTTTTGATGGGGGAGATGACCATCACTCCCGAGGATGTGTACTTTCTACTACACATCCCGACTCATGGAGAGCTTATCTATTACAACTAGGTCTACAATGGGACTACCTGCAGGTGAGTATTTGCTAATCCAACCATTGGAGCTGATTCTATTTAGTGGGCACAATTCCCCTCTTTTCTTGTTCTTCCTACAATCCTAGGTGCACTTGGTGGATTCCTCATACCGGATCGATGAGGTCATGGTTTTTCCATCGGTTGGGGTCATATCTTAGAGGATATGATTGCTCAGCCACATAGATTTGACTGGGGGACTTGTGTGCTCGCTCAACTATATCATGAGTTGCACCATGTAGTGTACCATTGCGGGGCTACTCTTTCTACCGGGGTGTTCCTTCTACAACTATGGACATGGGAGCACATCCCTATCACTCATCCCATTTCTATTTGTCACTGTGATCCAAGTTGGCCCTTTTCTTGGATGTATGAGGGCATGGTGGTGCAGGCCCATTTGGGCAAGTTGTACTATTGGAGGTGTATCATCGATGATATTGATCAGGTTGTTTGGAAACCATACATTGGGTGTGAGGCATGGCCTGAGGATGTGACTAAGTTACCATATATGTGCATGTAATGATGGATGAGAGGGTGCATACCTTTGATCATAGAGCGATTTTGTTTTCTAAGGGTCTTACGACAGTATGGCCCAATATAGGGTATTCTATAGGGATTGGCATTACACACTTGGGTATAGGTTGAGAGGTCTTTATGGGGCCTATAGATAGATTATTAGATAACATGTCATGAGTTGTTATAGCTACCCCACCTTGCATGGGATATGAGAGATCATATTGTAGATGCAAGCATGACAAATGATTACGCCAAGTGGTTTGGTCAGAACCATTTTTTGAGATTTACTAATCTAGTAGAGAGAGTTTTGGGGATTGAGGAGGAGTCTGATGACAAAAGAAGAGATGGTGATGGTGGTGGTGGGGGTTAGAGATGAGGTCATTGGGGATGATAGGGTCGGTGGGCTGACATAGGAGGTAGGGTCATTATCCTAGTGATTGCTAAATTGTGCCTATTCCTCCTAGAGGTGGCAGAGTACAGATGAGGGGTGGTCGGGTCAAAGTCCAAGGTGGACCATACAGAGCTCTACATCAAGTTGGTATGGATCAATTGGCCAGATGGGGCCAACATAGGCTTAGGGTTTTCAGGAAGGTTGGTGCACAGGTTTTGGTTGATGTGGATGTCCAGGCCACACACATATTGTTAGATCAGGCATAGGGTTTGCCAACACCTCCATAGGCTCCTTCAGTACAGGCTCCTTCTTCTTCTTCTTCTATGCCATCTTCTTCCATTCTTCCATCTTCTTCCATTCCATCTTCTTTTATGGCTCCCCCACAAACTCCACCTATTCAGGCTCCTCCCACACATGTACTAGTACAGACTCCTCCTACACTAGCATTGGCCTCAAATGTTTGATCTTTGCAGTCTGAGATGTTAGAGATGAGACAATAGGTGACCCATCTTAGTTCAATCATGCATACCTTTATGGCTGCTATGAGTCAGCATGGATTACATGCTAGCTTGTGTAGGGTTCTAGATGCTGATCGTGGTCCTGATGGTGCTGATGGTTCTAACAGTTGACCTATTTTTGAGATGATATACTTTATTCTTTGATGTATATGATGATTCATTTTTGATCTCAAGACATTGGACTCGTATTATTCTTTGATCAGTTGATGTTATTCATGCTTTGATACATTTTGATATTTTTGATGGACTTACATTTTCAGATACTGATGGTTTTGATGCTACAATGGACTCCGATACTCAGTTGATAGATTTACTCTATATGATGTCATCATGTGTTTGAATTTATTTTCTAGGTGCTTGATATGATATGCAGATCTACATGATTCTATCTTTACATGCTTTATTTTTATGCTTTTCAAATGCAGTTTATGATATGAATGCACATGTCTAATTTATGTTTTAATGATTGTCTTATTTATGACATAGAATAGATGGATGCATATGGTATATGGTTTAATGTTGTATGATGATGTAATGATTTAATGATTAATGCTATGTTATGGTACTTATGGATGCATTTATTTGATGATATGGATGTATGTAATGGATATTAAATGTAATGGATTTAGAGGATATAAATGTGATGCAAAATGTGATGGATGCAGTTATGTAATGTATGAAGTTGGATGATTTAATGATTAATGATATAATGATGATCTTATATGTAAATGTAAATGACCTAACACTTATAATCAATGTTTTAAATGTACAAATTTTGATGAATGCACCTAGATGAACAATGCAATGTACTTATGAGATGATTTTGAAAATGCAATGTTGTAGAATGAATGCAATGCAATCTTAATAATGGTTTAAAGATGAATTAATGCAATTAAATGATGAGGATTAATCAATGGATGAAAACTAATGCAATAAACTTAATTGATATGGTTACCTAATGAAAGATAATGCATGAAAGAAACTAGATGTACGCAAACTAATGTAAATGCAATGTTTTAAAATGAACTTAATGAAAGACAATGAAATGCAATGAATAATGAAATGTGATGACCTAATGAAAATGATTATGAATGAATTTAAAGATGAGTAAAAACTAATGCAAATAAATTTAATGGATATGACCTATAATGATATTGAAAGAGTTGTTTGTAATGGATGCAATGAATGTAGCTAAATGAATAAAAAACTAAAACAAATGCAAATTAATGCAATGTAATTTAGATGAACTTAGGTTAATGTCCTAAATGTATGCAAGATTACCATGATTTAAATGAATCTAACAAATGCAATTAATCTAATGCAAGACACCTTTTATTTTTTATTTTTTATTTTGATTTTCAACACACTCTATCATATATAGTTTTTGATGTGCATTTTTATTTTGATTTGATTTTTTATTCACTCCACCCCCTTTCTATTTTTTTCTCTTTTCCAATTTTTGTTTTCAAACTAAGATAGGAAAATCACTTAAATGCATTTAATCTAGGATGGATGTAGCTAGCTATCACTATTCACAAATTAGGAGCTTATATTCATCATTGAGCAGTTTTGGAATCCTGAAATTAGTACAATCATCACAGTTCAACTATGATAATATGAATACTTCTTTCCTTTTACATGGTGCTTTCCTATCCTTGGTACGACTGTCACTTATTGAGACTAATCATGAGAGTACGAATACCAATTTCATTGGATTCTATGTTGCAAGTGGATTTTGGTATTATAATATTTAACATCAAAATATCCAAGGTATCCTATTGCGTAAACAAACAAAGATCTCAATTTTCCCATATGTACATGTCCTCGATGATTTTTTGGTGATCATGTCCTTAGACAAATAATACATACTTCAAAACTTTGACCTTTAGACACTCATTCAGAAATCAATAAAATATCATGCTTTCATCATAGCTTGTCTAGTTTGAAAACTTTCATCGATTCACTTGAAAGACATGATTTCATCAATCAAGTCAACACTTGAAAAATTTGCATCATTTTTCAAATCCATATTTCAAGTATAGTTTTGTCCATTTCATACTTTTAATTCTGATAAAGATAAGTGTCCTTGTGAAATCTTGGATCAAAATTTTGCGTTTGATTGAAATTTGGATTAGGATTTGGATTTGATTAAGTGTTTCACTTGCATTTTGATGAATTGATTTAGTGTTAGATTGATGTTTGTTTTAGTGAATCCTTCCTCATTGAGAGTAGCTTTTTCCCCTAGTTTTATGTGATTGCGTTGTGGGACTTGGGACCATTTGTAGATTGGATTAGTGACAAAACCTTTAGGTACTTACAAATGCAACTATGGGGTTTTATTATGCACTATATACAAATGCTGGCGAATGCAATATTTACAAGGATGACCACTAGGCATGAGATTGACTTGGACTTTCAATGGTGCATGTTTACCAGGTTTTCACCGATTGAATGGATTTTCTCTTTTTTCTATTTTTTAAGCTTTTGCTCTTTTTTTGCTACTAAGGTGCCTATTTGCTAGGTTTTCACTAAGGTACTTTTTCTCTTTTTTTAATTTTTTTGTTTCCATATCATCAAGGTGCCTATTTAATAGGTTTTCACCAAGACAACATCTTTTTGAGGATCATTTCGGAATGTTTTTGGCTTTCTTCATGCTCAATCTTCCACTACTTTTGATCTTTTCTGCATTTCTGATTGTTTTCTCTTTTCTGCTTTTCAATGTTTTTGGTATTTTCAAGATCTCTTTTGACTATATAAAATAAATAGGATTTTCTCTAATTTGATATCTTTGATACTCTTTTTATCTATCCCTCTTCAATTTCTTTATGTGTAGAACCTTTTTAGGTGTATACTATTGATTGGTTCTTGCAACTCTTCTCCTTCACAATCAACTAATTTATAGGTGCCTGTCCCAAAAGACGTAGTGATCACAAAAGGTCCTAACCAATTTTCTTCCCATTTTCCTTTCTTGTCCCTCTCTGCTTGATTCTTGGGATTTTATCAGAAAACTAGGTCACCTATTTGAAATGCCCTCGATTTAATATGTTTGTTATAATTTATGGTCATTCGATTCTAATACACTTTTAATTGATCAAAATCTTGTTGTTGTCTTTCATCTAGAAGCTCTAGTTCATGTAACCTAGCAACTCTATAGTGTTCTTCACTTAGTAAACCATGCAATGAGACTCTTAAGGATGAAATTCTACCTCCAAAGGTAAAAATACTTCTGCTCCATAGACCAGGGAAAATGGTGTAGCTCCCGTTTGTGTTCTAATGCTTGTTCTATAAGCCCATAAAGTAGGGTTTATTTGAATGTGCCAATCTCTACCTAAATTATCCACAGTTCTCTTCAATATTTTTAGGATGTTCTTGTTTTTAGCTTCTGCTTGTCCATTACCTTGTGGGTAATATATCGAAGATGAGTGATGTACCATATGAAATTTTGCACATAGTTCTTTCAAATCCTTATTTTTGAAATGTTTTGCATTATCCGTTATGATGGCATGAGGAACACCATATCTACAGATTATGTGATTTAATATGAATAAGGATATCTGCTTTCCTATGGCAATGGATAAGGGTACAACTTCCACCCATTTGGTAAAATACTCTGTTGTGGTAATGATGAATTTATGACCATTTGAAGATGGTGGATAAATCATACCTATCAGATCTAAACCCCATTGATAAAAGGACCAAGGTGTTGTCATAGGATGAAGCTCTTGTGCTGGTACGTGGATCAAGTTCCCATGATATTAACATTTACGACAAGTTTTTGCAAAGTGGCAAGCATCCTTTTCCATAGAAGGCCAAAAATATCCTATCTTAAGAAGTTTCTTAACTAGGGTTAAACCTTTTGAATGCGACCCACAAATCCCTTCATGAATTTTTTGTAAGGCTATGGTTGATTCCTCTTTATCTAGACAACTCAGAATCATTCCATCTAGACTCTTGTGATACAATGTGTCAGATATCAAAGTATAGCGAGAAGCTTGGCGTATAAATCTTTTCTTTTGATTTCTAGTTTGGTCTATGGGAAATATTTGGTCTTTCAAGTAGGTGTGAATGGCTCCATACCAAGGATATTCATGTCCTATTAGTAAAAGAATGGTATGGATGGGAAGGGTCAAATGCGGGTTGCTCAACTTCTTCTATTAGGAATTCATATATGGCACTTTGATCTGGTATTTGGAGAAGTGATGCCAAAGTAGCTATTGCACTTTTTGCTTTATTCTTATCCCTCAACACTTGATCAAATGTAATTAGAGTGAAGTATTTCTTAAGATTTTCAATCATGTTCTTGTATGGTATCAACTTATCATCTTTAGTTTGATACTCGTCATTAATTTGATTAATAACTAGTTGGGAATCTCCATAGATTTGTAGCTCTGTTACTTTCCATTCTAATGCCAACTTTATGCCAATGACCAATGCTTCATACTCAACTATGTTATTTGTGCATGGGAATAAAAATTTGTATGGTTTCAGAATTGTGGACCCTTGAGGAGTAATCAAAAGCATCCCTGCTCCTGACCCATGTTGTGTATAGGAGCCATCAAAATACAATTGCCATGTTTTCTCTTCAACATTAACAATTTTAGAATAGAGAAATTCCACTTGGATTGGATGTTCATCTTGTAAAGGTGATTTTGCAAATTGATAAGCTATTAATTTTCCTTTGATAGATTTTCAGTCCACATATTCTATATCAAATTCACTTAGAACCATGACCCATTTGGCCAATCTCCCATTCAATGTTGTTTTGCTGAGAAGATATTTTAATGGATCGATCTTTGCAATGAGTCAAATCTTGTTCCATAACATATAATGGCATAGTTTATGGGAAGCAAAAACTATGACCAAACATACTCTTTCAATGAAGGTGTAGTTCAAATCATACTTCACCAATGTTCTGCTTATGTAGTATATGACCTTTTCCTTTCCAACTTCGTCCTCTTCAGCCAGGAGTGCTCCTAATGCATGTTCTGTGGCTGAGATATATAAAATTAAGGGTTTACTTCTGATTTGTGGCATTAAATGTTGGAGGATTCATTAGGTACTTCTTCAATAAGGTGAATGCTTCTTTCCATTTCTCATCCCATTTGAAAACTGTGTCTTGTGAAGGAGTTGAGTGAAATTGTGGCACTTTTCTGCTAATTGAGAAATGAATCTTCTGATGGATTGAATCATGCCTTGAAGGGATCTCATTTGAATAATATTTTGAGGTTCCCCCATTTCCATGATTGCCTTTACTTTGACTAGGTCTACCTTTATCCCTTTTGCTAAAACTATGTATCCCAATAGTTTTTTTGATTGTACACTGAATGCACATTTCTTTGGATTTGGCCTGAATTTGAATTGTTCTAATCTTACAAATATTCTTTCTAAAAGGGGTAGATGTTCCTCCCTTGAGTGGGATTTAGCAAGTATATCATCTACATAGTACTCCATGAACTTGTGCATCATGTCATGAAATATGGTCGTAATGGCTCTTTGATAGGTTGCCCCAACATTCTTGAGACCACAAGGCATAACATTCCAGTAGAATGTTCCCCATGCACATGTAAATTTCATCTTGTCTTGATCTTCTGGTGCTATCTTTATTTTATTATAACCACTAATCCCATCCATAAGTGAGAACATTGAATGTCCTGCTGTAAGATCTATGATTGTGTCTATGCTTGGTAGAGGAAAATCATCTTTAGAACATGCAAGATTAATATCTCTAAAGTCTGTGCAAGTTCTGATAGATTTATCTTCTTTGGAAATTGGCACAATGTTTGAAATCCACTTGGCATAGTCAATGGCTCTTATAAACCCTACTTTCAACAATTTCTCTAATTCCACTTTCACAAGTAATGCTATGTGTGGATGCATCTTTCTTAGTTTTTGCTTAACCGGTCTTACTCCTTCTCTGATATTCAAATGATGCATGATTAAATTTGGATCTAATCCAGGCATATCATCATACAACCATGCAAAATTGATTTTTTTTTCTTTGAAAAATTTGATGAAATCCTTTCTTTCTTCACTAGATAGAGACATTGCTAAGTGTATGATTCTTGGCTCTAATTCTGACCCAATGTTCACTTTCTCTATTGGTTCAGTTAAGATAGGTGATCTTTCCTCGTAGTGCTCAAGAAAAATATCCAACCTTTCTTCCTTGGGCACCTCTGTTGGTTTTTCACCTTTGGAAACATTCTTTATTTCTTTTTCTTTTTGATTTAATGTTGCCACAATGTGGTTTTCAACATTAGATTCTTTGAAAAAAAAAATTTCACTTTTTTTCAAACTAAAAGGTTGAATACTCCCCTTTGTTAATTCTTCTTGATATTCCATGGTAGAAGAAGGCTCAACCACATTAAGGTATTGGGACACCAATATATCATTCAAGAATCTGGGGAGGATGATAGGTTCAATGGAATCCCATTCATTACTTTAGGATAGATAAGGGTCAAGGGATCGATGCTTTAGTTTGGTTCAATAGGGTTTAGGGACATGACCTCATTTTAAGGTTCAAACATCATATCACTTAAGTCTATGATATGTGTTTCTTCTAGATGTTCTAGAGAACTAGGGTCAAAATATTCCTCACTAGAATTCTCTAGGGTTTTCATTGGGTAAAATTCTCTTGGATTAAATCTAAGGTTAGATTCCTCTATAGTAGGTCTCCATGTTGGAATATAAGGCTCTCCTACCCATTGATTTCCTTCAATTTCCTGACTTGGCACATTATCTAAGACCTCTTGGCTAGAACTTGAAGCTTGATTCTAATTTGATTCCAAGGCTTGTTCTTTTCCCTTGCTAGGAGTATAAGTATGGATGACATCAACTTCTTTATCTTGACATGACTCACTTGACAATGAGTCCCATTCCCAATTTTTCAAATCCTCATCATTTTGGGATCCCAGTTGTAAAATTTGGTCTTAAACCAAGGGATATTTCTTTTGAGTGCACCCTTGTTTTAGGTACCCTAGTCCAGTATTTTCTTTACTATCTCCCCATGAAATTTTAGTAGGTTCTATTAGTCCTTCATTTATTGTCCCTAAAGGCCCTTGTCCTTTATACCCCATCTTTTGCATGATTTTAAATCCTTTACCATATTGGTGAGTGGGAATGCTTCTGTTTTGAATGCATTTTTCATGTGCACTTGATCCCTCATCTCTATATAGCCAATTTAAGATTTCATTATCTTCTTCATCCATGGATGAAGAAGTACTTGCTCTCACAAAGTGATCATTATATTTATGAGGTAGACTAGATGGTCTTCCATGTTATTTTGGAGATAAGGGTAGATCCATCATGGATAGGGAGTATTCACCTACACCCTTTTGTTTGATTTGACATTGCTTTTCATAATTCTTCATCATATGATCCATTTTTTGATAATGGGCATCTTTGGTGTAAATTTGAATGGATCTTGCTTGGTCTTCTTTTTGTTTCTCAGGAGCACTTTCCTCACTAACCTTCTCTTTTCCTTTTGTCGACGTAGTTAGGTTAGGAGGACTTTAATTATTTTCAACAACAATTCCTTTTTCTTCTTTTTATTTTCCTGTCAAAGATGGAAGATCTTTTGAACTTTTCCCTTGTTCTATTCTTTGAGTTATAGAGCCTTCTGCATTATGTGGGACTAAGGATTCATTAATAGGCTTTATGTTATTACATTATTGAAAGGGGTTCGAATTCCCGCTTACCATGACTTCTTGTCCCATGTAGGGAAATTTAAGGCATTGATGGTAGGTTGAAGGTATGACCTACATTTCATGGATCCATGGCCTTCCTAATAGGATATTGTAAGTCAATTTTAGGTCAAGGACTTGGAAAATGGTCTCCTTTTGCATTGGACCAACTCGGATGAGAAGTACTATGACACCTTTGGATGCTCTTTCTTCATCATCATAGGCTTTTATGGTTATCTTTTTCTTTGGGTCAATAGCCTCCTCAGAAAATCCTAGGGCTTTAACCAAGTTCAATGTACAAATGTTCAGGCTGTCTCCCCCATCAATGAGGACTCTTTTCACTCTATGCTTGTGGATTAGGACCTCTATATGAAAGGGCAGATTTTGCGGGTGGTTTAAAGACATATCATCTTGTTCTGAAAAGGATAGACAATGGGGTGCAACAAGATGACCTACCATGTTTTGAAATTTATCCGTGTCCAAATTTAAAGGCACATTGGTCTCCACTAAAGCTTTTTCTAGAATCTCCTTATGAGTTGGTGAAAGCTTGAGTAAGTCTAGAATAGAGATTTGAGTAGGAGTTCCTTGCAATTGGTCTACCAAATTATATTGTTTTGAAGATGAAGATGAGGTTTGATTTGGTAAGGTAATTCTTGGGGCACTTCATGGTAAGGTAATCTTTGATGCTTTCCCCCTAGTTACAACATTAGATGTTGCTTCCCTTGGCTTCCCTTTCACCACAATCACATTCATAGTGTTTTCATCACTTCTTAGAGTATTGATGGTGTTATCATAAGTATGAGCAAAGTTAACCTTCTTGTTACCTCTTTTGTTGTTAGGATTGGTATTTGATGATTCCCCCTTTTCATGATTTAAGAAAGGGTTTTTGAAATCTGTATGGTCTTCGTTATTTTGAGGCCCTTCCACTTTTATTGTGCCATCATCAATTAGGTCTTGGAAAAGATGTTTCAATTTCATGCACTCATTCATTTTATGTCCCTTGTTGCGATGGTATTCAAAATGATGAGAATCATTCCACCAATTAGGCTTGACTTGGGGTTCATATGGCCTCGATTCAGGTAAGGTAATGATTTTATTATCCACAAAGTTCTTAATGCATTTTCCAAAGGTTCACCTAAAAAGGTGAATTTTCTCTTTTGATATGTGGAAAAGAATGGTTTAGGTTTATTAACATTGGAATTATTAAAGGGATTATTGTTGTTGTTAGCATTGTTGTTGTTGTTGTTGTTGGGATTCCTATTATTGTAAGGGGCTTTGGTTGTTTGATTGACGTTATATGTTGAATTCACCCCGCTCAATAAGTTAAAGGGAGTAACTTTTAAGTTGTGTGCTTCCACAACTCCATCATTCACAAGATTTTTATTATTGTTTTTCAACCATAGTCTTGGTTATCATTGTGATTGTTGGCTCCTTTATTATTGTTATAATTAGATAAGTTATGCTTGTTATTAGTGTTGGTATAGGGTTTATTATCTTTGAATAACTTGATTTCCCCTCTCTTAACCAACACCTCTTCAATTTTTATCCCATTCTCAATAAGATTTTCAAAAGTAGGGGGATATTTAAGTTGGAGCCTATAGTTCATCTCCACATTTAGGTTATTAATAAATATTTCCATTTTTTCCATTTTGGGTATGCTTCGTGGATATCTTGTGAAGACTGTTCTCCAACTTTGAAGAAACCCTAGGAAAGATTCACCATCTCGTTGTTTAGTGTCGCATAGGTTAAGCATGGTGATCTCATGGTCAATGTTGTAAGAATAATGAGTCACAAATTTGGAGGCTAATTCCTCGAATGTCTTTATCCCTTGTGGAAGTTTCGAGAACCATTCCATGGCTTGACCTCCTAAACTTCTTGGAAAAAGACTCATTAGATAAGTTGTATCATGCATGAATTTGATAATTAGAGCACAAACTCTCTAAGGTAGTCTTGTGGGTCTGATTTACCCGTATACTTGTCATATTTTGGGAAAACCACATTTATTGGAAAAGGTGCCATAACCAAGCTTTTATCAAAATGAAATGGGCACAAGGCCTCGATAGAAAATGGCTTAGGTTCGACTGCCTTCTTCATTAGGTCAATTTGTGCTTGGAACATTTTTAGTTGTTTATTCATCACACCTATTGGATTATCATCTTCCTTGTCTTTCTTAAGTTGATCAATGTCATAATCATGTGGAAGTTTTACCCCTACTTGGGCTAAATTTAGGAAATATCTTTCCCTATCTCTTTCTATTAATTTGTCCATGAATTCAAGAAATTCAATATCTTGAGCCACCCTATTAGCCTTATCTTCAAGTGTTTCTTTAGGCCCTTGATTGGCATGATTAATATTTTCATTATTTCCTCCATGGATGTAATCATGAAATGTGGAGTTTCTATCCATTGGATCAATTCTCTTTTCGAAAAGATTTGGGAGACTATCCCCTTGGTTGTGATTTATGAAAGAGTTTTGAGATTTAAATTTGGGGACCTCTTTTGCAATGCAGGTGCTATCTTCTTGTAAATATAATTTGAGTCTATGAGATCGTGTAGAAAATGACATTCAACAAGGTTTGATTTCGAATTGTTTTCCCCAAAGTTGGTAATTGTTTATTTTTATGAAGAGATTAAAAATATAAGATGAATTTTCAAAATGGATATCTCTTGCTTGTTGTACGTATTTTTCAAACAAACAAATCACAAATACACTTGTTCTTTTTAACCCTCTACACAAAAAGTGTTTGAATTTGTAAGGATGTTATCACATGTTTTTCACGAAAAAGCACTTCAAGCAATCTACCTAGTTCACAAGTTGGTTCGTAAACATAGCTTTACAAGGTAGGCTTTGCTAATTTAACAAGGTATTTAATCAAGATTCTGTTCAAAATGGACATTAAATTTTCATCCTCCAAAATTAGGAGGCTTCCCACCACCGGTATATCAGAGTTTTGCACAATCTCGAAGGACTACTCGAGGAAGTTCAAAAGCTTAATATCCTTTTGTTACACACCCCATTAAGGATGCATGCATTTTATTTTATAGTGGGTCATATTTTTGTGGCAAAGGAAAGTGTATCCCACTTTGGGTTGTCCCTCTTACTGACCTCGTTAAGGAAAATCTCAGGAGGTGAGCCCACTAAAGATCTAGCATATTCATATTGAAAGTGATAAAAAAGGAATTAAGAGATAGGTTGTGGGAGTTTGATTCACCCAAAAGGTGAAGAGCATATCCCTATCTATTCTTTCTTCCCAAACATTATTAACAATGTTCAATTTTCCAAAACCCACTAACTAATGGGAATTGAGTATTTCTACTCTTTTCCCCAAACAAGGGGTTGTTTGCTTTCGTGCTTGATTTTATCCTTTAAGCTATTTACTTACTAGATTTGAATGAAAATCACAAGGCCACAATTTAAAGAAAAATTGACCAAGTTTAGGCTTACCTTCAATCAAAGCTAACAAAGGCTAGGGGCATTTTTGATAATTTTTCCATGATTTATGCTTACCTAGTGGCGATCGTTCCTTCCTTTTTGCCTCTCCTCCAACACGTTAGTCAACACAAACAAGAAAAATGAAGAAAACAAGAATAAAATTGAAATCTAACCTTATTTATCAAATTTGAATCAAATCAATTAAAACAAGTAAATCCAATTTAATGAGGCAAATTTAGATTTTTAGGCTTCTACAATCTTCAAATAGTTTTCATATACCTCTGTTTCTTGCTGTGAGTTCTCCAAAACCAGCTTGATATTTGCTATGTTCTCCTCTTTGATCCTTTTAGCCAATGCTTTTTATTCACTATTGAATTTGGTCTCTGGCTTTTTGACTCTTTTATGACCAGTCATTCTGTAGACATAGACAAATCATTTTCCGAATGTTAGATTCTGGAAATTTGCAATTTAATCAAATGCACAACAGAATCTATTAAATGCACTGTTTACATTATTGAAAGCATTGTTAAAACTATTAAATGTGCTATAGAAAAATCTTAAAAGCCCAGAAATAGAATTTAAATGCGCGGTTTAAGTAAGCAAAGGCATTTAAAGAAATCCTCAAACACATTGGAGAACCGATTGAAAGCGCTCAGGAGTTAGGACACACACTGAAAGAATTTAGACAAGAAGATAGAAAGATTGAATGCACTGAAACTCTATATAAAGGCACACAACTTTATAGTAGGAGCACTATTTCAGACCTGGTACGCACTAGAGAAAGTAGTGTACACGTTGTAGAAACTTGTAAAAGTTATAAAAAACCTACAAAACAAAGAAGAATAGAAGGATTTGCAAGAAAAATTCAACTTCTCTGAATTTAAAAATTAGTGAGTCCTATTGCCCCACAGTGGGTGCCATTTTGTGTACTAGGATTAGTACCTTCATAGGGTTAGCTTTGTCAAGTAAATAAAAATAAGAATTAAATTACCACAAAAGCAATCCAATTAAGCTATTTAAAAGACAAATTAGCACTCTATGGCTCTCTAATCAGGGATGCTAATGAAGAGCTCTCAACAAGCTTCCATTAGTCATAGTCCTAATATGAGAAAGTATGATAAAATAAGCTAAAACAAGTTAATTCCAAATGAAATAGACTAATTAGCTCCTAGATTTACCTTTCTAGCTTAAAATTGCAAGAGGTTTGATACTTTTCAAAAAATTGTGGATGATTATTGATTGAATTATGCCTTGCTTTTATAGATTTTGGCAAGGGTAGGGGGTGGAGTTGATTTGATCATGGTTTGATTAGGGTTAAGTCCATGGTTCCACCTTTGGAGACCATTCAAATATTTTGTCCTCAAAGTTTGGGACAAGAGGACAAAATGGATGGATAAGATTCTTTCTCCTTATGTGTGATGGAGATTCAATGTGAGCTTGATCCATGTGAGCTTGGTTTTCAAATCCTATTGGTTAATGCATTTTCCTCCCATTTGGTAGTTGAGGCAAAATAGGATTTAATTAATTGAATTTAATTAAAATATTTAGCCATGTGTACCCCTTGAATGGGTTGATTTAATTTAAATGAACTATGCAATTAATTATATTAATTGCACAATTAATTGATTTCATTTGATTTATTCTATTTAAATTGATTTTATGGCTTTTGATTTTTAATTAAATTTGAATTATGACTTGATTGAAATTTAGCTTTGATTTAATTGCTTTGATTTTTCCTTGATTGCTCACTTAATTGATCTTGTCCATTTTTAGGTGATTACAAAAGCAAGATAATAAAATGCATAAACTGTTATTCCTACCCGGTTACTGAGAGGGGGGGGGGGGGGTGAATTAGTAAATACTATTTCTATTACAATTTAATACTTGTTTAATTATTCTTCCAAGATAAGCAGAATGTAATCAATCATCCACAAGCATAAATAGAAATATACAGATCAACACATGATGTATACGTAGAAACCCTTGGTTAGAAGGAAAAAACCACGGTGAGACAGAGCTCACAAATTCACTTCTGCAGAAATAAAGATGCCCTATTAGGAGCTTATAAAGCACTTGTGAAGGTGCTACTCGGTTAAGGGATTTGATAGAAAATTGGTTAAGATCTTAACTTTGTTAGGAGTTGTCTGGTTAGAGAACTTTCAACATCAACAAAGATGTTACCCGGTTAAAGGATTTTTACAAAGAACCGATTAGGGTTCACCCTAATAGAGGGATTTCAGTATGCTTTCACACCTTATGAAAACAATGATCTTATATGACACTGATTGTCTGATTAGATCATACCTGTTGATCTATACCCTGGTGTGCCTGGCTGTTGAATCTAATTTGCCTCTTTTCCTTTCACCTCTGGTGACTGTAATCTTTGTGTAGATATCTCTTCTCTTCTCTCTCTATTCAAGAACTCTCAACAACCTTCTTTCTTGCATCCTATAACCTGTATTTGTACAAGAGTTTATCTTAATGAAACCCTTAACTCATAGAACCGCTGGGCTATAAACTCAACATCAAATCATGCAACTAGAAAAAAAGCTTTGCGTTCTGATCTAGAGTTTACCTTGAAAACATTCATAGAAAATAAAGCTAACTCCTGTTAAAAAGCTAACTCCACTTCAGAGCGGTGGATGCTCCAAAAATTCTAGTTTTAACTAAAAAATGCTCCGCAAAATCCAGTGCGGATCTTTATGCAGTTTTGACCGGTATACTCTTATACCCGGTCTATCCCTGTATGCATTATAAGACCGGTACAATGTACTGAATTTGGTCTACCGGTGTATCCCCTCTATTTAGTCTACCGGTGCATACAATCTATTTCTATTCTACCGATGCCTTTAAAGTAACCCGAGTGAACTATCGGTGAACTTTTACTAGTGGGAATGGTGTTTGTGATTTACACTAATGACAACTTAAATTGCTAATAATCTTCCCCTTTGTCATTGGTGGAAAAACCATACACAAAACCATACTCACTTACTTGTCACAATTTATACCTTGTCCTGTAGACTTCTCTTTCCTCTATAGCACACTTCCCCTATCTACGTGCTTTAGCTCTTCTACTCTGTAGTTGTTCTATCTTGTTCCTTTTTTGAGCTTCTTGTTTTCTGACCTTTTTGACCTCTTTTTTTTGTTCATCTGATCTCTTCCTGCATCCCATTTCTTTTTGTTATTCTTCCCCTTTTTGCCTCCATAGGACAAAGGGTTTAGCTTCACTTGTATTTTTACATTTGTAGTTGTGTGAAGATCTCTTTATAAATATTCCTTGCGGAATGAAGAAATGATGCCCATTGAACGGTTACATGTTCAATGTTCTTCTATGTAGCTTTTAGAGAAACAATAATATTCTCCATGTCCTCCACAATTTTGTAGTCTGGTTCTTTGATTAGATTCTCTGTCGATGTTGCAGTATGTTGCATTGCATCAAATGTGGGGGCCAGAAGCAATTGAAATCCAATGATGTCTTGGATTCTCTTAGTCTTCTCTTCAGTAGTCTTTCTTAGAATAAGAGAAAGACTTGTCATTTCTCTACTAAAGTTTGTTGCAGACTTATTCTTGATGTCAAACTGAGAAGACAAGGCTCTTATATATTCTGAGGTCTTTGCTGACTTCTTTGTCATATCTTGCAAGAATATTTTAGAGTTTGAAGTTCTTGTCATCAAACTTCCTGCCACTTGAATCTGTTGTTGAAGCACTCTTAAGTTGGTTGACACATTTACCTTTATATCTTCAACTTGTTTGTGGAGAATCTCTATTCTCTTCTTTTCATAGTGGTCTATTGCTACAATTTCTGGATATGTCAGGTCATCACCGATTGCTTGTGCCAATACTTCCAGCTGATCTATAATAGGTTTATCTTTATCTATATCAACATCAGGTATGAAGTTGCACAAAATATTCTTGACAATGGTTAGGACCATGTCCTATTTCCTCTTGGTGAGCTCCTTTAGCTACCTTGTTGAAATCTTGCTGATGTCAACCACAGTATCGGTGGCCTTGCTCTTTTTAGCTTCTTTATGCTCAACAAATGATAACTTTCTCTTAGATGAGGAGGAGCTTGGAATATCTTCTTGTTCCTTTTGCTTGGGCTCCTATTCTGATAGAGCTTGCTCAGTGTGTACATGAATTTCTTGTTCCTATTCATTATTTTCTTCATCTCCGAGTTGAGCTACATCTTCCGGTTGGGCCTCTTCTTCAGGTAGGTCTTCTTTGGCAGGTGCTTCTTCCTCATTCTGTGCTTCCTCTTCTAGTTGCACTTTAACTTCTAGTGGAGCATCCTATTCATATTTAAATTGCACTTCCGGTGGGACTTCTTCTTTATGCTGCTCTTCAGCTGTATGTAATTCTCCCATAGGGCTATCATTTCCTAGCTCTTGTTCTATTGGGGGAACTACCTGTTCAACATTTATTTGTTCACCAGATGTGAACTCTTCTGTTTGAACATTTTCCTTTTTGATTGCAGGTTCTTCATGAGTAGTGAATTGAATCGATGTTACTTGTACCTATTTAGTTTGATCTTGAGGACCTAAATTCTCAAGTGCACTGAAGTCGTACTATTGCCAGAAGTCTAGGGTCTCTTTATAGACTTCATTTTTGTATCCGTTTAGTATCTTGGAAACTCTATACTTGGTATCCAAGTTCATTGATGCTTCCTCTATTATAAGCTTTATTCTATCTTCATTGAGACTAGGTCTGACCTTTAACAATGTTTTCCTATTTATTCTTGTGTTGGTGCCTAGACCGATTCTCCATTTTTTCATTAGCCTAGAGTTGAGTTTAGGTGGAAAATTGGACCCATAGTCCCTTGGTGTTCTTCGGTAGTCCATAAAAGTTTCCACTATTGCCACTATGACTGATTATTTATCTTCTTCCTCTACCACACTATACCATCTAGCAACATTACCTACTTCTCCAAAGTCCATTACCTCATTAACTATTTCATTAACGGTCATAGGGAAAGTGTTACCTTTGCTTGAAGAGATGAGAATGGTTGGGTGTGCTGGATCACTGCCTTTATCATCGATGATGTCAATGATGACCAGTTCTGTAGGATTCCTCTCTTTGATCAGTTCTTCAACTCCAATCACTCTTTTTCCTTTTTCAGGGTCAGGGACTAGTGGAACTATGGTTCTTTGGCGTGCTTCCTTGGCTTTCTACTGGGTCTAAAGAAGTTTGGTCCATATGGATACTCCTTCATCATGTACTATCTTAGCTTCTCTAACAGGCATTAGACCCATCCTCTTCTTTGTCAAGAAATTTTGTTGATGCAGTTCATCTTTTTGAGTGGCTTCTTCTAGAGTGAGGTGATTTTGTACCTCCAACAGAGCTCAAATCCTTAGCTCCTTTTCTCTGTCCATTGAACCTTTCCATCTAGCTTCAAAAATTTCTAGAAGATCATTAGGAATTGTTGTATGAAGTTCCGCAGGATGCAAATTAAACTTATGAAGGCAGTACACTACTGCTTCTTCAATTTTCCTTCTATCTTCTTCATTTGCTAGATTGCATCTTCTTTTGACACCACACATTCTGCCAAATTATTTCAATCCTTCCACAAATTCATCAATTGTGGGCTTCCTACCTCTCAGTGTATCTTCCTTCACCGATTTGCTAGATTTCCTCTTTCTGATTAGAGGAACTATTTCTTCGGTCTTTGTTTCTTCTTGTTCTTCTTGTTGGGTGTTAGATACTGGTTGAGGTCTCTTCCTTTGAGCCTTGGGCTATTCTTTCACCGATTTCTTCTTTGGCATGGGTGTCCTTTTGACATACATGTTCTTGATTGGTGCCCTTTTCTTCAGATTCTCATAGATCTCTTCGTGGGTACCGAACTGGTAAGCAGAGAGATCTAGATCTACCTCAGTCAAGGCATCTGCATATGCCTTAGCAGTCTTTGAGGTGATCTCATAGCCTAGTTTAGGAGCGTACATGGTTCTCAGTTCCATAGATTGAATTATGTAGTTATTAGTGGTAACTAGAAAGCATACATCATCTTTGTATTCATCAACAATGGTTGATGACACCCTCTCCCTTGCATGCATTCATAGTTGAAATGCCTTGAAGTGCTCAGTCATTACTCTACCTAACTGGTTTCCTAGTTGGTTTTTCATTTCACTGATTTGATACATGACTAGTCTATCGATTCCCCAAGTCACTTTTTTGATTCCTGAGAAGAAATTTGAATAGTAGAAGTATAGACATACTAGCAGGGTTCCATGCTTCATGGATTTCTTCTTGACAAATCTGAGATTCTTCATGTTTTCAAAGATTTTCCCTCGAAGCACCAGACATATGTCATATTGAGAATTATCATACATTATTTGGTGTGCGACATGAATGGCTCTTCCCAGTATATTGTTTAGATTGCTCGACTGATAAACCTTGTAGCCAATCACAATAGATGCAAAAATGACTCCATCATCTTCAATGTCATTGACAGTCATGAGTCAACCATCATATCTTGACTTTGTTAACTTCATAACAACCATGTTGGAGATGGTCCTTAGGGTTAATGATTCCCCTCAGTCATTGTATCTGGTCACTCTGTGAAGGTCTTCTTTAGTGATTGGATTGCATGCACCTTTAGTGAGCTAGAAACCTGGTTCGTGAAGATGACTTAGAACCAGTCAAATTAGGTCTTCTCAGAAAACATTCAGGTAGCATAATCCATTGATAAGTCTAGATGATACCAGCTTGGCATACTTATCAGGTAGTCTTCCTTCTTCACATAGAAATAGGTACTCTCTTTGAATATAGGTCTCTCCCAGTTCCTCCTGCTTGGCGTGAATATATGTCGTTACATCTTCGGTAAAGAGAACTCCATTTGGCATAGACAACAATGCAATAGCCATGTCATTTTACCAGTTTTGTACTGCCATAATATCATATGAAGGATGGTCTGCTTGGTTTCCCTTGATCAACTTGATAGTAGAGGATGATGATGTCATTGCTAACAATTGGTTAATAGAAAGAAGCTTGATCGGTCTAATAGACAATAGCTCATGATAATCAAAGCATGAGAATATTACTCAGCATAAAAATTTGTTAATCAAAAAGATCACAAAGTAAAACTAAATGAGTAATTCTCCTTTCTTTTATAGAGTTAGGGCATAATGGTAATTACCAAATGATAACATTGTTAAATGGATACAACATTAATTGCTTTACCTAACCTTTCTTTCCATTTTTGCCAATCGGTATTCTGGCTTTTTTAGTTGTGCATATCCCGGTTGATTAATGCTTACCTGACAAGTTATCCTTGTAGATTGAGTGAGACTGATTCTCACCAGTCCTACTGGGAACAGTAGACGAGCTACCGGTTCCCCCTAAGCCTTGTAGGCTCATTTTGCTGAAGAGATATCACCATCAGCCGATGATGATCTTTCCTCTGTCTTCTCCTCAATGAAGCTCTTTGATTCCTTTTTGAACCAAATCTACATGACTATTTTCTCAGTCTTCTCTTCCTTATTGATCTTCTCATTTGAGGATGAGGTCTTCTCCATCGGTTTGATCGATTCTTTCCTCTTTCTCATTGACTGATTCCTACAATGTTTGGCTAGGTGTCCAACTTTGTTGCAAGAGTAACAGACTATCCCGTTTTCCTTCCATGGATTCACCCTTCTATTTAGGTGATTTGCACCAGGAGTCATTGTGACTATGCATGCCATAGTTAGCATAGTTGGTTGTGCTCTGGTTCTTGTTTCTCTTGGTGAATATCGGTCTTGGGGATCTGAATGCCATTGTCTTTGATCTGCATTCATCAGCTTTGTGTCTGAACTTGTTGCATGCATAACAATAACCCTCCATGATCTTTCTCTCAAGTGGTTAAGCTTTATATATTAGAGAACTTACCTCTGATGCCAATTGTTATTCCTACCTAGTTACTGAGAGGGGGGGGGGGGTGAATCAGTAAATACTATTTCTATTACAATTTAACACTTGTTTAATTATTCTTCCAAGATAAGAAGAATGCAATCAATCATCCACAAGCATAAATAGAAATACATAGATCACCACATGATGTATACGTGGAAACCCTCAGTTAGAAGGAAAAAACCACGGTGAGACAGAGCTCACAACTTCACTTCTATAGAAATAAAGATGCCCTATTAGGATATTACAAAGCACTTGTGAAGGTGCTACCTAGTTAAGGGATTTGATAGAAGATCAGTTAAGATCTTAACTCTGTTAGGAGTTGCCTGGTTAGAGTACTTTCAACATCAACAAAGATGTTACCCAGTTAAAGGATTTTTACAAAGAACTGATTAGGGTTCACCTTGATAGAGGGATTTCAGTATGCTTTCACACCTTATAAATGCAATGATCTTATATGACACTGATTGTCTGATTAGATCATACCTATTGATCTCTTCCCCGGTTTGCCTGGCTGTTGAATCTTTTCTGCCTCTTTGCCTTTCACCTCTGGTGACTGTAATATCTATGTAGATATCTCTTCTCTTCTCTCTCTATTCAAAAACTCTCAACAACCTTATTTCTTGCATCCTATAACTTGTATTTATACAAGATTTCATCTTAATGAAACCCTTAACTCATAGACCGCTAGGCTGTAAACTCAACATCAAATCATGCAACTAGCAAAAAAGCTTTGTGTTCTGATCTGGATTTTTCCTTGAAAACATCTGTAGAAAATAAAGCTAACTCCTGTTAAAAAGTTAACTCCACTTCAGAGTGGTGGATGCTCCGCAAATTTTGGTTTTAACTCAAAACTGCTTTGCAGAATCCTGTGTGGATCTTTATGTAGTTTGACAGGTATACTCTTATACCTAGTCTATCCTTGTATGCATTATAAGACCGGTACAATGTATTGAGTTTGGTCTACCAGTGTATCCCCTCTATTTAGTCTACCAGTGTATACACTCTATTTCTAGTCTACTGGTGCCTTTAAAGTAACACGAGTGAACTACCAGTGAACTTTTACCGGTGGGAATGGTGTTTGTGATTTACACTAATGACAACTTAAATTGCTAACATAAACAATAGTAAATGAAATCAAATGAAAATACAAACTAATTAGTCCTCCTTTATTTTTTCTCCTTCTTGATGCAATGTGGGCTCTCAGATTAAGCTCAATTGGATAACATAAGAATTCAAAGTATGTATGTGGTTACAAATTATGAAAAAAATCTCTCATTATATAAAATTTCTAGGTTTCAATGAGGATTCCATAATTAATGAGATTGATTGATTTGTTAAGTGAATTGATTGAAGAGTAAAGTGAATAGATTAGAGATTGACTAGATTGATTGGTTTGTCAACAAAATAGATTGATCAAAGGACTGATTAGATGGAATAGATGACCGAATCGATTGAATAGATAGATTAGTCAGTAAAGGTGATTGAAGAGTTATAAAATGTGATTGATTAGTAGACTAAAACTTAGTATTAGTCAGAACTAGAAGAATTAATATAAATAAATAAATAAATAAATTTATTTATTTGCATGGGGGAATATAAATAATGAGAAGAATATTAGTAAATTAAATAAATTAACATTTATTTAATTATTAGAAAGAAATGATGAATTAATTATAATTATTAAATAATGTAATTATTTAATGTTTTTAATTAAATAATGTAATTATTAAATGTTTTTAATTAAATAATATAATTATTTAATTAATTCTAAAGACACAAAGAATAATTAAATAATAATTTATATTTAATTACTTTTTAGAAGAATAAGTGGCGAAGATTAATTAGATGTTTCATAGTTAAATAATTATTTAAAATTTCTTAATTATAAAATTAGGGAGAAAATATGAATTTGAATCTAGAATATAGTAGGACACAAATTAATTAAATAATTAAGATTATTTAATCAATTAAGAGAAATATTAGTGAAATCGTTGCGTAGGTCAATTTTAGAAAGAAATGTTTATTTTAAATTTTTTGAAGTTTTTATTTATAATATTGTAAATAAAGCTATTTTTCTATATAGCTATATAATTTTAATACTTTTGTATTTCTCAAAATATAAGTAGTTGACTTAATTAAATAAAAAAATAAATTAAATAAAACATTAGACTATTTTATAAGTATTACACAACAAATATTTCTATTTAGTTATATTATCAAAATTAATTATAATTAAGATTAAATAAATATAATCAAAATAATACAATCTTAAACTAATAATTAATAATCAAGTTATTACTTTTATTATTATAATTAATAATTAATAATTAAGTTATTACTTTTATTGTTATAACTAAAACTATTTAAAATTTTAATCAAAGTAGGATTATGTTTTGAAGAAAATGTATATTTGCACTATGTTGTTTATATTATATTATAATTATTAATGCTATTATTTGTTCAGTGAGAGTTATAGTTAATATGAGATAAATATAATAATATAATTTTAAAATAATAATAATTTGAATTATACTAATTGAAAATTTTGGTAAATATATTTATTGCAAGCAGTAAATTTAAGTACCTTAATAAAAAAATTCCTATTCCTATAAGCTTAGGGCCCATTTGTTTGCTCGAATTAGACTGGAATTGGGATTGTCAAATCCCGTAATTGACATTTTCGATGTTTGCACATTCAAAACATGAAACTGGAATAGGGATTTGTTAATTCTCATTTACTCCCAAAACCAACATTTGAATATTCCCTCTAAATAGGTGGAATTAGAAAATCAATTCCAATTCCACTTAAATGGGAATTGGGGGTAAAACAAAATTTATAATATCTTGAAATCCATATGCAAACAACATTTTCCATCTTCTCATTATGAATTCTAGGTGAATTCCAAGTGAACCAAACGGTTCTAGCCATGTTCCAAAAACTATTTTATGGATTTAAAACTTCCAGAATTGTCAAATACTAAAATTTGACAATTCCAACGTTATTTCATTCCAACAACCAAACAGACCCTTAGGCCCCGTTTGGTTGCAGTAATTAGAAAATGTTGAATTTGATCAAATGTTGGAAATGGTCAAATCATGGATTTGATATTCTGATTTTTCATTTTTGAAATATAAACTGGACCGTTTGGTTGACCTGGAATATGAGCGAGAAGATGCATTTCCTCTATTTGGTTCCACATTTTGAAACTGGAATTGGAATTTGAGTATGGTTTTTAAATTTTTTTTTTGAATTATTTTAATATTTTTTAATTAAATAATTCATTTAATTAATTAATTAAATAAATAATTCATTTAATTAATTAATTAATTAAATTTTATATAGAAAATCCTTAACAAGTTTATTTTTTTAAAATGTATTAATTTTTTTAATTTTTTCAATTTTTTTGAATAAGGTTAATTTTTAATTTTGTTTATTTTTATATAGAAAATCATAAATAGGTTATAAACAACAAAAAAGTCACGAGTTGACCAAAATATGTCCAACATATCTACATGAAATTCTAAAAAAGTTTCAGTATCTAGAATAGCCCTCTCTGTTAACCACATTTACGCATATGGTCCCAACAAAGTAGTGTGATTACAACACAAACAAAGCATCGCAGAAAGATTATTTCTGCTTTTGCCATAAAAGCAATCTCGGCGACACTAGCTGCCTCTTGAGCCTTGCACAAGGTGCACTCTTTTCCTACATCAGGTATAGATGTAGATGGGGTATCATCGACCCACTGAAAGTATGGACATCCACTATTTCCCCGCAATACCAAATCTACATTAGTTGTTCCTAAAATGATTATCTTACATTATTTCTAAACATAAATAATATGTTTCCATTTAACAACCTTTTTCCTATTATGGTAACCCCTAAATTGACACCTTGGATTACGTGTTGTCCATGAGGTCTTCAACATGCAAGGGCCAACACCACATTCACACATAGGCACATTCACCAAAGCCATCAATGGTATACCAGTTCAAAGATTGCATTGTCATGCAACATATCATTATCTTTTGTTGATTATTTTGATCATCATACTTATTATAATTGCAATAAAAAACAACATACTAATGGAGATAACAACTAAGATCATATAGAAACATGAGTATTGACAATCACAGTACAAAATGAATATCCAAAATGAAGTAGTGCAATGCTTGCTATAAGCCATAAAATAAAATGTAACATCTATACTAAGAGATT